>JAZAYU010000022.1:4095639-4570252 GCA_038501625.1 Corbicula japonica | reverse complement strand
TTTGTATTTTTGTATCTTGTAACAAGAAAACATAAAATTGTGTTTATATGTATGTGTTGACTTGTGAGACCTCAGTTCACAAGAAAATTAATCATCCTATTTAAAAATTACTGTGTTGTTTTTGCCCCTTTCTTCCATGAATACATGACATGAGTGACCAGTGTATATCCAGATCAGCAGGCATATCTGTGCAGTCTTAACAGGATCTACACGGTTCATAATAAGCTTCATGAGGCTATTTCTTACAAATATGCAAACAGTATAGATTCCAATCAGATCCAGATCAGACATCAAAGTTGTTCTTGCTGATACATGTACTGATGTATTGTTTTCCAGGTGTCCACTAGCTGCTTAATCTAAAGGGTCATTTTTTTGTGTTGCCCTTTCAAAGAAAAGGCAATACATAGGGATCGCTTTGTCTGTCCGTCCATCTGTCCCAAAAACTTAATGTTGGTTATAACTTTGCCATTTCTTAATATTTCTTCATGAAATTTTCAAATTATATTGTTTGTGACAACGTGCTTGAGCTGATATTAATTTTCAGGTCAAGGTCACATTTGATGGAGTTAATCCCTTTTTGTACTTTTTTTTAACAGAAAAACTTAATGTTGACTTTAACTTTGACTTTTCTTAATATTTCTACATCAAACTTTCAAATTATATTGCTCATGACAACACACTCATCATGACTCCAAGTTCTTTATGTCAAGATGGGGTTATTCCCTTTTTTGTTCTTGCATTTTTAACTTGATCTAGTTCCCAGGGCGACACAAGTGAACACCCATCTAATGTAACTTTTTGTTGGATCCTGGCAATTAATAACCAAAATTACCCTTAATTTAAAGAAAACAAAGACACTTCAGCTAAAATCATTACAACTTCAATATAAATAGGTTATTTGTTGAAATTAATATTTCAGGATAACAGCTCTACATGGAATGCTGTGAGGAGACCAGTTTGACAATTCTGTCTATGACTTTCTGAGGGAGCATACAGCCTTTAGATTGCCACTAATTCCTGCAATGGAGCATGCTGCTTTTGTAATGGACAAGAATAAAAAAATCACAAATGTCGATACAAATAGTGGATGTGAAATGGAGACAAGTTATATAAAATATAACCAAAACGTTTTAATGTGCACCTCACTGAAAAAACATCAGTTGACAAAAAAGCATCAGTGTAATTGTGTGTTTGAACATTATTTGCTGAATAATAGAACCATTGAAAAAAACCATAGTGTCACTTGTAGTATTATTTTAAATCATGTGACCCAATTCTGTTTGTCGATTTCAAGTTTGAATATTCAAAGATTATGACTAGCTTAGCTACTTTTTTCTGTCATTGGTGTCACCGTATCTCAACTCAGAATTTTAGGTGCTGTCTAATGATACTGTGCTTGCAAACAACTGCTCACAGGATTCTTCCACACTTACAAAAGTATTCACGCCATTAAGGTAATATTCCATTCGTCATTGCACTCTCATTGATAAAATGAAAAATTAAAAAGTCTCTCTAAATGCAAAATGCAAGGACGAAAGGAGTAATACCTTTAAATAAAGCGTTGTGTTTGAGAACTGACCAGCGTTGTTTCATTGTTGACCATATGACCTATGAAGTATGATATCCTTCACTTAATTGTGATTGGTCAATTTCATTTTATTGTCTACAAGTCCAATCATATTGAAATTATGCCTTTAGACATATTGTCCTACCACCAGGTTTGCTTTCCATGTCACCACGTCTGCAAACTTGATAACAGTATTTGTCTTGACTTGTTAATTTGACATAAATTGTTTTTGGGGTCGAAGATCTATGTCTCGGAGGACATAAAGTAAATTGTTCCCCGTTCTTGAGGCGAAAGTTTATTTCTGGTCCAACTTAATCAAACCCAAAAATCCATTGCTTTTCAATTGTGTTTTGATGGCCGACTCATCAGTACCTCCAGTCCTTTGATCTTTATATCCTATTTTTGACGAGGAGACTGTCTCATAGATGTAAAACAAATATTCCTCTGGGTGGACCACTGCACTTTGACTTGACTCATCGTGTTTCACCGCCAAATGAAATACAGAAGTATCGACATACAGCATTGTCTATTCCCTGAAAACTATAAAATGATTTCGTTGATTAACACACGCATAAAATTCTACTTCGTTGAACATCATACACAGTCTCTGTGCAACACCCACACACCATCTAATGCTGAAAACAGTCTTACTGGTGGTTTTTAATCAGAAACACAGAAGCAATAAGCGTATAATTATAATATCACATCACTTATACATAAAATTAGAATTTTTTTTACATGCCATTAGTATTATCTTTGTGAAGTTAATATGTAGTTGACTTTGTACAGGAAACTTAAAATAAACTAGTTTCACGACATTATCTAAACTAAAGCACTATTAATAACAACAAGAGGTGTCAGTTTATATTAAATAACATTTACCATCATTATTGGATCTCCATTTGAAGTAAAATTAGTCCAAAATACACGAAAATGAAACAAGCACGTGATAAATGTCGTCGTAATGTAAACAATCTTTCGATGTGCAACATACAAACACTGTCGTTGCGCAACACTTGTCGTCACACGCGTTAGCCCCCAGTGACCTGTAGATACGTCTTCTGTTTACCGAGGTTTTGCCAAATATTTACCAGTTCCATTGTTCCCAGAGGCGAATCTTCTAGCTTGTAGCAAAAAAGTAATACAGCGCGTTTCCGCGTTTTTGAACTTTTGACATTTTTTTGTTTCAACAGCCGTTCATCAACTATGCGTGGAAAACGGAAACGTGCAATCACCTTATTTATACTTAAACTGCTGCTCACAATATGATATGATAACGTTAAAAATTATTTGTTTTGTTTTGCGCGGTTTGCGCGTTGTTTTTTTCATAAAATTTATTTAAAAATACAACTGGGAAACTAGCTCAACCTGAAAAATCGGCGTGCGACGGTAAGCTCATAGCGGGTTTATCAAAACATTGTTATACATGTAGAACGCTATATATGTTGAACATACAATAACATTGTTAATATAACTGAAACCATGTTTGTTTAAGGGCTTGCCACACTCCTCCCAATTTCGTTCATCGATAAAAAGAAAATTATCAAAATCTCAATAATGGCAAAATGCCGTTCAATGAAACTTTGCACAAATGGATGTTACTGATGTATCTTTATTTTGCATAGAGTAAGACACGTTAGAAAAGAGAAGAAAAAAAGCTAGACCTAAAAAATCATAAAAATTTTATTTACATAATTTCACAAAAACTAAGCGATACAAAACATAATTTTAAATTCCACGTGAGCGCAATGATACTGACAGGAAAATGTTTTGTACTTTGTAAAAAATTTTCTACTACTAAAAGAGAAATCAGTGATTGTCATCCGTTTACGCGACCAGGAAATTGAAGGTCAAACGCACTTTTACTAATATCTCGTAAAGTTTACATATCTAAGTCACGAAGACACAATAAATTGCTGTCAGTATCATATTACTCATGTGGGGATTTAAAATGATGTTTTGTGTTTTTTAGTTTTTGTGCATTTATGCAAATAGAAATTTAGGGAATTTTTAGATCTCGCTATTTTTCTTTACTGTTCTAACGTGTCTTACCATCTGCAAAATAAAGATACATTAATAACATACATGTGTGTAAAGTTTCATTTAACGGCATTTTGCCGTTATTGAGATTTTGATAATTTCTTTTTATCGATGAACGAAGTTGGGAGGAGTGTGGCAAGCCCTTAATTCAGTATATACTTAACATATAACAATAAATCAATCTGACGTCAAATGTTTGCGTAACCGAGGCAGTGACAAAACTTTTGGATCATCCCTCGTATTTTCTCTCTTCTAGGCGTTTACTGTAATCGCACATGGGATGACATCGCTTGTTGGCCGGATACTCCAGTGGACACTGTGCGATATCAACCATGCCCCAATTATATTCAAGGATTCTACATTCTAGGTAAACTACGTGAATGATGATTTTTAATCAAGTTTTAACCTAGCGCGCATTAGATTTAACACGTTCTCATTTCGGGAATGAATGTGCAGTCAACTACCCAAACGGCAATAATTCCCCCCCCCCTTTTTAAATCTGCAATATTTCAATTTTAAGAGCGGCGTTGAAAAAAGTGAACGTACGGTTATTTTTTGGTTTACTGTATCGCAGTAATTCATTTCTAAGTACATGTAATCATTTCTATTTTTGATAAACATTCGACATTTTATTAATCTCATTTCTGTGTTAAAATGTAAAACATTAACCAAGATTTAAAAAATTATCTTTAAGATAAGTTGCGTGTCTTTAATATTTAGTTTTGCAAATTTATATCCTCAAATGTGAAAATATTAAACAGTGTCACAGACAATTCTAGTTATTGACGGTACTTTAACTGATTCAGTAAAACAAACCTGCAATATTGCCTAGACTATGGTGATCTTAGGGTTTTGGCGTTTCTTTTTTATTTAACATTTTCTTAATCCTTTGCAGGCAATGCCTCGAAAAGATGTATGCCGGACGGGCAATGGTACGTGAACCCTGGTACAAATGCTACCTGGACAAACTACTCGCAGTGCCTTCGGGATAAAGAATCACACACAAGTGTTTCAGCACTTATTACGGTAATATGCAATATGTTTATTTTACATTAAGTCACACCGTGTGTTATTTTACCTGGTATTTGTGTTTTTTTTTTTTTTAAATAGATGAAAACAATGAACTTAGAAAGCCATTGAACACGACAAATATAATATGCAGACTTGGTTTGATTGTGCTTGTTCATAGGCAATAATGGAAATGCATATCACTGCTCGAGCGGCCTAGCCTCGGGTTGAGCGCAACTCAATATTAACACCAATAAACAGTACAATTTTGATCCATCCCGAACGTTAGTATGAATTTGGCAGTGAACATGGAACCTTCAATGCGGTATTTTCAGATTAATACAATTCAACGTTCAGCAGTGTATCGTCCCCAGATAAAAGAATGTCACGGCGGGGAATCACGTGGTTTTGTTTCGATACAATGCACGGTAAATGGCCGAGCAAAATCTCCGGTAAATTCATATTTTTAGTTATTGTAAAGCCCACAGCGGTTTAGACATTTCAACATATAGCCTAAAATTTCATTACGTGACAAATACAATTTATTTTATTGTCCCTATATGTTGTAAAAAATTAGAGAGATAAAAATTCCAAATCATCAAATACATAGAGGATATTTGTTTTTAACCAGTGTAAGATAGAAATATAATTCACCGAGTGAGCTCCGGAATTCGTATTTTCACGAGTGGGAAGCAAAATACACAATTCCGGAGTTCACGAGTGAAATATATTTCTATCTTTCACTGGCAAAAACAAATTTTCTTTTTATTGTATGCTTTCAGAGCAAAATTTGCGTGAATTTGACAGAAAATTGCAAGAAATTGCGCCAAAACCGCTTGCTTATGATGTGACGTCATGACATCAAATATACAAATTTGAGCCCGTTTTCTAAACGTTCTCATTTGGTTTGTTAAATGGGTTTAGGTACCAACGTGAAAAAATCAGTGAAAATAAAAATGTATTCCACTGTTTGAAAACAGTGAAATACCACTTTTATTTCACCGGGAAAATTCTATAATTCACTTAAAAGCATAAAATAAACTTGAAATTATACTCGATAACATTATAAGAAAGACAATCTAATGAAATGTATCATTTTAAGCAATAATTATATAAAAGAAATGGGTTCGTACGTAAAAAAATGTAACCCAAACACACACTTTAAACAAAACAAATTAAAAGGATAAACTAGAAATGTACGCAACACTGGGGGAAATGTAATGTTATAACGGAAAGGAAATTCAATTCCGCGTATGATAGGCAATATCTTGAAAAGTGTAAACAGATGTGGGCTATACAATTACTAAACGAAAAGAACTTACCGGCGGCGATTTCGGTCGGCCATTTACCATGCATGGTATCAAAATAAAGCAACGTGATTCCCCGCAGCGAATGGGTTTGTCCTAAACGAGAAAAAATTGGCGGAACTAAACAGAATAGAATTTTGATGTGAGGTCGGAGAAAAAAGTAGATATATTTGCCAAGGCAGTTTATATTAAAAAAGAACACGTGAACTTATAATACTAGCTCCGTCCAAAATCTATTGATAAACCTGACCAAAACCAGTCCTATAGAATCTGGAAAAACAAACTATACTGTTACGGTACTAAATTACTATAAACCATATAATATAATAATAATTTGCAATTTCAACATCGATTGGTACATGTAAATGAAATGGGACTTTACTTCCTTATACAAAAATATACGGTACATCTGGTCAGTCATTTATATTAATAATTCAAATTATATAGAAATGTTTTTAACAAAACATGACAATTTAAAACAACGCCAATGAAACTGTTGAAACAGCGAGGCTAAACCAGCAACCTGAAGTAAAGGTTGTTTCTTTTCAGCGGAAATCACTACTGGAATTATTGTTTTGTTTTCAGGCTCACGTTGAGAACATACAGCTGATGTACAATACCGGATATGCCATCTCCTTTGTCTCATTACTCTTGGCTGTCTTCATTATGTTGAAATTCAGGTAAAACCTTGACAACACATTAAAATTAATGATGTTATCCAATGAAGTTTTTCCCAGACATTTCCATCACGCGAAATCTGTTGCTCTTCAATTTACTAGAATTTATTTCGTAGTAGAGAATTTATAAACATTTTATGTTTTCATTATTTTTGGTCGTTCGTAGATATATTCTTCTGTGCTGCATCTAATATAACATGTAGTTTAAAATGAGGCTTTTTTACCATTTATAACACACAAAATAGTTTAACTAATATAGAATGTCTTATTTTTTGCGTTTGGTTTTTTTTCGGGGGAATATATATGGAATATGACACAACCCATGTTATCACAATATATCATACTCGTTTAAACCAAAAACATTTTAATTAATGAATTTGGGATTATTTGTATAGTTCAAATGCAGACATAAACGTTCACTACCTCACTTTTACCGTAATTGACACACATGTACACATTAATTAGGGGATGTTTTTGACATTATGATTTTTTTAAATATAAATGGAATGAAATTACACTTATTTATTATTTTGTAAAAACTAATTAGTGATTTATTTAAAGTTTTGACTTCATAATTTTACCGCAATGTTGTCTTCACAATTAGTTCATTTTCTGGATCAACGAAACTTATTCCCGTGACGCACACTTTTTGAAAATATCATAACTCTAAAAACAGCTTTCGCTAAGAACTACGGTTTGTTTTTAAAGGCTATGTCGGAGTTTGAGATTTCTTAAAACATGATATGCCAGGCCCTTATCAAAGGTAGAAGCTAAAATAAACATAAAATACAGCTAATAGAAAGCTTTCTAAAACAACGCTACTTGTATAATAGACTACAATTACAGTTTGTAAAAAACAACATGCAGAGCGGATCTTGTTAAAAACGAGAAAAATTCATATCATGAATAGCCAAATCAAGAAGACACAGCCTCCCAATACATCGAAAGAGAGAAAAAAGTGCTAAAAAGTGGTTATAAGATGGTCAATTTCAAACTAGACATCACAAACAGCTTATAAACATTTGAACCCTTTAGGTTACCACAGTGGAACGGTCAATGGCAAAAAAATTTACCACTGGGCGTTTAAACCAGGTTCTAGGGTGCACCAACCTCACACTTGCCCCAACAGGTTCTTAAGTTCATGTATGCTTGCAAAAGAACACTTTATGGGTTTTTTTGGCGTCGCTTGAACTGCACTTCCTTTTACGGTTACAACGCTTTTGGCACAATCGCCCACTTTAGCACTTAGGTTATGCTTAATATGTGTTATTATGTCTGGAGATATTTTGCTGGTTTCCTGTCTGGCGCTGTCATGTGTTCAGGTCATTAGTTCCTTACTGTCCATTTATTCAGATACATTTTTACTTTGAATAAATTAAGTAATTAGCGCAGCCGTACAACCTTTCGTTATTACATTAGCTTCTTTCGAACAGGATAAACGTTTTTCTTTTAGTTGGGTTCTTCCGATCCCAAGAAATATTTCTTATCAGACTTTGTTAAAGCTCATAATATTTACAGAACATCAATCAAAAATTGCAGTCTTTGACTCAATGAATTCCCGTCTTCTTCAAAGGTTTGTAACTAACCACTGACTTTTATATTCCAGAAAGCTGCACTGTCCTCGAAATACAGTACATATCAATCTGTTTATATCCTTCATTCTTCGAGCTATTCTATCATTTTTAAAAGACTTGTTAATGGTCCAAGGTCTTGGGCTATCGTTTGATGTGGAAAGGACTTCAACGGATACAGTGTTGTTTATTCAGGGAGGAGCGGTAAGTTGTCCGATGCCATAGTTGTTTGGTCTTATGTTTAAATATTACTTATATTACCAGTTGCTGGTTATAACCTTTGGCCTAAGATAATGTTAAAATATTTAGTAATTGCATAACAACCAGAAAAGTTATATCTGGCTTTTACGTACACATCAAGAAACGAAAACTTGGGTTTTATGCAGCATAATCATGTAATACTGATATAAACATCGCTAAATAAAAGTTTATTAACTGTTTTAATTGAAATTTTATTTTTTAATTCTAGCACTGGGAGTGCAAGTTACTATATAGTCTATTCCACTATGTGCTGTCAGCAAATTATATGTGGATATTGATAGAAGGTTTATATCTACACACATTGGTTTACGTATCCGTGTTCTCGGAAAGAAGCAGTGTGCGTTACTACTATCTACTGGGATGGGGTAAGGTTTGACACTTCGCATTGTCGATCTTCTAGATATCAAGACATGCTATTGGCGGATGATTAATGTGGAATATGCATTATAAGTAATAGATACATTGAAAAAAACTCAGCTTACTACACAATCAAAGCGTAGAGAAAAAAAGGAATAATTGTATGATTAATTTCAAATAAGAAACCACAAATAAGTATTAAAAATGAGAACCTAAGGGGCATGCGCCTAGGAACGGTCAGTGGCAAATCATTTTTCACTATGCGGTTTAAAACAGTTCTATGGTGCACCCACTAACCTTACATTAAAACATTCTCCTACAGTTTCCCAAACAAACCATTATACGTTGCCTTATTGAATTTATTCATTGCCCCTTTCCACTGTACAACTTTGTTTACAACGAACAAATTAAAACAAAACAAAAAAACAGCATAAGAAGTTACTGGAATTGTTCAGCGATATTGGTATTTATGCGACGACCTCACTGAAACCAGTGCAAATGGAGTTTAATCCCATCATCAAATCTTGATTTTATGATACTACATAACATACGCGTTTGATTAAAATTATTATATATTCCAGGAACTCCTTTTCTTAGCGTCATTCCATGGGTTATTGTGCGAATCACACTTGAAAATATTTTGTAAGTATTTAAATTAAAGTACACACAAAACGATTGTTCCATTTTGTTTTATATATCACAAGACACATAAATATCATTGTATTCTTACAGGAGTTATCACTAAACTCAAACAAAATAGCAAACAAACAAACAATTAGGGTTAAGACTGAACAGCCCGCTTCTATCAATATGATTAAGTTTGGGTGTTTAAAAAACTATATTTAATAGATGGTGATTAGTTATTTCAATATGAATTTTTCAACCAAGTGGGATCTGATTGTAAACGTGCATTTTATTTTGTTTATAAGCTGTCAAGTGAACAAGATGTCTGTCTCTTTTCTTTAAAATCATATCGATAATACATGTAATAGGCCTAGACCCAGAATCGAATGTACGTTAATTCAATCACGCTTTCAAATGCGACAATCGGAATAACCTGCTCCAATCCCCATTTGATCTATCAATAAATAAGATTATGATTCATATAAAAGTACATTATTTCGATATTTTGCAGATGTTGGAATACCAATCCCACTAAAGGTTATGTCTGGCTTTTAAAAGCACCAATTGTAACAAGTATTGTGGTAAGTATCAGCTATCTAACTGTCTTTATCAGTGATGTTCATATTCCTTAGACTGAAAACAGTGACTGAAATGTGCATAAATAGGAATTGTCACATTCAGGAAAAACAGCTTCCTTACACAGTCAAGGTGATGAAGAAGAAGAGAGAGAGCATGGTTAAAAACGATCAGTTTCAAAAAAAGACACAACAAACAATTAACAATAATCAGAACCCGAGGGGTTACCGCCTCGGAACGGTCAGTGGCAAATCAAATTGCCACTTGGGTTTAAACCACGTTCTAGGGTTCATGCACCCACCTCACACTTGCCCCAACAGGTTCTCATATCAAAACTCAAGCATTGTCAAGTACAAGTTTTCTTGGTGAAATAACTGGTGAAGGCAGTTGTAATGTTAATTTTCTTTAACAAAAAATTTGCAGCACATCTTTCTTTCGTTAATATTTCTATTTAAATTCTATGGAATTTTATGGTATTTAAAACATAAAAAATACAGAGAAACTTCTTATAATATTTTTTCCAATAACAATTGAACGTTTTTTTTAATAACCTAGCCTGAAGAACAGCAAATTTTCACATCGCTCCGCATTCGAACTTTCAGTTTTAAGTGATTCAGAAAATTTCAGATCGTAATTTACACCTACCAATAACGATTTAGCAATAAATTTAGGCAGATATATAATTCTGACTTCATTAAGTTTCCGGGGTTATTACTTTGTTTGAAGTTCGTTTTCAGAACAATCGGCGAATTTAAATCCCAACCCATTACAAAATTATTCATTATATTGAAAACCACGAAGTTTAGAAATCGAGATATTGTAGTTTTGCCAAGGACACGAAACAAAATTCATGATCACCTCAATATTTATGCATTGACAGTTCTACCGGCCGATGAACATGCATGGTGAGCACATTTCCTGTTTATTTATTCTATGGCACATTATTTAATCTTGACAGTTTTATATTAGCTAGATGAAACTGGAACTTTAAAAGCCACCGTACAAACAAATATGAAAAAATATCGCAGGCTCTGTTTGTTTGAGCCTGTTCGTGGGTTGTAATGGAAATGCATATTACTGCCCATGCCCCCTAGCTCGGGTTAAGCGTAAATCAATGATGGTTATACTTTTTAATTTCTGAACAATGTCCTTGCAGTGTTTTACGTAGTCTGATTGGAAATATAATATACATCACAAACACCAAAGCAATCGGTCCTAACTAAGCAAATTTAATTTGCCTAGAGAACTGCTCGTAACAATCAGTGATAATTGAAAGAAAGCCATTGTGCAGATAAAACGTTTCAATGCGCGCATACTCTGACTAATATTTCTAAATTGAATTATTTCTGTTTATAAAATAAATCTGACACTTATGATTGTGTTCCCGTAAATATTAAGCAAAAATCTGCATACATATAAAGCTACAGTGAATAATTGAAACGCACTGGGTCTTCGTCTTCTAGAGGCCACTTATGATATTTCACCAGTTAGTATATTTCCTTTCACCGTATTTTGTCATTTCAGATAAATTTCATCTTTTTCATCAATATTTTGAGAGCTTTATTCAGCAGACTTCATAAGCCTTCAACATCATCTGCCCGTAGAAATAGATACAGGTTTGTTTTGTATTATTTTGTGTGTATTTTACTTTATGGCCCATCGATGGAAGAAATAAAATCAAGTAAGTATGGTTTTATTTGGATAAAGGAAGTTCTCAAGTTTTGAATATACATTTGATTCTGTTTGAGGCGATTGAAGTAATTATTATAATATCAAATATTCTCTCATCAAATTCATATTATATATAATATATACTAAGGAATATTTGTATTAGCAGCATCAGCAGCAGCGATAGTAGAAGTTGTAGAGTTGGTATTTTTTTATATTTGATTGGGCTTGTTTATGTATGCAATAACGGAGATGCAGGATGACAAGCCAGAACTTAGCGCAACACCATTGATCAATCCAAACCGCCTTTTTTCAAAGACATGTTTAAGAATATTTCTAGAATACATGAAGCGGAAGGAGCATCATCTCACATAAAAAATCACATACGAGCGATAAATGAATCATACACGAGTGGTAATTCAATCACACACGAGCGATAATTAAATTACACACTAGCGATAATTCAATCACACACGAGCGATAATTAATCACGCGCGAGAGATTACTTCATAACCCGCTAGCGATAATTAAATAACACAGAGGCGATAGAATTTCCGTCTTTCGTTTTCGAAACAATTTTTAAAACCTCTCTTATAAGAAATTAATTCCAAACCTTTGTAACAAGAAAAGTATCACTGCCGTACGGGATTACTGTATATTGTCCATTGATCCAGCCTCAAACAACATCAATACTACATCGTATTCTGTCAGAGCACGATCCAGTCTCCAGTATATTGAAATGGAGAACATGATTTTTTCACTAAAACTTGATTTGTGTGCTATTTTCATGTGTGTTCTGTTTATTTATAACATTGAATGTTATCTCGAATATCATTATATTACACAAGATAATACTCGTACCATTCCCTTGTTAACAAAATATAATGTTCAAGTAAAAACTGTTTGATGATAAATGCCATATACTAGACAATTCTCGTGCATTTTTGAAAATAAATTAATAAATCAAAAACCAACAAGATAATAACAAAATTATATTAATCATAATAGTTTATTAATAAGTTGAACTGCACGACAATACAAAAAAGAGATACCAGAAGAGACAGCAGTCTAATTTAGCAACAGACGTATTAAAACAGATTTACCCAAGAATGTGGACAATGTCAGTAATAATAATGGACATTATTATAGCTATGCAATGAAGATTCAAGTTTACAAGTTGATTTTTACACCCGGTACAGGAATACATGTAAACATCATACATATATACAAGGCTCATAGTTGCGAAAAATATAATAGAGGTATCGCGGTGGTAAGTTAATATATTGAAAATACATTATATGAGTAATTTCAGTAAAGCAGCGGGAGAATGACCTTAACAATAAATATTTTATTGAACAATTTCCATAATGTGTTCAAATACATTAACAATTTTCTTGCGGTGTTACTTAAGTATGAAAATAAAATTTAAATAATAATACAATGTTTCGATGTAAAGAGATTTATAAGAACCGTAACATAAACGGGTGATGCCATAAAATGGAATAAAATCTCATATTTCAAGTTGTACCGAATGGAAAAAAATGAATTTAATGCAAATAGTGTCATATTTGAAATCGATATTCCAGTAAACACATGCTCTCTTTTCCTCTCCTCTTTTTAGGCTGCGTGGGCAGAGTCTGACCTTTTTTTCTGAGTGTGGGGATTCCTGATATGCATATTTCACTTTTTTTCTAATGTATTTTATCGTATTTGTCGGCCTTCTTTTGTGTTAGAAACATTAAGTATCATTAGCAAACAACAGAAGAAATTATATTATGTCATCAATTGTTAAACACATCAAATAATCAATCAATTGACTTGTATTAAATAAACATGTGCGATAATTAACCGAAGAATGTAATTAATATTTCAAAACAAAAACAAATTATTTTTAATTTTGAAAACAAAGATAAAAACTGAATTTTGAAAGTTATCATACGCGACAAATATCTAACTATTGCAGGCACGGTTTCATTGCGCCTGTTTATGAGTAATTATGAAAATCCATACTACTGCCCGCGCCGACTAGCCCCGGGTTGAGCGCAACTCAGTATTTCTTTATTAAACTCAAACCAAAAAACATCGTATAAAAGTATACGATGCACATATAAAAAGGTGAAATATGCATATCAGGAATTGCCACATTCAGAAAAAACAGTCTCCCAACACAGTCAAAAGAAGAGAGGGAGATAGCATGGTTAATAAAATGATCAGTTAAAAAAAAACACAACTAACAATAAACAAAAATGATAACCCGAGGGGTTACCGCCTTCGAACGGTCATAGGCAAATCAAATTGCCACTGGGGGTTCAAACCAGGTTCTAGGGTGCACCAACCTCACACTTGCCCCAACAGGTTCTCATATCACAAAACAAGTACAAGTTTTCTTGGTGAAACAACTCCATCCCACTTATCGGCTCTACAATAGTGCATGCAAAAGCACACAAACATATAAAACATAAGAAGCTAATAGCATTGCAAAGCCAAAGGGCGGTTACTCAATGATCTTACAGAGACCAGAGCTCCTGGAGTAAAATCAGCAAGAACACGATGACAGTGATAAAAGAAACAAATCGAGCTTCTAGGTTATTTTAAGAAAAAAATTCCCCATAAACCTTCATAAACTCTTAAACTCCTGCCACCGATCAGCAACAAAGGGTGCACAATTAGTACCCATTGGGATGCCTATTACTTGTTTATAAATAGAGGTACCGAATCTAACATAAATATTATCCAGTAAGAAGGTTGCTTTTAAAATATTTGATTGCTTATTTCATAGTCAGTTGTTGTTGATAGTTAACACTTCATCTCACCAATTGATGGATTCATCAAGGCTCCTATGACGCAGACATCACACATAAAGGGACCAGTTCAGATTTTGTTTCACCTTAAGGAGGAATGCTTGGTAAATGCCAAAAAGGTTATAATGATGTTTGACCGGACTAAGGATTGTTTTTAAGAGTAGTACGTACTAAAAAAACATTGAGTAAGATGTTGAAAGATAAATTTCATCTTTAATTACGAATTGGTAGAAGTCTAGACTGTTTTATGTGCCCAAGGTTATAAAACTGAGCATGGAAACCAGTCTCAAATCTCAAGCATCTGATTGGCTGAAATGGCGACCAGTCGCCATTTCCGCCTATCTGATCCTTGAGTTTTGAGAATGATTTCCAATCTCAGCTTTATAACCTTCAGCCATTATTTATTTGCAATTTAAACGATCTCAGCAATTTTAGACGTAAAAGACAACAGTGCCATTTTATTTTGAGTTAAATTTATTCTTAATAATATGTATAAATAATATTGAATTATTCAATTAATCGAAATTTGGCCACATTCAGAAAACAAATCATGGCCATATATCATAACTCAATATATGAATTATGTTAAAAAAGGAAAATTAGAATCAGAATTCTATAACGTATTCTTACTACATTTTTATGCCGGAAAAATACATTTAATGTGGTCGGCGTTTGATTACACACTTCAGTGTTAGATCTGCCGATATTTAAGTTTGCCAAGGTACTATTATCCGACAGCCATGTAATGACAACAATTGTGTACATCCATGTTCATAGAAATTGCCTAAGGCTGTGTAACCGTTTAATGTACAAGAGGTTGTTTTTGCTCTGAATTGTTATGCAACATTTTATAACACTTGGTTTTGTGTTGGAGTAGTGGTATCATGTAGGTGTAAATGACAGGTTTGCTAGCGTTAATTTGTGAAAAATGGTACTTAAACATGTTTAGACAGGAAATTACATAGACGATTGCTTCCATGGTTGCAAAACGATTTGTATCACGTGATCTGTACAATCTTATAACAAAAATAGATGAAAAAGGAACTTTGAAAGCCACCGAACACGACAAATATAAAAATATTGCATGCTCGGTTTGATTGAGCCTGTTCATAGGCAGAAATGGAAATTGATTTAACTGCCCAAGCCGCTTAACACCGGGTTGAGCGCAACTCAATATTTAAACCAAACGTACACTTTTGTTCCATCCCAAACGGTGGTTTGCATATGGCGGTATCATGGAACCTTTAATGAGGTATTTTCAGATTAATACCATTAATATCATTCCATGTTCAGCGGCGTATGGTCCCCAGATAAAAGAATGGGTTTGCCCTAAACGAGAAAGCAATGGAAGTTTCATCTTTGTTAGCTATAACGTCTTCTGTTTTATGCTAAATGGTTGACAAATAATGGTTTTATTACTTGTGTATGTGCTTTCCAATACAAAATACGTTTTTATGATACAGATGATATCACAACCAACACCAGCAAATTGGACCATATCTAATAACAATTTTGTTATAAAAAGGAAGCGTTAATCATTTTATAACCATAATTGTCGTTTTCATCTATTTGCAGACGTTTAGCCAAAGCGACATTGGTGCTTATTCCACTTTTTGGTGTACACTATATCGTGTTCATTGGTGTTCCGGAGAATGTCCATCCCACAGCAGAACTCGTGAAACTTTATTTTGAAATGTTCTTCAACTCTTTCCAGGTGAAGTTTTTGTACTTACATGCTTTGAAGTTTGGGTATTACATTTCTTAATCGTCTTGGTTAATTTATCGACCTCAGACCATAAGTAAGCTAAATATATGAGACTATAATAATTGAAATTGCTCAATCGTTTTCATTGTAGAGGTAAAACGAGCACATATACAGTAAAACAATCACATGTTATGCATATAATAGGCATGTTGATCCCTAACATGCAATGTATTTTAATAACCTTGAAATGTATTTATGTCAAGTTTTTTATATAGGAAAGACATTTAAACTTCAATAATCCAAGCCATTGTAAACTTGTAACTTTTAATTTCTCCATTTAATTGCTTATCAATTTTGACACGCAAACAATACAAATAAATACGTGTGTTTGGATTGGGCTTTATCATTTTAGTTTCGTTATAATGAACATTTTAAGGGTTAACATTTGTGATGTGCCGATGATCAGAAAACATCGATTAATCATGTTTAAGAGCCTCCCGATGTCGATAATCGATGTCATTCTTTCATAATCGATTTAAACCGATGTATACCCCTGGCAGTAAAATACTGTACAATTAAACATATTCTTGGTCAATATTTGTCAAGTCATAATTGAAATTAATTGTAGGGCCTTTTAGATATTTAGTGCTATTAACAACGTGTTTTGGGGTGTGTTTTCTTTGTTAACCACTGCTCATTTATCCTATTTAGTGCATATAAAATGGGGCGCGTAACGGGAAAAGGTATCTCCGGGCAGTCGATGTCAAGCTTTGAAATGACGTCATAAATTTGAGCCAGACGACATTATTTGTTATACCATTTTGTCGTCAAAATATGTAATAAAATCACATTTTAGTAATAAGAAATTGATTTATGTTGGTAAGTTTTTCTAATTTAGTAAAAACTAAAATATCACTAAAATGACCGAATGTACCTTTTTCCCGTGACGTGCCCCATTAATAAAAACAAGCGAAAAAGTTTTATATTTGTCCTGGAACACCAACCTTTATGTAGAAAGTAGCAGCAAACACACAATAATAATGGGGTATTATGTAAGCTACTTATTAGAAAGAATTTGTTCATGTAACACATAAATGATTTATAAACCGATTATAATCGGTGAAATCACATCGGAAGTGGCACTCGATTTCAACTGATGATCGATTTTGATTTGCAACCGATATCTCAACACTAGTTAACATATTACACATATATCATATTATCCCAAGTTGCGGCTGTTGTTTTGGGGGTTTTGTAGCAAAATAAATGGTAAAGATAAAGCACTATAATATAGTTGTGTGGTATATTGAATCTGATGCTAAAATCCATATGAAAGCCAAACCACGTGATAAAATAACAAATGTTTTAAATTATTCTTCAACGTAGATATTAAACGCTCAAAGATCATTGTTGTCTGAAAACTGGCGTTTCATCAAATAAGATGCATGTGCAATTTCCTTGAATTCATAGTTAAGTGCCCGCTATGTGTAAATTACTGAAAGATAACTGCAATAATTATTGTTTATATACACTGTAACTCTCTTTTATGACAATTTGGTGAAAGACAACAAAGCCTAATTTGGTAATCAAATGTAATAGTCATTGCTGTAAAATTGTTCCCTATATACTCCAAGAGGTCACTGTTTAATGATATATTACATCTTATAAATCTTTCGCAAATTTGGAAAATGTTCATGACAATAGTATAAACAATTTTCTGAAATATTCTGAAGAAATTTATCGTTCGTTAAAATTGTTAAGATCATCTAGCTGTCATAAAAATGTAATATTTTTGGACATTACAAGAAACTGACCTAAAAACGATTAGCGCTAACTGTTACTTGAAGTGTAAGAATGTTTTGTTTGTATACTTTATAAATATTGTAATATAGAATGTCAGTAACAATTGAATTATTCAATTGATGTTTTTCATATTATGCTTTTTTCAGGGTTTCTTGGTTGCTGTTCTATTTTGTTTCTTTAACCAAGAGGTAACTACATTTTAATTATTGTTTAAAATGTCATTCCGTTTTCGTACTTTTCATACTAATACAACAGTATATAGTCCTAAGTTATTAATTTACGGATAAGGTTTCTTGCCCATGTAAAACTGGTGTAAACCTAAGTCTGTCTTGGTCGGAAATGACTAAATGATGTCTAGCTCTATGAACATAAATAATTAAATTTAACCTACCGTTCAACCTCGGGCTCCCTATTTTGTTTATAACATGTGAAGTCCCTTTGATTTTCATAATAAGCTGTGATATCGTTTTGAAATTGGTCAATTTATAAATTTATGCACTCTTATCCTTAATCTGGCAAGGCTATGTTTTGTAAATGTTTTATATACCTACATTATTTACTGTACAGGTCCAGATGGAAATTAGAAAGAAATGGCACAAGCTCTGGTCTAAACCGGATCCAATGTACCTTCAGCATGCCAGACTTCTGGACCGCAGTGTAGACGGTGTAAGAAGATCACGTGGTTCACGCTCAAATTTCCAAGCAGAAAAACAAGCGTCTTCAGAAGGATCATCTGGCGTTGCGGACGGTTGTCTGTGTAAATGGACGCTTGATAAAAATGGAAAACTAAGACGTTCGTTTATAAAAACTGGCTCAATAAAATCCAACAAATCAAATAAAAACCTATTGAATCTTGACACGAAAATATAGTGTGTGGGATGAGTTTGATTTTGTTTCCAGAAGCATATCTGTGATGACCCATATTTTTATTTTAATGATATTAATGTTTTGTTTTGTGATTGTGTAATTGTCAAATTAGAAAATTATCATTCATATTAATAAACATCTTAAAACCATCTATACAGTATATCTAGTTTTTAAATAAGGTTTTTCAAAATGGTAAAAGTAGATTTCACGTCAAATATATTTGTTTGATAGATCCGCATTAATAGTGAAATAATTTTATCGTTTTTTGGGGAGACCTGAAGACCAATTCTTATCTCTGGTGTCAAAATATTGCCTACAAAGTAGTCATAAATCAGAGCCATACATCTGATCTCAAGTCTTTTGTCGTTTCGGAATTTTGCACTGTACTTAGAATGTGCAATTATGTTTACGGTCCGATATTTTACAAATAAATGGCATACAATCGTTTATTCTGGCAATTTAACGAACACTTTCTAACTAAAAGAGGAATCAAATTTGAAAGTAATCACGATAATTTAAATTCTGCTCTGTACTAGAATAGACAATTGTACACTAAATTTAAGTTCCATGTGAGGTGTTTGTATTTAACAGTTTTATTTCTAAAACAGAAATGTTGCTTCGCTTTTTACAGTCTATTTAGCAATAACATGTAAACCGAAACGACTTACATAATCTTTCTTAAAAATGCTTTTTCTGATTATCGCTCACATACTATGCCTCATTTTATTTAGTCAAAGGCGCAAAAATCTGTAAACTTTCAATTACGCTGCCAAAAACAATATTTTATATTCACTATTATTTTAAGATATATTCATAACATATTTTTAGAATTGTATTACTTTGACAATATTGCACCCAAAATTACACGGACATATAAAAATAAGCGAATGGCATGGTTCAGCAAAATGAGGTGGTACCCTATAACGTTAATGAGACCAGGGCTGAAGGTTATAAAACTGAGATTGGAAACCAGTCTCAAATCTCAAGAATCTGATTGGCTGAAATGGCGACTGGTCGCCATTTCAGCCAATCAGATGCTTGAGATTTGAGACTGGTTTCCATGCTCAGTTTTATAACCATGGGCACAGAGCACCAGGAGTTTATAATACATGTAACGCATTAAAACATTCGAGATCAAGAAGGGCTGATTGCTCTTTGTAAGATATTGTTTATATTTACTTTTATTCTTTGATAACGGGGCGACTGAAGGACATAATGGAAGTTAATGAACATGTTTCTTCTAACGCGTATTTAAGGAATCATTATTGTGTCTTCTGTACATTACTGTGGTGAATAATTGCATGTCATTATTTCAAAGCATTTTAGTCAACATACGAGCAAGACATGGGTTACTATGGTGACGAATATTAAGAACGGTTTCTGATCTTTACACAATGAATACGTATTAAATTAATACAAAAGAACAGTAAAATAGGTAGAAAATAATGGAAAATAAAAGAGTTACAGCAAAATTCCTCGAATTTATCGAACAGCCCTCATACTTAGTGATTGTTATGTGTTCTTTCTAGTTATTTCATCTTAAGCGGTTTAGATGTTCACTGTCTATATACAAATATATTCATTGTTAATAATATTCTAGTTTAATCACAGTCATGTTCTTAAGATTATGTCCGTATGTCTCTTTTAATCCGCAAATCGTCCTCGTATTATATCAGTTATCAATCATGTCTCCCATGTGTAAACCACATCTAATAATGTACAACTTATATAATTTAGAATTCAGGCCTTGAAACATGAACAGTTCTTTCCCACATAACACTTCGGCATGTCACAAACTACACATTTATCACTACATCGTAATTATATACCTTACTTGTCATTAGATTGTTTCTTGATAAATTTCCAATTAACTATATTGCCATCAAAACAGCTGTGAACTAGTGAGGTTCTCGAAAAATCTTTCTTCCTTCCTGTCAGACCTAAGAAAGAATTCTTTCACCGTAAAGAATAGTACACCGTATTTTATTAGTGTCCTGCAGTGCTCTTTTATATCTAATAGTACACGATCAGGTATCTTTTTCTTTATTTGTTCCAAAAATAAACTATATCGTTCTATCTTTGTTTTCAGCTTTTCAGTTCACCATTGATTAAACTACCGCTTTGACTCCTCGGTTGAAATAAATAGAATCTGCCTCTTCAAGTTTAGTAACAGCCTATATGTCTTTTCCGAAATCAACTCTCCATCATTCCTATCCCCCCCCCCCCCTTCTGCATGACATTGCTAATGAAATGATTCAAATTAAGTGCCGGTCTTGCACATAAGTTCTTTTAATAGCAAACAAAAGAACTTTCCAGTTGTAACTAAACATTTTTTCAAAACGATGCAAAAACGAGACAGATTTAACTTCAAGAGCTTTCGTAGGGAACTGTTATTTAATATCATAAAACAATAAAAAACACAGATTTCTCTTTATTGGTCTATTTTACCTTTCGAAGTCATTAAGGAATTATATTATATAGAAGTTTGTAAACATCAGGAACAATATTTTCCTTAATTAACGTATTGAATCATGTGTAATTACACGCACAAGGATATACATGTATTGGTGTTTTTTTTGTTTCGTAGTGGTGGGACAAAAACAACATTCAGTACACTCATAACCTAGTTAACATCAAAACGAACACATTTTATTTTATTTATTCTATATTTCTGATTTTTGTAATAGTCAGGCATGCAATCATTTCTGACTGGCTCTTGTTTAGTATAACTGCAGGAAAGCTAAACCCATTTTATGGCTGTTTTGCTGTTTAAACATCTTTCTGTGTTAGCAGTGGCTGTCTGACATGGGTATTTGGATTGATTTTATTATGGCACATAAAGTCCAGTTAGTTTTTGCAAAAAAGTCCTAAAATTAAAAATAAAGTGAAACATGCATATGAGTTACACTCAGAAAATATTGCCTCCCTATAAGGCCAGAAGGCAGAAAGGTAAAGAGAGCGTGGATGAATATAATTATTAATTTCGTTAAAGACACCACAAACAATTAATGAAAACGAGAGCTAGAGGTGTAACCGCCTTGGGAGATGCCATTAGGTTGCTTGAACCAGATCCTCAGGTGCACAAACGTCAAATGCCTGCCCCAATAGTCTCATATGAATAAACAAGTACAATATTTCTAGGTTAATCGGCTCCAACCCACCCATTAACTCGACAATAATGCATAATAGAAAACAAACGTATACGACAACATATAACGCTCATGGCATTGTCAAGCAAAAAAGGTGGGTCCTTACTGAGACCAGAGCACCAGGGGTCATATCAGCAAAAGCATGATGGCAGGAATACAAAAGCACAAATCAAGCTCCTAGGTCCTACGTTCATTTACATGATTCACATTTAAACCTTCTTGAACTCCTAAATCCCTGCAACCGTCGTGCAAACAAAGAGTTAGGGAAAACATTTGTATTATGAAGCCCTTCAGAGTGATTATTAATTAATGTCGAGTAATGCCACTCTAAGAAAACATAGCTTCCCCATGGAATTCAATAAGTTGAGGGGAAAAGAGAAGGGGTTTAGAAAATGATTAGTTTCAAATAACTAGATTATTGTTCAGTTGAACACTTGTGTCGCCCTCTGGTACTATGTCAGAATAAAATTGCCAGTACAAAAAAGGAAATAACTCCATCTTGACATATAGAACTTGGCTTCATCAGGTTGTCATGAGCAATATAATTTGAAATTTGGATCAAGAAATATTAAGAAATGTTATAGTCAACGTTTTGGTGTAAAACTCCAAGTACAAAAATGGACATAATCCATCGAATGTGAGCTTGACCTTAAGTCTGGCATCATCACAAGCATGTTGTCATAAGCCATATTCTTTGAAAGTTAAATGTAGAAATATTGAGAAATGGCAAAGTTATAGCGAATGTTTAGTTTTCGTGTCAAAATCGAAGTAAAAAAGGGGAATAACTCCATCAACTGTGACGACCTAAAGAATTTGGTATCATCACAAACGTATTGTCATAAGCAATATAATTTGAAAGTTTAATGAAGAAATATTTAGAAATGGCAAAGTTTTAGCCAACGTTATGTTCTCGTGTCAAAATCCGAGTAAAAAGGGGGGCATTGCTCGATCAAATGTGACCTTGACTAAAAAACTGGCATCATCATGAGCATGTTGTTTGAGCATACTAATTTGAAAGTTTGAAGAAGTAATATTACGAAACCAAAGAAATAGACAACGTTAGGTTTTTGTGTCGAAATCGCAGTACATAAAGGGGCGTATCTCCAATAAATGTGACCTTGACCTAAAGCATTTGGTCTCATCACGAGCAGGTTGCCATAGACAATGTTATTTGAAAGTTTGATGAAGAAATATTAAAATTAGCAAAGTTATCGCCAACGTTAAGTTTTATTGATGGACGGACAGACAGACAGACGGATGAACGGACAAATCGATCCTTATATATCGCATTTTCTTCCGAAGGGCGAGATAAAAAGTTAAATATGCATATCAGGAATCGCCACACTCACAAAACACAGCCTCCCCACGCAGCGAAAAGAAGATAGGAAAAGAGAGCATGTGTTTATAGTTCTGTCAAATAAGACGCCACAAACAATTTACGAAAATGAGAACCCTTAGGGTAACCGCCTTGGAACGGTCAGTGGCAAAATAGTTTGCCACTGGAGGTTTAAACCATGTTCTAGGGTGCAACAACCTTACACCTGCCCCAACAGGTTTTCATATCAACACACAAGAACAAGTTGTCTTGGTAAAATAATTCCAAAGTAAACATAGTATTGTGAACAATGGAAAGGGTTGACAGCATGTTTAAGTCATATTTTATTGACAAAATATGTGTTTATGTAGTATTGTTTTCATTTATAATGTAATGGCATCATCAGATCATTTTTCGAGCGTTAAATCATGCTTCCTGTGTTGACAATTTCTAAAAGTAGTAATCGGGGAAAACCGCTATAGCTTATGTATGGCGTCTGCGGGCCATCACCAGATCTAACATCTTGTTAGATCTAACTTTTGTGAGATTGCAACCAACCCATCAGCTCAACAATGTTGCATGCAAAAACACACAATATATAAAACATTAGAAGCTAATATCATTGCAAAGCCAAAGAGGTGGGTAATCATTGACTTCTTGAGTCAAATCAGCAAAAATACGATAACGTGGATAGAAGAAAACAATCGAGATTCTAGGTTCTTGTACAAGATTTCCCCATAAACTTTCATAAACTCTTAAACCCTTGACACCGTCGTGGAACCAAAGAGATAAGCATAATGATCAACTGTAGATGGGTTTATCACCAGGCATGCAGAGCGCTGTAGAAATAATGTTGGTAACCTTTCTTTTAAAATTTAACGATGGCTTTTACGAATAACCGGGAGAAATAAACATTGCCTTTCATCTTCTTACGTTTATAAATCAAATCTCCTTAAAAACTGCCCGTGAAATACCTTGCTGCAATAGTGATTTTAAACTGCACCTGTATTTTTTAATAAAAATTGGGTTTCGGCGATAAAAGTTTTCATAAATTTTTGATACCGAAAACCTTGTTTTAAAAGTTTTGTTTTGTCCTGCAAAGACTACGTTCATTGAAATCATTAACATCATTGCAAGCTAAAGAAAAGAGAAAAAACTGTGATATATAAACTCCGTAAATTGTTGTACGAGGAACATCGTCGTCCAAAAAACGTACAAATTACTACATTTAAATTAAAATCATCTCCTTTATAATATATTTTAGTAGTGACGGAACCATTTTAATGGACGGTTTTAGATCAAGAAAGTTTCCTTGCTTTTCTGAAGTTTTCGCTTGATTAAGCTGTAGTTCTTTAGGATAAATTTTATGAACCAGTGAAGGAATATGGTTATTATTTAAATTAAACAAATCATCAAGGTACCTCGAGGTGTTGTTAAAGGCTGTAATAATATCAACTTGATGTTCGGTAGAATGAAATAAAATAAAGTCTCTTCCATAACAATACAAAACAGATCAGTTACAAGGGGTGCACAATCAGTACAATGGGATACATATTACTTGTTTATAAATAGAGGTACCAAATATAACATACCGTCTTTAAACGGCCAGTGGCATAACATGATACGAATTTACTTGCTTTCGACCTAACCTATCAATCACTTCGAGAAAACTGTATCCGCCACAATATACTATCATTAATGTTATTTGATACCTTGTCAGCGGGTGCCAATACAAATCTATTACGAAATCTAAATACCCTTATTCAAATGTTTGAATACAAAACCAGGTCGATGTGGTAATATAGCTGTTTCTCTAATAATAATCTACTTGAAAATAAATTATTTCAGAAATATGGATTTCACTCAAGTTTTCCAATTAAGGTCTGAGATCATTCCGAGCGTAACACTGAATAAGAGCGAGATATCAGTGCTATCGGCTGATTCATTTAATCCGATGACTTTACACCAAAAAGCTAATTGTGTAAGCATGGCCTGTCTGCCAGATTAATAAAAGGTTTCCATAAATGGAACAACGAACAAGTGTTGTTTTTTTAATGTAACCGTTAATCTTACATTCTTGCCATATGACTTTCGTATTTAAAGTAATTTAAAAATAAATAAAAATCAGGACGTTTTTAATCCTGCCTTCCTGATGAATGTTATAATGGAATCTAAGTAGATAATATTTTCGAAGTTTCTGAATCCATTTACGATTAGAAATATGTCAGGACCTGACTTGAGATTCTCGAACGAAATAGAAAAAAAAAGATAGTTTGACATGTTGATATAAAATGTTTTTTTTTATCTTGCTTCTGTTTAAAATTTAGAATAATGTTGGAACTGATATTAAAGCACGCAATGTCAACTAAAACATTGACATCATTATCAGTGTGACTGTATATTCTAGAATTAATGTAAGTAGAACACGTTCTCAAGTTAACAGTAAATTTTACAGTAAAAAAATAAAGTTTCATCAAGGAAGGCACCAAAGTAACACACTTGAGATTCGCGCTTGATGATGTCACCAGCTATGTCAATATAGGTTGTATTGCACTTACTTAAGTGAGCCTTGCTGTCAAACATAATAAATTCAGATTTGATGTGTTCAATTTCTGTTCTTATTCGCCCAGTCATTTACATGAATTGCGCACTGCTCAAGTTCTTTGATTGCACTTGATTCAGTATCCGGTAATGGTCGGAAACGCTTGTGTGAGGTATAGTGATAGGCAAAGACAAGAAAAAGGTGTTTACCCGATGGGTAGAAAAGGACACTTAAACAAGTAAGGTTGTTAACATATCTTCTTGGAAGACAGAACAAATAGATAATTGTTACTTGCTGATTCTCGCAGTCGGGAAATCGATGCAAACAACTGGGTAGACCGGCGGCCACTGGCTGTTGAGAGAATGTGGCATTAGATTGAGAGGGAGGTAACCATCAGTGTTGGAAGAGACACGTCAAAAGGTTTTTCTTAACGTAAAAGTTCTTAACTTAAGTGCACATGATCTTAACGACAGATTGTATTTACATAAATGCTTAAACTTACTTTTTATGGCATACTTTAAAATATTTCATGCAATTTCGGTTTCGTGCAAGAAATAAATTACGCATTAAACACCTGACATTTAAGTTCTTAACTTGAACCCCCAAAAGACAGTCGCATCGCAATATGATAATGACTGCAAAGCACTTTAATCTGCTTCGTGTGGCAAAAACTAAATTTAATTATCTGATGGCAGATTTTAAACGATATCTGAATTCAAACCTGATAGAGAGGAGAGAAGTGAGAATATATTTTTACATTCTCAGCAGTTTTAGGTTTATTTGTTATTTTAGTATTGTTTTTTAAAGCTCACAAGTTTTGTATTCAAATATCTATATATCTATTGAACAAAAAAAAACGGTTCTTCTATTGATGTTGTCTAAAACAAAATGTCGTCTCCACGCACAACAGTATAAAATTGTTAAAGTTACAGCATATTCAATTTATACTGCGTAGACTAAAGAGTTTAAAAACGCTTTAAACGTACAGGTGCATTGTTCTTAAAATAGCACATCAAGCTATCATACACTAATCATGTTTTATACAGCCAATTAAATTTTGCACAAAATTCTGTAACGCTTTAACCAGTGTTCGCTCATTTTCGTACAAATCTGTCCAAGCTGTTACCGGTCTGTGAAGTATCGTAACAGCTTGGCTTATTTGGTACAAATAAGAGCAATGATTGGAAACTGACCGGATAAGTTATGTTATGTTATGTTTGATTTTTGATTAGTTAAAAATTAAATACCTGTCCTGTCCGGTTGAAATCGTCTCATTATTCGGGTAAATGTACCCAGGTTTTCAATTTATCCAAGTTTCGAGGAAATTACATAATAGCTGACTAATATTGGAAAAAAAACTGTGACCGTTATATATTGAAGCCCAGTTAATTTTAATCTAGAAATAAAAATTAACATAATCCTTCAGCGTAAACAAATTCCGCACTTGTTGATTGTACGCATTCTATTCATGTTATGTTTTCTTTTTGTTATAAATTCGCCGATCTTCGCTCTTTTTCGTACCAAATGCACAATGTACCAGTTTACGCTCTTTTTCTTAAAATATATTAAAAGGGAACATAGAACGCCATGGAATACGAGAAATATGAAAATATTGCAGGCTCAGTGTGATCAAGCCTGTTCATGGACAGTATTGAAAATGCATATTACTGCCCACGCCACCTAATCTCGGGTTTAGCGCTACTCAATATTTACACCAAGAAACAGAAAAGGAGCAACGCACAATCTTCAAGTGTTTTTAAAAATTACCGATTTCAGGATGAGACAACTGTTAGTTATATAGCCCAATTTCTCAGACAATAAGGTGTTCTGTAGGGTTTTATTTGTTTATTAAAGTAAAATTATCAATATAAAACATCAGAACTTAGGTTATAAAGTTAGGATGGAAGTGTTTCAGTATCTACCATTGCCTAAACAATACTGCTACCATGCATCATTGGATTATCAAATTGTGAAGTTGATATATAGTGAAATTTGTGAAATTTTCTAGATATATATTTTATTTATATAAAAAAAAATATGAGCATGATTATGACGAATAGTAAATCATTGATTGCCATGTGTGGGTGGATTAAAGTTTTATCAGGTAGCCGTGTCAACATAATTATAAATTTGATGCGGTTTGTCAATGCAAATTTGCAATTTATTTTTCGTGAATGAGTAAGTGCAATTTTTCTTGCAAAATAGGCCATGTACCTTTTTAGTGTTTGCGATTAGTGTCGTTAAAAATGCTTGGATACATATGACTAGTTTTGTTCATTTTGGTTAAGACTGCATTATTACATTGTATGTCATAGTAAAGGCTTTTATGAAAAGGTTGAAGTAGACATCCTTAACCAGGCTCCAGACAGCATAGTTCTTTGACTTACTTTTACCAAGAAAGCTGTCATTAAACAAAATTAAACACCACAAGTTATTTTTCACATGAACTAATTATGTCATTATTAAATATAAGGATGCTTCTATGTTTTATTATTAAAGTTGTATATAAGGCCGACAAACGTGCTTGTTTGCATGATTTTAGATTCAAGAAATTATTAATATGTCTGAATTTTTCTTAGACCATTCCTCTCATAATTATAATTGTTCTATAAAGATCTATGAATGGAAAGTAATTGCTTAATCTACCTTCTCCGTCTAGACTGCTGTCTAAGTCAAACTATCCGATTATAACTGGCAATATTCGTATATGACCTACAACAAAAACTATAGGTGAGTCTTTCAGCAATACATTCAACTCAATCCGATATTAGAACCTGTTCGGGCGAGTGTGAGGTTGGTGCCACCTAGAACCCGGTTTAAACCCCTAGTGGCAAATTGTTTGCCATTGACACTTCCAAAACGGTAACCCCTGAGGATCTCATTTTTGTAAATTGTTTGTAGATTCTGTTTTGAAGCTGATCATTTTACTAACCACGTGAAGCTGATCATTTAACTAACCATGCTCTCTATTTTCTTCTTGGCTGTGTGGGGAGGCTATTTTTTTCTGAATGTGGCAATTCATGATATGCATATTTCACCTTATATAAGTGGCTTTGTCACACGGAATATTCTAGATCTACAAGGCATCTACCTGCTCCTTAAAATGTCTTACACGAGTCTCAGTGCCGACTTATAGACCTTATAACACTTAATACAAATTCGATAAAATAACTTTTTGCAGGTGTCTTGCAGGGGTCTTGCTATACACTATAGATGAAATATAAAATTATCGATAATAGCTTAAATATGTAAAATTAATGCTTAAAAGTTGAAACAATATTTTGTTTGAAGATCAAATACAGTTATTTGAAAACCGTTTAAAGGCTAAAAACTGCAAAATAACTGTCACCTTTTGATTCAGAAGCTTAAAGTTCCGGTAAAATACAGGAGACATATAATAAATTCAGAAGCTTAAAGTTCCGGTAAAATACAGGAGACATATAATAAATTCCTTTTTTAATATAGTAAATTTTCCGTTTCTAGACGGCGATGTTCCTCGTGCAACTTCTTACGGGGTTTATATCTCACAGCTTGTTCGCTTTTCAAGAGCTTGCAACGATGTGAATGATTTCAATGAACGTAATCTTTGCATTACAGAAAAACTTTTAAAACAAGGTTATCGGTATCACAAATTAAGGAAAACCTTTTGCAAGTTTTATCGCCGATATCCAGATCTAATTCATAAATACAGCTGCAGTTTAAAATCACTATTGCAACAAGGAATTTCACAGCCAGTTTTTTATGGAGATTTAATTTATAAACTTAAGAAGATAAAAGGCGATGCAAATTTCTCCCGGTTATTCGTAAAAACCATCTGTAAATTTAAAAAGAAAGGTTACCAACATGATATTTTACAGCGCTCTGCAGGCCTGGTGATTAACCCATCTACAGTTGATCATTATGCTTACCTCTTTGGTTGCACGACGGTGGCAGGGGTGTAAGAGTTTATGAAAGTTTATGGGGAAATCTTTTCTTAAAAGAACCTAAAAGCTCGATTTGTATCTTTTATCCCTGTCATCGTGTTCTTGCTGATTTTACTCCAGGTGCTCTGGTCTCGGAAAGATCATTGAGTACCCGCCCTTTGGCTTTGCAATGCTATTAAATTCTTATGTTTATATGTTTGTATGCTTTTGCATGCAACATTGTTGAGCTGATGGGTGGGTTGGAGTTATTTCACCAAGACAATTTGTACTTGTTTTGTGATACGAGAACCTGTTGGGGCAAGTGTGAGGTTGGTGCACCCTAGAACCTGGTTTAAACCCCCAGTGGCAATTTGTTTTGCCACTGACCGTTCCAAGGCGGTATCCCCAAAGGTTCTCTTGTTTATTAATTGTTTGTGGCGTCCTATTTGAATTGACATACATATATAAAACATGCGCTCTCTCTCTCTCTCTCTCTCTTCCTCTCTTCTTTTTCGCTGCGTGGGGAGGCTGTGTTTTTTGAGTGTGGCGATTCCTGATATGCATATGTTGCTTTTTTATAAACGCATGGTCTCTTTTCCTCTATATGCATTTTAACTGCGTGGGGAGGCGACTTCTGGATATGTCCATTCCTGATATGCATATTTCGCTTTGTCAACACGGGATAATTGTGTGTGACAAGGTAAAATGATATTAGACACTACAACATAGCTTGAAAGATAGTGTTATAAACACATGCTATCTTTTCCTCTCTAATCTCTGGCAGTGTGGGGAATCTATGTGGCTATTCCTGGTTCTCTTTTTCGTTAATTGTTTGTGGCATCTCTTATTTGAATTGACATACTTATAACAAACATGCTCTCTCTTCCTCTCTTCTTTTTAGCTGCATGGGGAGGCTGTGTTTCGTGAGTGTGGGGATTCCTGATATGCATATTTCATTTTTATTATGGATATTTCACCTGATCATTATACATTTTTTTTTCCATGAACGCCATCAGTTTTTAGTTTTTTGTTATATGATTTTTTACTTCAATAAGGAAACTTCCATGAAAGAAACAACTAATACTATTACGACACTGTGTGAACCTTGTACCTTGGTGAAAATATCGGTAGTTGTGTGTGTGTTTTCAAAGTTCAATAATTATACTGTAAAACTGGTTTTATCCGCGTAAGTTTTATTTTCGCTTATATTCGCGAATCGCTTTCATAGCGAATTCATAAATACCGCGAATACATGGTTTTTTTCATATTATCCGAAAATAAGTATATCCGAAAACGACTTTCATAAATACGCGAATAAAGAAAATATCTGATTTTTTTACAAAAATCGCGAAATTTCGACCTCGCGAAATTAAAGCGTTCTGCAGTAATCTATTACATATGCTATGCTGCTACACTGAACAATAACATTACTATTTTATGTTGTTAAAAAACATATACATTTCATGTAAAAAACAACATCTGTTCACAATTGATGATAATTCGTTGTTTAAGAAATAATTTCGTTCTAAAATCAGTTTTTAATTTTTTGTATGAGTTATGAACAAGTCACGAAAAAAGATTCGTTTTAATTTGTATTTTATCGTAACATTATTTTTACAAGTGATTGGTGACGGTTTCATGTTTTTGATTTTTCTGTACAACTAAATTAGTTGCTTAACAAAAAGTAATAATACATAATCTACAAACATGTAGGTCACATGTTGAAATGCCATAGCCTAGACAACTTTAATTTCAGTTAATGGACATATATTTTCAACTACAGATGCGTATTTTATGCGGTTTCAGTGTTTTTCTATCTATCCCAGGTACAAGTTGTTTTTGTGAATTACCTCCAACCCACCCATCAACAGCAATATTGTATGAAAAACACACAAACATATAAAACATAAGAAGCTCATAGCATTGTTCAGCAAGAAGATGGGTACTCAAAGACCTTATTGAGACAAAAGCCAGTTGAGACAAGTTGCCTAGAACACAATGAATTTACAAAAGAAACAAATCTAGCTTCTATGTTTTTATACAAGATTCTCCTATAAACCTTCATTAGCAAAGGTATTGTCCAACAATATTGACATTCTGGCATTCTTGCATTTGACCCCAAATTCGTTAATTTTCGTAAATGTTACGATCGGTAGTCCGGCATCTATTCCAATACTCCACACATCACTGAGGTGTAAATTGAATAATATATCAGTGTTTTCGCTGATACCCGTGTTTATTCAATGACCTTTACGAAAATTAATGAAGTGCCAGGTCAATATTGCTGGACAATAGAAACATATATAGATAACGAAATCGTAAACAATGTCGCAGTGTTTACCATTAACGTTAATGTTAGGTTTATCAAATAAGGTGACATATTATATGGATGACCTGTATGCTGTTAATACACTTGTTTAACGTTCAATTTCATGGGGAGCAAAAGCAATATCTTGATAGCCCTGCTACTGTACATTTAACCCGTCTGTCAAAAGATTTTTTTCAAATTTCATAATGTAAAAGTTGTCCTATAATATCAAACAATTTTACCTAACAACAAGAAGATTGTGCAACCATTTATTGTATTTCCTATTTCTATAATTTTATTTGTGATTAAAATTCGGTATTTTGTACTAAATTACAATCAAAACCATGTCATAAGATGGTAGCGTAAATAAACTCGCTTCTTTTACCTAATTTAACCGATACACGTTCAACGAGCATGATATCGGATTATTCGAATGCAATATGTAATGAAATTAACTTCCACAAAACGGATTATTTTATGCTGTTTTTTCGGCGTTAGCTGTCTAAGCTCACTTTTGACCTAGTTTTTCGACCAATGAAATGTTGTAAATAATACTCGTATTCTCAGAGGGAAAATGAAATAAACTATTTCGATTGGTAGCTATTTTCACCAGAGAGGCATCTAGCAGGCTGGAGAGGTATCTAGTGGGATTTCATTATTATGCAGCGGAAAAATCAAATAGATTAATTAGATTGGTTGTTAGTGGGTGTTGTATTGGAGGAAAAACATATTTACGATTAAAGTAACCAGTTAAGTCAATAGTGATGGCTGAAATACAATATTATATGGAATATTCTTGGGTGTCACTTGCATACAATACACAGTGTAAAACGAAAGAGAAGTGTAGATATTCCTAGTTCTTACTGGTTCCTTCTAGTTCCTTTGATACTGATTGTTAATTTCAAGTTCGTAAGACAAGTTCATTGTAGTGTAGTGGCTAACACTCTCGCCTCTCAAAGCGGAGGCCCCGGGTTCAATACTCAGGACGGACACTTTTTTTAAACTTAATATAGTACGTAAAAGTTGGTAGATTTCGCTCTTGTAACAGACTGTTATTATTTATATTTATTAAATTTCAAGGACATTAATTCATTTTGAATTCTCACTCTACACGAGGTATTTTATTGAAACTGAATATTTTGCTTCTTTAACCGACTTGTTATCACTATATGAAATTGTTGCAACAGCTTCAACATTTTTTTTAAAGACACTTTCAATAAATTTATGAGTTGTCATGATTCGGTCTCTTAATCTCTAAATCATACTAAGAAGGCAGGGAGGGTTCGTCAACAGCTATAACAAATAAAATAAAATAACTAAACTGTGTCTGCATTGCCTCTCTGTATTTCTTTCTTTCTTATATACATGTATATATAAATCTTTTCCATCAACGCCGTTTATCTTTTTTAAAGATATTTCTTGTTTTAATTTTTTCGACTTTCGACGATTTGTTGTAAGTTTTTAACTAGAATAGTAAAAAATACTTGTAGTCACTAATTACTGGTAAATTGTGTGTTGTTCAACTTAATCAGTGCTATATAATAACAAAAACAAACAACAAATAACTGAAATGAAGTAAAATATACACTATTTTATTTTGGAGTGAACTGTATTAAACAAAATATGGTTATATTTACCTGTTGTAAAGAATTACTTATCCAGTCTTTCTGCCGTGGAGAAACTAGAAAGAACATGTAATTATCATAATTCTGTTGTATTCGATATTCTTTAAAGCTAACTATACACAGTTCAGGTTGGAATACTTCACTGTTTTATTTCTGTTTAATATTAATAATATAACTATATAATACCTACAAAATTACCGAATAGGAGACAATACTGCCAAAATTGTGGACTAATAAGTATAAGGATCTGTTGTCAATATATTTTACTGCGTTAGTAGCGCGTTGACAATGTTGGCTTACATATTTACTCGTGCGTTGACTGTTAATGTATAACACCGCATTTACTTTGTTAACAGGTCTTTTTTAGTTTTTTTTTAAATGATAATATTTGTAAACTCTTAGTATTTTCCTACTTAAAGGTGACCAGGAAACCTCTCATACACGAGTGTCAATTACTTAACGATTCTTAAATATTTCTTATTCTTATAGCCGTAGATATTTTTGTGAAATTTATGTAATGATTCACATTCTGGTGACAGAAATCTCACTTTTTTCCATGTACTAACTGAAAAATAATCAACAATTCGATCTAAAAATTTTCATTTTTGTTTTATGCCCCGTCTCCACTTCGGTAGTTTGAATAAAAGACTTCATAATATGGGTCTTTATATTTTTCGAAATTTCGCCGTGTTTTGTCGGTTTCTTCGCTCATGTGGGTCTATCAGAATATAAATATTACATGCAAACTTAATAATTAATATTTATACGCTATTATTTCTGCATATGATCGCGAAAATATGTCACGCGTTTTGGCTACTGCAATCAGATGTCAATTTAGCGTTAAAATATCTAATGATCTGGTCAAATAAAAACCAACCTATCACTTATGACGGTTATACATCCGTTTTTTTTTATAAACATGCACAAAATAAAAAATAACCATGATAGCGTAATGGTGTAATATGATGACCTTCATATTTAAGTAATGTTTCGTAACATTTGATTTAGATTTTCTGAAAATGTGCAAGGAAGTTTTCAATGGTTTGCAAGTATATATCATGCTTTGCTATTATATAACGACAACAAACAATAGGAAATATATTCTTTTTAAGTAAAAAGCTTTAATGCCTATTCTTTAAGAGTGATACAAAATAAAAGTATAACTTTATAATTTTAGTGCTTGCCATGACCGCAAAATGATGTTTTTTAAATAGATTTTCTCGGAAAATTTACTGTAATGTTATGACTTGAAAGACTTGAAAATGTCAACAACAAGCGATGTACATGTAATTCATCCGCCCACAAATCAATGGGTCTTTTAGAAGTTCACACTATTAACCACTCAGTTTATCTAAAAACGCACTAGTGTGCCATTCTAGTTTTTATAGAACAAATTTGATAACAAACTGTTACTAAAATTTGACTGTTATTTATATCAAAACACGAACTTATAATAACTTGGTATGTTTATCACCAAAAAGCGTTTAAATAGGTCATTCAGATTCACATGGGATTTTCTACGCAGGTTTTCTGCGTTACTGTAGTGCTCAATGCTTTTCAATTTGTCGTAAAACTGTTTATACGCCAGTTGTAAAAACAGAACGTATCGTAGGGACAGCATGCCAGGAAAAAACTTTTCAAAAAAGTGAAATATGAATGTGGAATGACCACATCCAGCAGACATAGCCTCCTCAAACAGCCAAAGCGTAGAGAGGAGAAGATAGTATGGTTTTACAATAATCTGTTCCAAAAAAAGACGCCACAAACAACGAAAGTAAGAGAGTAAGAACCCGAGGGACAACTGCCTTGCAAAAAAAAATTACCACTTAGGTTTAAACCACGATCAAATCTATGTAAAAAGGGTGAAATTTGCATATCAGGAATGGCCACACTCAGGAAACAAAGTCTCAAACAATAAACAAGCTCAATCTAACATAGCCTGCAAAGTTCGTATTTTTTAATTTTACACAAACAATTTATTTTCTCTTTTTCAGTGTCAAAATCCTATCATGATAAAGTTATTTCCAATAATTCTATCTCTAATTCTATCTCGTGTTGAGCGAATCAACTGTTTGTCTTTAACAAGCCAATGCTCACGAAATGAGTTTAGAGACGTATCCTGGTGTTGCCAATACAAATCTTAATACAAATACTATTACTAGTATTATTCCAACACAAATCAATTGAAAACTGTTAAACACTTTTTATTATCACAACTTTAACAATAACGGTAAACTTGTAAGGTATTATTTTTTTCGCATTAAAAAATGTTACGCCCCCGGGGGCGCTAAAACGGGGGTATACGGTATTACTTTTGGTAGTTTTATTTGCAAAACATGTTTTTTCACATTTGTCAAACAGTTTCCCCAAACCCGGAATTTCGTATACAAATAGTGAGCGCATAATCAATCCATTGGACTCTACGTGAGGCACAAATTTCTTGTCCGTAGCATATTATCGCAATGTCTGTTGTTTTTTTTTCCTTTATTCTTGTTGTTGCTGACTTGACTCAACAGTCTCTATTCTCTGGTTATTTTGTACTCATCCGTTTATTTTACAATTCTATTAACGTCTCGAGTGTTCTATGTTTGTGTGCTTTTGCATCCAGCATTGTCGAGTTGATCGGTGGTGGGTTGGACCTAATTCACCCAAACAGCCTGTAATTGTTTGTTAAAATTTACCTTTTTGTGGAATTTGAGGTTAGTTAAACCAAGAACGTTGTATACACCCTCAGATGCAAATTATTGTTTTCCACTGACCGTTTCAAAACGGTAATCTCTGTGGTCCACATTGTAAATACTTCCTGGCGTCTTTTTTTTAATTTATCATATCGTAAACCTATGCTTTTCTTCCTCTTTGACTGCGTGGGAGGGCTGTGATTTCCGGGTGGGGCAGTTAAAATACAACGTTATCTTAAGAATAAGGCTGCAACTGATAGAGGGACCGAGACTAAACTTTGCAATCGTGTTTCCCTTAATAAAATAGGGATTATAGCGTCTAAACTGTATGACTCATTCTAAACGGTCACGGTAATACTGAGCGGATAAAGGTCCAAATTTAAATAAAAATTGAGTGGCAGGAAAAATACCTTGTATAACGTAAGCCTAAGTCCTCAAAATTGATAAACTGACAAAGGCGAAATGTCGCATCGGTCATTACCCTACCTCCAAGATCAAGATATTTAATTCTCCCAATTTGGCATTTCAACAATAAAATGAAGTAATTCCACGTTATATTTCTCAGAAACCAGATTGACAATTTCCCAGAATTTTCTTTTTATTTTTAAGTAATGTGTAGTATTATCTAAAATGGAAGCAATAAGGAAACAAATCTTTACGATTGATGTTTTTCATTGAATGTTGCCATTTTCATTATTAGATTTACCTGCAGAATATATAACAACTTCGGCATGTTATTTATGCGAATGTTTAGTGATAATTTGGATGCAACTCTTACGATTTAAGGTTACCGTCGTTTTATAATAATTTTAAAACGGACCTAATAGAGGCGATATAAATATAACCATAGCTCAAGTTTGAAACTGATTAATTTAAGTGCTGTTTTTGCTGTGTGTGGAGGCTGTGTCTGCTGGATGTGGCCATTCCTGATATGCATATTTCACTTTTTTTCAAAAAATCAATAACGATATTGTCTTTTCAACTATATTAAGTGTCTTGTTTCATCAATCAAACGTTGTATGCGCACATAAAATACAACTCCTTCTCCACGGTATATTTTAGGCTGAAGGTTATAAAAACTGAGATTGGAAACCAGTCTTAAATCTCAAGCATCCGATTGGCTGAAATGGCGACTGGTCGCCATTTCAGCCAATCAGGTGCTTGAGATTTAAGACTGGTTTCATGCTCAGTTTTATAACCTTGGGCATTAATCTCGGATATGCCCTTAATTTAAAATATTGTAGTTGACAATTCTGTTTACTTTTTTATGCAAACCATCAGTCAGAGAGGTACAGTACAGTGTTATATTGAATTTTAACTATTCAGCCTCTAGCGTTGAATAATGCCAGCAAAATTTTGTTTATAAAAGGTGTTGTTTTTTTGTAATAGTATTTGGTAATAGTTTGAAGTCCATGCTCTTTTTTGTGCTCACTGTTTTGTATAAATCAGTTGTTAGAAATCTATCGAACATGACGAGCTTTTTAGTTTATGTCATCCAGACAAATAGGAAGTAAAACGAGGTTAATATACGTGTAGACATGAAATAATTATTTATTCCTACTTTCATGTTAATCAAGAATAATGATACACACTTAGTATGATATATCTCCTATCCGGCATAACTCAATTTAAGGGCAAATTTCTCTCAATAATCCTATTTATGCTGCGAGCTAATAGAATTATAAAAGTTGTTATTGCAATACCCTAAAAGCTATGTTTTATTGTGCTAAGTGCCTTCGGTGCCACTTTGCTTCATTAATATAAAATGCAGATATAATACGTTTTAAAATGACAAGTTGGTCGATATAGTCTTGAAACTGTCCATATAACATATTTTCTGTTCTGGCCGTTGATTTAAAAATGTCAAATCAAACGTCGTTTACCAAAAAGGAAAAAACAGCTTTAAATTACGTACTTTCAACACAATTTACCAACATTAGAGAGGTTGAGATTTAAGACGTGTACGTGTACGGGTACGTGTAGTAGATATTTCTGTGTTTTACGTCATCAATACATGTGTAGATAAAATTTACTACAAGTCATTTTACACGTTATCTCCGTGTACAGAATGTTCTACACGTACGCCAAGTACTTGCAGATTGCTGTTAATGTATCTGTTAAAATATCAGGAACTGACTTTGGCCATAGTTAGTATATATCTTTGTTCATTAGTTGCTGTAAAAAGATTCAATGAAATCAACGTCGGTTACTTCCGAAAAGTACAAGTTAAGCTGTCCCTAAGTTTGATCTTATATCAATTTCCTGTTCAATATAAGATAAATTTATGATATATATCTATTGGTTTTGATAAAAATGTATCACATAACAACAACAAAATAGGAAAAGAACAATGCTTAAGAGTTCTTACTATCCTTGGCGAGAAGTGAGTTTTACTTGACATGCTGGTTGAGATGTAAGACGGGTACGCCTACGTGTACGTGTAGCGAAAATCATTTGGGTACTACTTCATCAAGGTATGCGTTTCTTAAATACACTACAAGTCATTATACAAGTTATCAACGTAAAAGGTACCTTCTACACGGATTTAAAACGTGTAATATTTACTGCCTTGTAGATTATGACTGCAAAACAACGCTGAGTCATCTCCCCTGAATATTGTGATAATTATAATTTTTGACAACACTTTATTTTAATCACTAAATTTCATATACATCATCCATTTCTTATTGTAAATATAATAGTTGTTATTGCATTTATCTAGCTTTGTAAGATAATCTTTTAAAATATTATATAGTCATTAATGAAAATTTATATTTATGAATACATTTCCTGTTACTAATACTGAAAAATGAAAATTCGTCTATTGTTAAAACCCAAATACATAAGAAGAGATCTGATGATGCTTATCATTTTGTTCCAATCATAACATGTAATGGAACTTAACTGTTCCTGAATAACACATTTTTTTTCTGTATTCGTGTATATCTGTACAATTTTGAATACTCTGTGAGCGTGATACTTGGCTGAGACGAAATTTTGCCTTACCTCAATAAGAATTTGCGAAGTAAAATGTGCATTTGAAATTTTCTCGTAAATTAATTTAATCAAAAACCATATTTAAATATTATTGTTTGTCACGTGACTGTGAATGTATTAGATACGTACTATATTTTGAGAACTATAATAGAAGAAAACCGAAAAGCATTAAATCTCACTTTAAAAATTACAAGTACACGTACTATTACAAGTCGCTTTTCTCAAACGATTTTCATAAAACAGTGTCGTGTACGATAACTTGTAGCTTACACGTACCCGTACACGTACACGTCTTAAATCTCAACCTCTCTAATGTCTCCTTATTGCAACGTTTGAGTTGACATTAGTGTTTCAAAACAGGGATAATCTAAAGTCCTCTTCGTGTTTTATACATGAGCAGTTAAGTGACTTTCACAAAGAACGCAGTCGCGTATAAATACCAGTGCCCAAGGTTATAAAACTGAGATTGGAAACCAGTCTCTTATCTCAAGGATCTGATTGGCTAAAACGGCGACGGGTAACTGAATACAAACACGATAAAGCGTAATACTATGAACACATTCTAAATAAGGTTGCAGCTGCTTGGAAATGTTATTTTCCTGGTATTGCCAATAATTTACCATTAGCCTCACAGCATCTGTTTGGATGATATGGTTGTTCATGCTTGCCAAATGTCTTTAATACGCATTTGTTCTGCAATATCTATTTCAAACGATGTTGTGCAAATTCATGGAACTTTGATACATTCAGATCATTTAGCGCTTAGACATAAATGACATAGAAGTTGTTAATCTTAAAAAAAGCCCCAAAGCATTATGGTATAACTTTCATTGAATGCTTTTAATGGCTCCCGACTCGGGGCTAGGCGCCATGAATGGTAAACTTTATTTCGAAGTTCAATCATAACCTGCAATACATGTATATATTCGAGTTCGCCGGTTTTTAAAATTTCGTTTCAATTTATTTAATTAGTATTTGTGTCATTAATATAAATATGGTACCGTATTGTATAAACCTTTTGAAAAAAATGGAACAAGAGCAACGACCCAATATAACTGATTATTTACGTTTCTTCAATTATTTAACTTACCTATCATAAAGCCCAATCGTTGTTTATTTGTTCATTTCCTGTACTGTCAATGATCAGGTTGAATCAAGTCGAGCCTGAAAAATTTAAAATTTGTCGTGTCCGTTGGCTGCTTTCTAAGTCCCCTGTTAATTTATTTCATGAAATGATGACATTTTTACAACGCAATAAATCAGCGACTTGCATGTTTTCTACAGTATTATTTTCTTCAGTCCTAATGGAACTGCATTTACTGCCCCAGATTAAGCGAACTAATATTTAAAAAGTAAACAATACACTTTCGATCTATCCCAAAGGATTGTGCGCATATGGCGGTAAGCAAGTAGCCTTTAATTTTCAGATTAATACCGTTCCATGTTTAGCGTCGTATGGTCCCCAGATAAAAGAATAGGTCAATACTAAGCGAGAAAAACAACGACTTGAAGATTTTTAGCAGTGTCGGTATAACCCCTTTAAATTAAATCGAGTTAAACCTATGTCAAAAATGGCAGTGGTTTACGATACCAAAAATGTATTTCAATAGCAATTTCATTAAAAAGCAAAAATGATGTATCCTGCTATGTTGTAAAAGGGTAGGGTCACAAAGAGAGACCTTCTTCAGGTCCTTGCTAAGAAATTAGTTGGTTAAGTGTATAATATCCATGCTGGTTAAGTGTAAAATCCGTCATTTGAAAGGTGTAGGTCTATCAGGTTTAAAAATAAGGCACCTTTTAGTAAAGGTCACAGTAACTATACGCTTGAAATTGCCATCAATGAATGTTCAAAACTAAATCATGCTTTGGGCTATGGCTAGGCGCTGTCGCCGTGACGGTGCGAGTTCGCGCCCAGGCAGAGGCAATATCATTTTGGAAAATACTGGTCGTTTCTGAAGACCACTTGTACCTTTCCTTTCAACATGTATCAAAGGCATTGTTTTCATTAATTGAGTCGTGTTCAGCTCAGTTCAAATCATTTCAGCCAACATTTTGCCATGATGAGCAAATATGAACGTGTCCTGATTAAAGCATGTTATCATACCGACCAGAATTGTCAAAAGCATAACTATAAAACTCGAATGGAAGAAAAAAGCAAACATCTACAGACGCATAAAAGAACACTCTATAGTCTAAAACAAATGCAACAAATATATAATTCATAGATAAAATTGTAAACATAGAGCATTGAAGAGATTAGCCTGGTGCGATTGAATATTGATTTTTGACTGTTACGTTACAAATATAGGTAACATTAATGGCAAACCATTAATGAAGGAAGGATTCTTATCTAAAATGGTCAAGGACTTAATAATATTCACTTTTTAGCTCACCTGTCACGTAGTGACAAGGTGAGCTTTTGTGATCGCAATTTGTCCGGCGTCCGTCCGTCGTCCGTCCGTAAACTTTTACAGTAAACGACATCTTCTCTTAAACCCCTAGGCCAAAGTTGATGAAACTTGCCATGGATGTTCCTTGCATGAAGCTCTTACAAATTTGTTCAAAGAAATCAATTCCATGCAGAACTCTCGTTGACATGGCAACCTAAAGAAAAACTTTAAAAATCTTCTTCTCTGAAACCACAAGGCCTAGAGCTTAGATATTTGGCATTTAGCCCCCTCTAGTGGAACTGTACAAAGATTGTTCAAATTATTTCCATGTGGTCAAAATTTGCCCCGCCCCAGGGGTCACTTCATTTTACATAGACTTGTATAGGAAAAACTTTAAAAATCTTCTTGTCTGAAACCACATGACCTACAGCTTAGATATTTGGCAGTTAGCACCCTCTAGTGGAACTCTACAAAGATTGTTCAAATTATTTCCCTGGGGTCAAAATTGGCCCTGCCCCAGGGGTCACTTCATTTAACAAAAACTTATATAGGAAAAACTTTAAAAATCTTCTTGTCTGAAACCACAAGGCCTAGAGCTTAGATATTTGGCATTTAGCACCCTCCAGTGGAACTCTACAAAGATTGTTCAAATTATTTCCCTGGGATCAAAATTGGCCCCTCCCCATGGGTCACTTCATTTTACATAGACTTATATAGGAAAAACTTTAAAAATCTTCTTGTCTGAAACCACAAAACCTAGAGCTTAGATATTTGGTATTTAGCATCCTCTAGTGGAACTCTACAAAGATTGTTCAAATTATTTCCCTGGGGTCAAAATTGGCCCCGGCCCAGGGATCACTTCATTTTACATAGACTTATATAGGAAATCTTTAAAAATCTTCTTCTCACAAACCACAATGTGTACAGCTTAGATATTTGGTAAGTAGCATTGTCTATTGGATGTCTACTAAATTTGTTCAATTATGTCCCCTGCGCCAAAATCAGCCACGCCCTAGGGTCTTATTGGTTTACATTTAGTTATATAGGAAAATCATGAAAATCTTCTTCTTTAAAACCACAAGGCCTAGAGCCTTAATATTTGATGTACAGCATCATCTAGTGGTCCTCTACCATATTTGTTCAAACAATCCCCCTGGGGTTAAAAATGGCCCTGTCCCAGGGGTCAGTTGTTTACTTAGACTTATATAGGGAAAAGTTAAAAAAATCTTCTCTAAAACCACAAGGCCTAGAACCTTGGTATTTGGTATGTGTCATCATGTAGTGGTCCTCTACAAAAGTTGTGCAAATTATTCTCCTGGGATCGAAAATGGCTCTGCCCCGGGGGTCAGTAGTTTTATTACATAGTGTTATATAGTAAATCTTTAAAAATCTTCTTCTCTGAAACCATAAGGCCTAGAGCTTAGATATTTGGTATAGAGCATCATCTAGTTACATTTTCTCCACAATAGCAGCTTAATTTTTTTTTAAATTTTTGACTTGATTTTACCAAACTTGCACACAACTCTTGCAACCATTGAGCAGTTGTTGACAGGTGAGCGACCCAGGGTCCTATGGACCCTCTTGTTAGAGTTCCTGTCAAGCAACACTCATTATTAGTTTGGGATATTTAATCTTGATGACTTGTTCTAAGAATTGAAGGGCCAATACAAGATCCGTAATAGGTAGTTTAAATTAGTTGTGATTAGCGATAATTTTATTTGCTAAATTTCTCATAAATCGAACAAGATGAGATTATGTCATCAGAATATTCTTTATTAAAGTCTTCGGTAATAAAAGCACGTAGGTTGGAAGACTGAAGTATAGGATAACAACAAATGAGTCGCATAAGTCCATTCTAGTTTGCGAGAAAGTCGACTTAAGAACAACCAAGTTACTTAAATAGTATTGCCTATATCCGCGAAACAATCTAAAGGAATTAAACAATACCATACTAATCAGTAAATTGAAAAGGATTCTTTTAAGACTATTGGTAACTTGAATTGAATATCTGATGTACGCGGTAAACTTGATTGATTGCGTCGAGACCAGTTGTCAACTAATTAAATACGCATACATACACGAGGGCGTTCTTTGTTTCATGGTGATATTATCTGCAAACAGAGAAAATTTGCTGGTAATATACCGTTCTATTTGACAAATTAAACATTCTGATTAGACATGATTTTCACAAACTGTAATATTACCATGGTGATTATTGTAAACATGATTCAGCATTATTCTTTGGTAGAAGTGCAGTAGTTAATATTTCCAGAATTTGAATTTTATTTGACAACTATGAAACGTAGAGAAAACTTGACAGCTGAAACTAAAACCAATTGTGGCAATGGTTGCGTATATGATTTATCGAGCTTGAGATTGATTCTTTTTTAAGTTCGGTCTGATCAATGGAATATCTTAAAACAGAAAAATATTCATGCAATAATTGTAGGAAGAATTTATCAATAATAATAATATTTTGCTTGTATTGTGCTTAATATGTCAAGACATGTAACAGTTATTCGAAGTTTCAAAGTAGTTTTTAGGTAATTAAGTTGAATTTCGGAATAATATTTTAGTTATAAATAAAAAGCAGCAATCGGTCGTTATAGAAAGATTAAAAGTTCAAGATAATTATTTAACTCTCTGAATGAAGGTTTGGGCAATATTTTCCAGATAACCAGATAATAACTATTCAACAATGAAGGTTTTTGTTGAAATTTAAATCATTTTTGCGAAAACTTTCACACTAAAATTATAAATAACTGGTTCTCTTAAGCAGAAATCTGCCACCATACACCAATTTGAATGCAGGGACATTGTATTTTGGTTTTTTTAATAACATAAACATGATAAAGTATTCCAGTTTATTTCCAACAAGTACTATTTGACTATTGGTTTAGTTAAGTGTTATTAGTTTAGTTTTTTCAGGTCGTACTCATAAGGTCCGATGTAGAGACGAAGACAAGTTATACTTAAATGTACTCTCATTCTCATCCGAAGTTCTAAATTGTCAATGTATTACTAAGTAAATGCACCTATTTCATAGATACATTTTTTTTTAAAGAGACTGTTTTAATTTTATGCCTTTGATGTAATAAAATAGTACTGAAATAATTCATTAAATAGCTTGAAAGCCACTGAATACAACACATATGAAAATATTACAAGCTCGGTTTAATAAATAAACAAAAACAGACGTAAACTGATTGATTAACAATACTCGGTTTTGTTTGAACCTTTCTTGGCAAAAGGAAGCAACTACAAAACAAGCATACATTGTAAAAATAAGGAATCGATCACCTAACACAATTTTGGGGAGTGCACATTAGCTGCATTGTTTGTTTGGATTGTGCGAGCAATACGATATTGTGAATCTTTAATAACATTTTATTTTCAATTAGTAGATTGCACGTAAAAAACGAGTACTTCATGATTATATAAAGACATAATGTTTCACTTTGAAATAAATAAAAATAATATCAAATAATTTCAGTTACTTTATAAATAGTCTTTAAATTATTTATTAATTTAGATAAAATACTTCAAAAGAAGTAATATTATTTGGCCAATGATCCAAAGGGGTCATTAAACGTTCAAATCTTTGACACTGATTTTTTTGTCTATTGTGGCCTACAGCCAAAGAAAACTGAAGCAAATCACAGCGGAAATTTCATTTTATTCATCTCGCGTATTTTTCGCCTTCCACATAATAACCTCTAGAATTAGTGACAAACATTAAAGGATAGTCGGTTAATCTAGGAATACGCAGACATCTTTCAGCTTAAATTATATCATTTTTATTGTCAGCCTTGGCAAATACAAGTAGCTTCTCTAGTGGAAACAGATTTATTGCTTGCGAGGTATCATTTTCTGGATATCCCTCTTCTTCAATTTAAGTTCAGTATGTTCATGTCTGGAAGATTTTCCAAAGGACAATTCCTGACGAATGAGTCTTAAGTAAATTGAACCAGCGTTTTTGCCTTCCAAAGTCTCTAACTTAATTGAAATTCGGAGGGAAAAAACAATGTAGGTACTGTAAATTTCACTAACTTAATCATTACTGGAAAATATATCTGGATTTTCTAGGCTGAGCCATGTTTATGTCTATCGTAAAATAGATATTGTTGACATTTTCATGAGATGTACTTTAAAACAAGTCTTCAGAATTAAGAGAACGTCACTTATTATTTATAGTGCTTTCTGAAGATAGTGCTATAGCTCCTTTCCACAGTGTGATTTGTTAAGCATATCAGTCATCTCCCCAATTTTGGTTTCTCAATGTCAAATTTACCGTATAGGCCGAGGACAAACGTTTTACTTTCCTGCGGCCAGTGTATCAAATGAAATCTACCCTACCCTCGATAAGTATTTAAAATGTACTTGTATTGAAATCTTTTAATTACACCTTTCAGTGAGTCGAAAAATAAACTGATCGTTTTCTTGTGTCAACTCATATATTTGTCTCGTGCCAGCAGAGCACATTACTGCTATCTCTCTGCCTTCTTCAGCGCTTATATATTTCTTGGACGTTTTTTCTTCGAAGATTTCTTTATTTCATTAGCACGTGATGGTTATTATGGAGGTTAGACAGTAAGATAAGAGGTAGACAGTAAAGACAAATTAACGCATATTTGAGGAATGGAATTTCTCTTGTGATTTCCGACTAATGGGTAATGTTCCGTTTAATGTCTGCTATCACGAAGGCTTTAGAACAGCGATATGGCAAAGATTTCATGTGTATGGTTACTTAATGTAATGTTATTGGCTTGTTTGATTAGGAAACATGTGTTAAATATTTATGTCAACTGTTAAACGGATAAAACAGTGTCTGTATTTACTGCCAAAATAGAAAAGGGAAATAGAGCGTAAATTATTAACATAGACACTTTCGTAAATAAGACATCGCTTCTAATAAACAAAAAGTAACAATTTGTAGCATACCTTCTTTTGCTCATGTTTATTATCTATGAAACAAAACTGATTACTGTGGTTTATTTGGTGGAGATCAATATTTTTTAAAAACACGCTCATAATCTAATGTCAGTATGTGTTAAATTTATTATAAACACAAATTGGCATTACAACAAAATTATATCAAAATATTGTATCCATTGTTTCGAAAAAACATGTTTATAGTTCTACCAAAGTAAATATTTATGAACTATTTTCATACTGTATGGTGTAATGAGGGAAGTGGAAAAAAGAGCCTGCAATATTTTGTTGTTTTTGTCGTATTCTGTGGCTTTTATTCCATTGTTAACTACTATTAAACTAATTATATTCCATTACTTCGGCTAATATGATATATAACTATATTAAAACATATTGTCTGAGATTCCTCTTTGATATCATTTTAAGGATTCTCAAAGACACGTTTATGCATGACACGACTAGCTTCTCAAAACAAGCACGTAAATTTAATGGGTTTGAAAGCTGAATAGACTGTGTTTGCAAATATTATTCGAGAATTATCTCTTACTGCATGTATAACGCCAGTAGAAATGCAAAAGCAATATACACAAAATGTTTGTGTGTGGTAGAAATTTAAACTATTAGGTTTATTCTACTTGCATTATTTAAAATGATAAACATAGCCTCCCCATGCAGCCAAAAAGTAGAGAGGAGAAAATAGAATTAGGGTTATACGAATATCATTTTCTAAGACATCACAAATAATAAACGAAAAGAGAAGCCTTGGGATAACCGATATGGAGCGGACAGCGGGGCACAATTTGCTACTATGGGTTTAAACCAGGTTCTATGGCGCACCAACCTCACACTTTCCCCAACAGGTTCTCAAATCAACAAACAAGTACAAGTTGTTTTGGTGAAATAAATCCAACCCTCCCATCAACTCGACAATTTTGCTTGTAAAAGAACAGATATATAGAGCATAAGAAGCTAACAGCATTTACAGTAAAAGAGCGGGACTTAGTGACCTAATAGAGACTAGAACACCTGGAGTCAAATCAGAAAGAACACGATAAGGGATAAAAAGAAAAAGATCGCGCTTCTGTGTTCTTTTACACGGTTTCACAATAAACGTTCATAAACACTTAAACTCCTGCTACCGTCGAGCAACCATAGAGGTTAGCATAACGATCAACTGAGATGTGTTATTAGGCCTTTTCTTTATATTTTTTTTTATTTTGATGTAAACAACGCGTATTATCATACATTGCAAACCACTATATGAACTTTGTAAATTTAAAATATTGGGTCAATAAGTCCTATATTTGGTGCTTTTACGGTAGCATGCTATAATGAAATTCACTGATCGACATGTCGACTCTGTGCACTTTCTTCACTTAGGAATGTGTAGCAATTAAAGCCCCCAAAATAAACATGTTGTATCGGGTTGTAAGAAAAATATCTCGTCAATTTGATACATATTGATTTGTGCTTAATGCTTTTTTTTTCAAAGTATTATTAGCAATCAGATACCACTTTCTCTATGAAGTTGTTCTTAGACAATCCTTTTAGTTGTATTTGAATTGTCGGTTCTAACAGAGCATCGTCTAACAACAAGATAATATATTGGTGTGCAGAAATCATTTGCGCATCGTTCTATCAATGTCACGCGGAGCTGTTTCACTTGGAAATATTTTGCTAATATAGTAAAATATCAACCAGTTTTTAATAGGGTCGGCTTGGAGAAAACAGATACGATCAATGCTGTTCAAAGTGAAATCTTTTGTTCACAGTGTAATCTTTATCAAAATAACTAGTGGCTTTAGATTTTTTTGTAACTTATCCGAGTTTATTTGAAATTTCGATTCTGTTGCAATTAACAAAATAGCAAAAAGGAGGATTTCCAGAAATAATGTTTGCATTATTCTGTCAGGAAAATAACTTTACAAAATATTCGAACAGAGAAATCGTTAAAAATAGGGAACATACAATTGTTATGTTGCGTATCGTAAATTTTTGCATTAATGTCGGCTCAGTATCGCAAAACGGCACCTATGTTGTCATAAGAAATAGGTTGGTAATATAATCTATTACATTATATAATCGAAAGTTAAAGCTGCACGTCATGCAATAAGCTGTATGGTGCTTGTTAAGTACGTTAAGTTTACGTTGTTATTCATATTAACAGACAGAACAATATTAATATTTATTAACCTAACCTGTGATGCTTTCATATTTCTTTTTCAAAGTTCTGTTTTCATCTTTAAAGGGTTACTGTATACTGACATGAAATAAAACGTTTTTTCTAAGAAGAAAAAAAGAACAATATTGATATTGAAAGGATAGCGAATACAGACAGAAAAAAAGTACTGACATTAAAAGTTCAAACAGAAAATTTGTGAGGCACCATAAATAAATGGAGATAAAACTCAAAAAATCTTCATATCGTCGAATCTGAGCCATATCTATACTTTAACGTAAAAAGAATATGATATCCATTTTCTTGAAGAAACAGTGTGCACAATCGTCAGCTACTCTATTCTATGTCGCCGAAACACGCATAAATGAAAATCATAAAATCATATTTCTTTCTTTTCATTAAAAACCACTAATGTGTACTAAAATAGATAAAAACTCTAATGTCATTTAATAAGAGGCTGATGGCCCTTCTAGATTTTATTAGACAACGTAGGTGTGGGCTTTAAAATGTCCTATGGTGGCTTTCATGAAAGGAATAATATACCATTCCTGCGGCTATGATATAAAACGAGATTAAATATATTGTCTGTGATTTCTCTTTGATGCTATTTGTATGACACGACTTGCTTCTCAAAACAAAACAAAAATATCGGTTGGAATGCTGAATAGACTGTATATGCAAATGATTTTCATGGCGTTTCTCTAACTTACTACTACGCCTGTTGAAGTGGAATAGCAAGCTACGTTAATTGCTGGTGTTTGAGAGATATTTGCACTATCAGCTTTATTCCTGTTGATTTATTATTAAATAATTATTATTATTGATTATTTATACATATTTTAGCCGACTTTAATCCATTTTTCTGTACCTTATTTAGTTTATTTTAAAGACACGTGTCATCATACATTGCTTTGTGAACTTTGTAATTTTGAAATATCGGGTCATCAGGCCATTGAGATATCCTATTTTAATTGTTGGTGCTCCTCGGCAGCATTTTAAAAAGAAATTCACAGCATCAAGCAAAGTATGCCGACTAATTGCGTTTTCTTAACTTAATAGGAATGTTTCGATATTGCAGCAAAAGTATTAAACAGGTCTGTTCCGGCGTATGTTTAGGTAATTATTGATCCGCTTTGTTTTGTACATACATACGAGTAATACAGATAGCGCTTTCTCTTCGGAATTGTTCTTAGACAGTCGTTTTAGTTGTACTTGAATGTTCAATTCTAAAAGACCATCCTTAAAAAGACAATATTGTAGTGTGCAGAAATCATGTTTGCATCATTCCATCAATGTCTCGCGCATTCAGCATTGTAGCATTTTTCATTATAGTGAATATTTTTCGAAATGAATCTATAATAACTATTCAGTTCCGAAAGCGTAAGCTGTATGATGCTTGTTCAGTACATCACGTGTGCGTTGCAATTTATATCTATAGACAGAACATTATTAATATTCACAGAGCTTGTAATGTTTTCATATCTCTTTCAAAGTACTATTTTATCCGTCAAAAGTTGCTGTATACTGACATAAACTATTAATAGTGGAAACAGACATGACTGACATAACTTCATATGTGTCGAACCATAAATAAATGGAGATCAAATTGTGAATTTTTTATATCTTTTTTGCAAAAAACATCACTATGACATATCGTTGAAACTGAACCTAATAACATTAAAATTGCAAAATCAAATGCCGTTATTTGATTATTTCATTTCTAATATGGCGATATTTGTTGATTCCATTGACGACTCTCAGCACGGACAAGCGCCTACTTAGCTTATGAAGTTTGGCAGCAACATTATATGCCTTGTTCAGAGGGGTATGGTCCACAAATGAAAGAATAAAATTTGTCCTAAACAAGAAAACAATGTTCCGATCTAAACAGAATAGAATTTTGAGGGGGAATTTCAGAATATTAATCTTGAATATCACAGACAACGCCAAAGGAAGACATCAAAAGCAGGAAGTACATCTTTTGGGTGATTGAGCAATATCCAAATCTATACCCAAATCTTTATTGGCTGGGAAATTGACCGAAATATTGGAACAAATGTAGTTTTTTATAAATTAGTAGAGCTTTAAACATTATAGTAGATAAATATCGTGCTCAACGACCAACAAAGGACCTAACTGTTAACAGTAAGATTTTAATGAGACTTCCACTGACAATTGTAAGCCGATACCTACTTTTCTCTTTCAAATTGGTTAATTGTTAATTCTTAATTGTTTGTAATGCCTTATTTTGATTGGTCCTGCTAGACTTTGGATTTGTTCATTGCTAATAAAAAGATAACTAGTAGCAAGACTTTATAAAATATCATAAAACTATGATAAAGTGGCATAGCTTCATTGCTATACCAACTGTCTTTTGTATTATACTCTCTCTCTCTCTCTCTCTCTCTCTCTCTCTCTCTCTCTCTCTCTCTCTCTCTCGCTCTCTCTCTCCCTTTCGCTCTCTCTCTCTCTCTCCTTCTCTCTCTCTCTCTTTACTTATAATTAAATTAACTTTCTTATACTAGATGGTGTTTTAGAGATTTGATTTTCATTTTCGGCTTTATCGAACGTGCTTTTTAATTAAGAAATATTATGGCTTCAATCAATAAATGTCCTATTTACTTCTGCTTTTATTGCAAGAGTGACTAATTAATTATAGTGCACAATAATACCACAGTAACGAAATGTTTTTTTTTCTTTTATCACTAAGAGCAGTATCATGTCAAGGCCTTTTGAAAAAGACTATAAAACTCGAAGAACATACGCTGAGTAATGCGTCAAACATCGACATAAATTGTCTAAGAAAAGTTGCAATCTGATTATATTATACTCTTTTTAATAATTTTCACATATTAGTTTTTTAAATTAATTATTATTCATGACTTCTTTTATGACTTTATAATCTCTGTTGTAGAAATAGAATGAAAGAATGGTCATGAACAACTAAAATGCACATTTTTTCCAGTGCCGGAAAAACTCGTGTTGTTTTTCACACAAGGCGATCGCTAATTTTTACCCATCTCAAAAGATGGCAGGCAAAACTACGCTATCATTGTTGATCGACACATTAAGATGTGTCGTTGGTCTCTATTTTAACTAGAAGTTCCTTATTTCTGTACTATTCATGAAAATCCTTACATCGAAAACGAAGATCTATCAGCATATATATACTGATCTATTTTCAAAGATCAATGACTGTTTTCCAATTACCGTTCCAAGGCGGTAACCCCTCGGGTTCTCATTTTGTTTATGGTGTCTATTTTGAAAGTGATAATTTTATAACATGCTCTCTTCTCCTTTCTTTATGGCTGTTTGGGGAGGTTGTGCTTTCTAAATGTGGCCATTCCTGATATGAATATTTCACTTTTAAAATAGTTTCTTTACCTTTTAATGTTATCGATTTCAAATTTGCAAATGCTTTAATTCAATCCATCGACATCAATAAATGCTTAACATCACGTAATGGAGACACTTCAAAAGCACTGACTGAAAGTATCTGGTAAATGAACCTCGGGAAACAATTCCAAATAAAAAATATGTGTTTCATTTTGACATAAGGAATGAGTGTTTATAAAAAGGTCAACTAAATATACCCCATGAGTGCCTATTTTTCCTTGAACAAGATCCAGTGTCGTAACACTAAAACTAAGGACTAATTTTAATCTCAATCATCTGATTGGCTGAAATAGTGACTTGTCAGATGCTTGAGATATGAGAAAGGTCTCCAAAGAAGTTAACACCTAATGTGAGTACACTTGTGGCCCAAAATGGCTTTTAACTCAATACACAGCATGAACGAAAAGAATCAACTAATATATGTATAAAAAGATCTTTGTTTTCGATGTTCCTTGCATTTGACTTTTTCTCAAGTAGTGCAAGAATAAAAAAGTTATAAACAAAAATGTCAAAATAGTATAACTGAAAACTTAAGTCAAAAAGCCGCGCACAACATAGTTTTTTCACCTTGCTTTACGTGTGTAGTTTGGTCACTAATTAGTCGGAAAGTTTGATCGAACGAACGGTTACCAAATTTTACAAAAGCAAGTCGTGTAACTTATTTAGCTTTTTTAAGTCGTAAACGAATTAAGCTAACTTAATGAATGGGAACGATCAGATGCTTACATAAATTTTGTAAATACAATATCAGATGTCTTCTGCTTTGACATTAAGACTAACTTGGGAACTGTATGCAGGAATTCGTTCTTTTTTCTCACCTGAACATTCCTTTTAGCTTATTCAATCGGAAATTGTAGTACAATATTTAAAGCATCTCACATCATATTTTTCGATTGAGGTATGAAAAATGTGTAAAAGCTGGTATGCCAATTTGGTAACAAACAAATAGGGAAAACATGTTACATATGGGCCAATTAGCTTAGCATCTATTGATGCTCCTGCTACTAATCTATATATAAAAAAATGATTATTTTGGTTTACAGGAGCCATCTATTTCAAGTTATAACACACCTGATATGTATATTTCAATTTTTCATGTCATTGTTCCTTCCGATCATTCTTCCTACTTGAATTTAGTTTCTAAAAATAACAGTCACGTTATCAGAATCGTGTAACCACAGAATGAGTTATTTACAAGGAAATATCTTGTTATTGTTGAAAAAAATCTTAATGAAATAAAAGTTCCATTTTACTTCATTAACTATTTCAAAAACTTTAAATTGTTGCTGTTATAAATCCTCATAGAAGTCCGTAATTTGGTTAGACACTTCGACATCATATAAAAGTTGGCTCTTATTATTATATTTTCACTTCACTTTTCAGTGACATTTGTAATGACAGTTAACTTGTATAAACCCTTCTCAAAATGTTTGATATGCCCCTTTGTTAAATACATCGGTGTTTGATTGTTCGGGTCTGGAAACATCATCAAATGATTAAACTAGGATAGGCACTTGTGAGAATCAGGATGTGATCAGGCTGTGATGGGTAACCTCTCAGTGGTCTTTCTGTGATCTTCCAGCAGCGTACTTAAAGACAATTGTTGTTTTGTCAATTTTTTCCCACCAATAGGTTTAAAAAAATGTTCAGCGTTGATGGGTATTCACTAAATATAATTAAAATATGAAAAAACGGTATGTCACCAGGATTGTTAAAATGTTATTGAGCTTAATTAGTTTTGACACATTTACCGCACTGATAAGGAAACATGTTAAACAAGAACATCTTCACACTCTTAATAACTCATAATAAACACCTTTTTTATTCTAATAATAAAAGCAAATAAAATACAATTCTCGAATTAAAAAAATAACAAAAAATTACAAAATAGAGTTGTTTTCGTTTCGAAAAAAAGATATAGGGAAAATGAATTTTCACTAAAACACAAAAAGGGTTATTTTCTTTGAAATTAAAACATTTCCAACCTCTGACCAATCGATTGCGTTCAAAATTTACACTTATATTATTCTAAGATCATTATTTCAAGATAACACAAGAAATATTTTGGTTATCTATGTTTGTTTCTTTAAAAAAAAAAAAAACAGAAAATGTAGCAATCGTCTTTAAGGAGCTCGGTAGTGTCAGCATTCGGCTTTTCGTCGTATCTACTTCTACCCTGCTCCTGCTCCACAATCACTATTCTTGGTGTGTTGGCTTCTTGCACCATATTTACCATGTTTACTCGGCTTAGTTGTCTTTTTATCCGGATATGACATAGATTTCCGTCTAAAAACTACCTTATTAAGTAATTGTATTTTTTTCTCTTCGTGCTTTCAGGTGTCCGCCATAATTTATTTGGAGACTTTCCTCCTCTTTTCGTTCTCCTCTGCAAAATTAAAAAAAAATAAACAATAGTTTTCTTGTCGTAGTTTTTTTTTATTATAGTTTTACTCCAACTTTGTAAACAATTACATATATCATTCAGTTTCTAGTATTACTAATTGGTTGATAATTATGAAACCTTTTTCTTACCACGAAAGCATTTTAGACCGCCGTGATGTCATATTGACCGAGATGTAACTACTAATTAATTTATGATGTTTTTTCCTTACAAAGATGAAGGCCACACTGTGAGAGAAACATTCTGAGCTAACGTTTAAAGCACAGTTTATCGATATATTTTAAGTAATATGTAAATTAGATTTTGCAACACTAAAGAATGTTAGCAGAATGCTATTGCCATGGGAACTTGCGAGTTTATCTTTCCAAAAAAAAGAAGAATAACTACAAAAGGGGTATCTTGACGATGTGTTTAATACAATTGAAACCATTTTCCAACTAAGGTCGGGAATATATATCTGGTGTTAATCAAGCTTAATAACTCAAAAGCTAACAACTCATAAAAGTAACAAATTCTCTTGATCTTAATCTTTCCTAGAAATGGCATGAGTAACTTCTTTGAAAAGTTATAAAAGAAATTGTGTAGCTTTTAAAATAGTAAATTTTATTATTTTTGATGGTGATAAAACACTTGCGACATCTAGTGGTTTATATTTCACAGCTTTAACATAATCTGTGCATAACAGAAAAACTTTAGAATCATAAGTATCGGTACCAAAAATAAGATAAACATTTTTGCAAGTTTTATCGCCGCTACCAAGAATTTAGGCGGAAGAACAGTTTTGTATGAGTAGAGCGTCAGACGTATGCGGATTCGAATCTCAGCAGGGATGAGATACGTCTGCAGTTTCCCCAATCCACATTCGGCGCGAGTTCTGGTTTGCAACCTAGGAAGCAGTCATCGAGCTTGATTAATTTAAGTTGTCATGACTTGTTTCACAATAGATTTAATTAAAAACAGATTTAATAATATACTGCAGTTTATAATCACTACTTAAACAAGACATTACTCATCCAGTATGTAATGTAAATTGCTTTGACTCAAGGTGCACTGATCGTATATTGAGTACCTATTGTCTTAGCTTGTTATGTTTTCTCGGATGACGTTTTAAAGAAGATTAAATCAAAAAATTATAATGCGTCTACTTTATCAGATCATGTTTTTCCACATTTTATACTTCACTTCCTAACATTTTAATAAGATAAGTTTACCGGTTTCATTTAAAATGTTTGCAAGAGAAAATAACACCTTGATTGCTTCTCTTTCTCATAATTTAATAAGAGACAAGCTAACCAGTCTCATTGAAAAAAACTTTTGCTAGAGAAAATAAAACATTTATCGCTTGTAATGAACATAGAGCATTTTTTACAGATGGTTCTTATGATAATTATACTTCATGGACCTGTCGAGACCTTATCCAGGCGCTCACATTTTTATTGGATAATATTTATTTGAGATTTGGTACCTCTATTTATAAACAAGTAATAGGCATTCCAATGGGCACTAATTGTGCATCCCTTGTAGCTGATCTGTGTTTAAACTGTTATGAAAGAGACTTTATGTTATCTCTTTCTACCGAACATCAAGATTATATTATTACAGCTTTTAACAACACCTTGATAATTTATTAAATAAAGATAATAACCACTTTCCATCACTGGTTAATAAGAACTACAACTAAATAAAGCGAACACTTCAGAAAACCAAGCACACTTTCTTGATCTAAATCTGTCCATTGAAAATGGTTATGTCACTACTAAAATATATGATAAAAGAGGTGATTTTACTTTTAATATAGTAAATTTTCCGTTTTTAGACGGCGATGTTCCCCGCGCAACATCTTACGGGGTTTATATCTCACAGCTTGTTCGCTTTTCAAGAGCTTGCAACGATGTGAATGATTTCAATGAACGTAATCTTTGCATTACAGAAAAAACTATCAAAACAGGTTATCAGTATAACAAATTAAGGAAAACCTTTTGCAAGTTTTATCGCCGATACCCAGATCTAATTCATAAAAACAGATGCTGTTTAAAATCACTATTGCAACAAGGTATTTCACAGCCAGTTTTTATGGAGATTTAATTTATAAACTTAAGAAGATAAAAGGCAATGTGAATTTCTCCCGGTTATTCGTAAAAACATCAGTAAATTTAAAAAGAAAGGTTACCAACATGATATTTTACAGCGCTCTGCAGGCCTGGTGATTAACCATTCTACAGTTGATCATTATGATTACCTCTTTGGTTGCACGACGGTGGCATGGGTTAAAGAGTTTATGAAGGTTTATGGGGAAATATTTTCTTAAAAGAACCTAGAAGTTCGATTTGTTTTTTTATCCCTGTCATCGTGTTCTTTCTGATTTTACTCCAGGTGCTCTGGTCTCGGTAAGATCATTGATTACCCGCCATTTGGCTTTGCAATATTATTATCTTCTTTTGTTTTATATGTTTGTGTGCTTTAGCATGCAACATTGTTGCGCCGATGGGTGGGTTGGAGTTATTTCACCAAGACAACTTGTACTTGTTTTGTGATACGAGAACCTGTTGGGGCAAGTGTGAGGTTGGTGCACCCTAGAACCTGGTTTAAACCCCCAGTGGCAATTTGTTTTGCCACTGTCCGTTCCAAGGCGGTATCCCAAAAGGTTCTCTTTTTCGTTTGTTGTTTGTGGCGTCCTATTTAAATTGACATACTTAAAGTAAACATGCTCTCTCTCTCTCTGTCTCTCTCTGTCTCTCTCTGTCTCTCTCTCTCTCTCTCTCTCTCTTCCTCTCTTCATTTTCGCTGCGTGGGGAGGCTGTGTTTTGTGTGTGTTGCGATACCTGATAGGCATATATTACTTTTTTGTAATGAACAAAGAGCTTTTAAACAGATGGTCCTCTTAATAGTTTAACTTCATGGATTTGTCAAGACTTATAGGGTGAATATTTATTACTAGATAATACTTATGTTTAGTACCTCTATTTATAATGAAGAAATATTCATCCGTTTGGGTACCAATGGCACTTCTTGCTGATCAGCTTTTAGCTTCTTATACGTAAAACATATGTTTTATATGTTGTATGCTTTTGCATACAGCATTGTCGAGCATATGGGTGGGTTGGAGTTATTTTACCAACACAACTTGTACTTGTTTGTAGATATGAGAACTTGTTGGAGCAAGTGTTATTTTGGTGCACCCTATAACCTTTCCGGTTTAGGTGGTGATGTCCCATGTTCAACATCTTACGAGGTTTATATTTAGCAACTTGTTCGCTTTTCTAGAGCTATTTACAACTTATAATGTTTAAAATTTCAATGAGCGTACTATTTGCATTACAGGCAAACTTAAAAAACAGTGTTAACAGAACCACAAATTAAGGAAAACGTTTTTGCAAGTTATATCGCCAAAATCCCAGATTAAAATAAACAATACAGGACCTGGTGCAGTTTAAAATCGCTATTGCAACAAGGTATTTCGCAGCCAATTTTAAGGGATTTTAATTTATATAATTAAAGGCAATATTAATTTGTCCACATTATTCGTAAAACCCATATGCATGATATGCAAATTAAAAATGAAAGGTTGCCAGCATGATATTCTATAAAGCGCTCGGCATTGCAGGTGATTAACCTATCTACAGTAAATCGTTATCATGTTTATGTCAGTCTAATGCTGCACGAATATTGCAAGGGGCTAAGTGCTTATGAAGGTTTGTATGGGAAACCATGTAAAAGTACCTTAATCTGAAAATACTGCATTGAAGGTTCAATGTTCACCGCCATATGCATACCATCGTTTGGGATGGATCACACTGTTTATTGGAGTAAATATTGAGTTGCGCTCAACCCGGGGCTAGACGGTGTGGGCAGTAATATGCATTTCATTTACTGTCCATGAACAGGCTCAATCGAACCGAGCCTGCAATATTTTCATACTTGTCGTGGTCGAGGGTCTTCAAAGTTCCCTTAGCGTTGTTTGTGCCGTGTGGCGGCTGTAAAATGTCTCCCCGTACATTCAATCAGTGCTGTTATCAATTACGTCCTTTGAAGGTCGTCGAGCACGATATTTATGTACTATGTTAATAGTACTTCTAAATTTACTTTTTATTTTTAATATTTCGGCCAGTTTAAAGATAGGTGGTTTCAATATCCCAGCCAATATAAATTTGGATATTGTTCAATCAACCCCAAGGATATACTTCATGCTTTTTAAATTTTGCCTTTTGCGTTGTCTGTGATAAACAGGTTTTATATTCTAAGATCCCCTCTCAAAATTCTATTCTGTTTAGTTCCGCCCATTGTTTTCTCGTTAAGCAAACCCATTCTTTTATCTGGGGGTCATACACCGCTGAACATGGAATGGTATTAATCTGAAAATACAACATTGAAGGTTCCATGTTCACCGCCATATGCATACCATCTTTTGGGATGGATCAAAATTGTACTGTTTATTGGTGTAAATATTTAGTTCATAAAATTCCATTAGTTTCCTATGTTTTATATGTATGCGTGCTTGTGCATGCAACACTGTTGACTTGATGGATGGGTTGGAATAATTTCACCAAGACAGCATGGGGCTAAGTGGCTTGGGCAGTAATATGAATTGTCCGTAAACAGGCTCAATCAAACCGAGTCCGCTATATTTTCCTATTGGCTGTGTTCGATGGCTTTCAAAGTTCCCTTTTCATATAATTATTCTTGTTTGTTCATATGAAAATCTGTTAGGGCAAGTGTGAGGTTGGTGCACCCTAGAAATTTAAACTCCTAGTAGCAAATTGTGTTGCCACTGACGTTTCTGAGAGGTCCCCAAGGGCTATCTTTATCGTTAATTTTCGTCACTGTTCCGGTTGTGTATATTCCTTCCATTTTCTCAGTTAGGTTGATTTGTGTTCATGCTCTTTACAATGTCAATATCTGATTTGGTTTTCAATCCTCAAATGATTGGCGCCTTGGAATGTTCTGATTTGTTTGCTCCAATTGATCCGCTTCTCTGCATTCTACATACGTCGTCCACGTTTTGTACAATAGAAGGTAATTCACAAAGACATTAAATTTGCATGCTTTTAAAATGTGAGTTATATAAATTTCTGCCACATACACTGTTTCTTAGTGCCATACTGACGTTTCTCTTTGAGTTTTATGTTTTCTGCAAACACACTTCCAAAACTTGTTTAATGTAAAATACGGTCAAATACGGAGAAATCGACACGTTAATGATGATAACATTTGACTTGCTATCAAGGTTGTGATTTAAGGTCTTAAAGACAGCTTTGACATTGAATTTAATTTGTCACGACACAGACATTTTATTTCTCCATCCTTGTCACACGCCATATTTCACTTTTTGTTCTTTCTTAGGATAGATTTTAACAATAAATGTATAGAAGGTTCCTAACGGAAGACTTATTTATTTCAATGACATGGTTTAAATTATTTCGTCATTCTCATAAGGTTATAACTATATTTGTGCAGACGTTGTTGACTAAGGCGTGTCATGTGTAGCGTTACTACAAATCTTAGAACGGTCAGTGGCAAATCCAACGCTCGCACTGGCCGATCGGATTTTCAAAAGAACAAACAAGTATTATTTCATTTCTCATCTTCTAATATTTTAATCATTATCAACGGACCACTTCTCTACTACCTGTAATTTTTCATGGAGGAAACATTTTACTCGAAGTAAATATACATTTATCTTTAATTACAAAAATATTAATTAAGAATTTTTTTTCAGTGATGAATATTTCTATAATACTAGAAACTGTTGTCTTACACGTTGGATATTCTCTACATGTTTGCGACTTTATGAATTGCATGTCTTTTATTTTCACTTCATATTTGCAATAATTTGATATAGTATTTTCTTCCATTGTGAACTATGCGAAAGATAAAAACTTTCCATGGTGAAGTGGATGAGGCTCTACTCGTGATTTAACTTGCCGATGCACAGGTTAATTTGCGGCCGCTACGCCGCATCTGTCGAAAATAAACAAGCAAAAACAGAGAAATTTCTCGTTGTGGTTAAAATCTGTTATGATAAATAGAAGCAAGGATGCTACTTTATTTTGTATAAGTTTTATTAATATTCGTAAGCGTTTCAAAAATACAATTTCCACACATTTTGCAGCCACCAAGTTTGTACATGTTTGATTAAGAAAAAATATAGTAATTGAGAAAGGAAATACTTTAGGATTTAATAATTGGGTTGTACACTGGATTCGCCAGTCTTCATAACTCCTTCATATTTAGCTGTGTATACACTTATTTAATGTTTTAACTACTCCGATCATAAACTGTTGAATTTTCTGTTTTCTAAAAATATGCGTTGAGCGTAGCTTTTGTTAATAGGGTATATCGGAAACGGCTAAACCTGCTAAAACATCTTTTATCAAACAGCTTTATAAATGCATTATTGCAGAATTGCAAAGAATTGTTTAAAAACGCACGGGAATCCATATTTAAATAAACAGATATGAATCTTCGTTTACGGAGAATATACCCACTACTACCGATTTTGTGACTTTTGATTGAAGTTACCCTTACCTTGATCAAATGACAGTGGTTTCTTAAACATGTAGAACCAACTTGATATTTTACAGCGCTCTGCAGGCCTGGTGATTATCCCTTCTACAGTTGATCATTATGCTTACCTCTTTGGTTGCACGACGGTCGCAGGGGTTTAAGAGTTTATGAAGGTTTATGGGGAAATCTTTTCTTAAAAGAACCTAGAAGCTCGATTTGTTTCTTTTATCCCTGTCATCGAGTTCTTGCTGATTTTACTCCAGGTGCTCTGGTCTCGGTAAGATCATTTAGTACCCGCCATTTGGCTTTGCAATGCTATTAGCTTCTTATGTTTTATATGTTTGCGTGCTTTTGCATGCAACATCGTTGAACCGAAAAGTGGGTTGGAGTTGTTTCACCAAGACAACTTGTACTTGTTTTGTGATATGAGAACCTGTTGGGGCAAGTGTGATGTTAGTGCACCCTAGAACCTGGTTTAAACCCCCAGTGGCAATTTGTTTTGCCACTGTCCGTTCCAAGGCGGTATCCCCAAAGGTTGTTTGTGGCGTCCTTTTTGAATTGAAACATGCTCTCTCTCTCTCTCTCTTCCTCTCTTCTTTTTCGCTGCGTGGGGAGGCTGTGTTTTGTGAGTGTGGCGATTCCTGATATGCATATATTTCTTTTCTATCTCTGGATTGAGGGTTAATTTTGATAAAAAAAACTAGTGTTGTTTGGATAGGAAAGAATAAATTTAGCAGCAGTAGCATCAAAACAAGATGGAAATTAAATTGGAATCAGCAATCTCTTAAAATGTTAAGAATCAATTTTCATGTAGATCTTTCTAAAATGATTAAAATAAATTATACTGACAAAATAAAAGCTGTGCAAAATTGTATAACATACTGGAAAAGAAGAATATTGACACTAATTGGTAAAATAGCAGTAATAAAACACTTCTTATTCCTCTTTTTATCCATCTTTTTACATCATTACCAAATCCATCCCAGGATATTATAATTAATTTAAATATAATTATTTATGATTTTATTGGGGAAGGAAATGTTAAAATAAAACAAAGCATTTTTGTGAGAGAATACTGTGATGGTGGTTTAAAATGATAAATTTGATGGCATTCATAAAAGCCTAAAATTGACATGGTTAAGAAGACTTACCTATGGGGGGATCTGGTCATATATAATAAGTGAGTATGTAGATATGCAAAAGTTGTGGTAAGCATTATATTGATAAAATAGCCAAGCAATTGTTGAATAGCTTTTGGAAAGATACAATGGAAGCTTTTGCAAATGATTGAAATAAAATCAGTGAACGTAAACATTTATGAAACTTGTAACATACCAATGTTTTATAATCACTGTATACTTATTGGCAATAAGAGTGTTTTTTTATGAAATCTTGGTTTGAAGCTGGAGTGCAATATATTTGTGATATCCATAAATCAAACTGTACAGAAATCATGAAAGTTGATGAATTTGATACTTAAATGCAAATTACTTGACATATACTGATATAATTAATGCTGTAAAGCAATTCTTAAATAAATGCAACCAAGATCATAAACATACAGTACATTTAAAAAGGCCAAGCTTTCCAACTTTTATGAAGTATATATTAATAAACCAAAAAGGCTGTAAAGAACTATACACCAGCTTCAACCAAAAGAGCTCAGAATTACCGACCAGTCAAAACAAATGGTGTGAAAGACTACATTGTAAAATTGAACAGTATGACTGAAAAATATATTACAGTCTACCTTTTAACATCACATCTGACACTAGAATACAATGGTTTCTAACCTGGTTTAAACCCCCAGTGGCAAGGCGGTAACCCCTCGGGTTCTCATTTTTGTTTATTGTTAGTGGTGTCTTTTTTGAAACTGATCATCTTATTAACCATGCTCTCTACTCCTCTCTTCTTCGTGACTGTGTGGGGAGGCTGTTTTTTCTGAATGTGGCGATTCCTGATATGCATATTTCACCTTTAAATAACATAGAGTGCTAGGTACAAATGAGCTGTTATTTAATATCGGTAGAAGAGGAAGTTCTTTATGCACATTTTATTTAATGGAGACAGAGTCAATTGAGATTTGTTTTGGAGATGTGTAACAATTCAAATTTTTTTATAAAAATGTTTTAGATCACTGGAAGTATTTTCAACAATTAATGAGCATGTTATACTTTTTGGTTGGAAAGAAAAACAATTTAATGCAGAGAATCTTCTTTTGATTTATGTTAAGATGTATATCTACAAATGCAAAATGCTTAAAATACACCCATCAGTTGACGGTGTTAAGGCTTATTTAAAGTACATTTTGAATATTAATAAAGAAATAACAGTTCAATCAAATAAACTGATACCATTTCTTGATAAATTTGACTTTTTGATAAAGACAATCACTGGTCTAGGAAAATAACTGTTTGTTACAACATTGCGCTGGTTCAATTTAGTTTATTTGAAATGTATTTGTGCAACACACTATGCTGATTGCTGCTCTACAAATTTCTTTTGCCTAATATTCCATGCAGCTACCTTTATAGGACCAAAAGTTATATAATTATATCACTTTTTTCTTTGCTCTGTGTGCAACACAATTTCTTATTCATTTGGATAGTTGAAATTTAGAAAAACATTATTTTGATTTATTTTGATCCTTGCCTCAATATGTATACAAGTATATGACTGTGTGGATGTGTGTGGTTGTGTGTGTGTGTGTGTGTGTGTGTGTGTGTGTGTGTGTGTGTGTGTGTGTGTGTGTGTGTGTGTGTGTGTGTGTGTGTTTGTAAATGCCCCCAACCGCGGAGTTCTGTGTGAATACACACCAACGAACTGGGGAAACACCGCGAATTGAGGAACTCCCCGGTTCGAGTTAACAGTAAAATCTTTCCAAACTCGGTCGCATTAGTCATATTTTGGTTTACCACTGTTATCTGACACTCTCCCCGATTAGCCGGTCTTTAACTTGCTGATAATAATACACAATCTCAGCATTTTTCTAATTGTGTGTATGATAGAGTTTATCTGCAGTTCCCCGGTTGTGCGGAAAAAAATTTATACACTTCCCGCAGTTTAAACTTCATTGTTTACATCATGGACGTTCCTCACGGATTATGAAAAGGTAAATAATATGAACTAAGGCACTGCCTCTTATCGAGCTCTAGCTTTATTAATCTCAGATAATGATTTATATTAAAATAGATGAAAAGGGAACTTTGAAAGCCACCGAACACGACAAATATGAAAGTACTGCAGGCTCGGTTTGATTGAGCCTGTTCATGGGCAGTAATGGAAATGCTTATTACTGCCCACGCCGCCTAGCCCCGGGTTGAGCGCAACTCAGTAATTACACCATTAAATAGTACAAATAATTTGTAATTATAAATAATAATAATAATAGTAAAAAATAATTTGTTTCTAACATTTGTTAGCCTACTCATGCACGATAAAATTATGTGATTTTTGGAAAGAATTTAGGTCTACATCAACTTAATTCAGCTGGACAACTGGCAATCTGACTTTTACTAAACATTAGGGTTTTTAATGTGTAAACACAAAGGCTACTTGCTTAAATTTACAACCCAAATGTGTTCCATTACCTCACTTAATGCAATATTGAATATTGATAAATTCTTCATTGGTACATGAAAATATTACATTGTCACATGTGCATGAAAATTAATATATTATTGTCTGAAAAATAAATTTTATTTTTTAAAATGTTACCTTGATTACACTTGCATTAACTTTGTAACTTGCAATTGCACAAAATTGTTCCATGCTATTCAAAAAATATATATGCATGTAAATGAATAAAGTTATAATATAGACCTAAAAAGTACTGTTTTAATATACATGTACATGTACATCACATTAACACCACATTGAGACTTCAATATGTAGTGTGATACATCACCTAGATTTTGGGGCATATTTGTGCAAAGTCATTTGAAAATATCTCCAGGAATGACAATGCCATAGGAATTTTCAGTTATTAACAACAGTAATTTGAAGCTATAGATGCTGTGTGAAAAATATTGTGACAATATGGTACATATTTGGTGACAATAAGGTACATATATGAGCCAAGTTACTTAAATGTGCATGATAGAATTACTTATTTAAGTTGAAAAATAGTTCAGCTATTGGGCCAAAATAGATGAAATAATCTCAATCAATTAAACATTAACATGTACAATATCATGTAGTCTGATTATCCATATGTAACACTCCTTTACAGGTCTTAGTAACTGATTTGAAACAAAATGCTTCTTTATATCTATTTTCATTACATAAATGAATTGCGCTTGCCAATCAAATCATGCATTAAAAATGTTGATGGTCCATTTTTTAAATGTATAATAACAATTTTAAAAAAAGGTGAAATATGCATATCAGGAATTGCCACATTCAGAAAACAACAGCCTCCCCACACAGTCAAGAAGAAGAGAGGGGGAGAGAGCATGGTTAATAAAATAATCAGTTTCAAAAAGGACGCCACTAACAAAAAACAAAAATGAGAACCCGAGGGGTTACCGCCTTGGAACGGTCAGTGGCAAATCAAATTGCCACTGAGGGTTTAAACCAGGTTCTAGGGTGCACCAACCTCACACTTGCCCCAACAGGTTCTCGTATCACAAGACAAGTACAAATTGTCTTGGTGAAATAACTCCAACCCACCCATCAGCTCAACAATGTTGTATGCAAAAGCATACAAACATAAAAACATAAGAAGCTAATAGCATTGCAAAGCCAAAGGGCGGGTACTCAATGATCTTTCCGAGACCAGAGCATCTGGAGTAAAATCAGCAAGAACACGATGACAGGGATAAAAGAAACAAATCGAGCTTCTAGGTTCTTTTAAGAAAAGATTTCCCCATTAACCTTCATAAACTCTTAAACCCCTGCCACCGTCGTGCAATCAAAGAGGTAAGCATAATGATCAACTGTAGAAGGGTTAATCACTAGGCCTGCAGAGCGCTGTAAAATATCATGTTGGTAACCTTTCTTTTTAAATTTACAGATGGTTTTTACGAATAACCGGGAGAAATTAACACTGCCTTTTATCTTTTTAAGTTTATAAATTAAATCTCCATAAAAAACTGGTTGTGAAATACCTTGTTGCAAAAGTGATTTTAAACTGCATTTGTATTTATGAATTAAATCTGGGTATCGGCGATAAAACTTGCAAAAGGTTTTCCTTAATTTGTGATACCGATAACCTTGTTTTAAAAGTTTTTCTGTAATGCAAAGATTACGTTCATTGAAATCATTAACATTGTTGCAAGCTCTTGAAAAGCGAACAAGCTGTGAGATATAAACCCCATAAGATGTTGCACGGGGAACATCGCCGTCTAAAAACGGAAAATTTACTATATTAAAATTAAAATCATCTCTTTTATCATAAATTTTAGTAGTGACATAACCATTTTCAATGGACAGATTTAGATCGAGAAAGTTTGCTTGCTTTTCTGAAGTGTTCGCTTTGTTAAGTTGTAGTTCTTTAGGATAAATCTTATTAACAAGTAATGGAAAATGGTTATTGTCTATATTTAATAAATCATCAAGGTACCTCGAGGTGTTGTTAAAAGCTGTAATTATATCATCTTGATGTTCAGTAGAAAGAGATAACATAAAGTCTCTTTCATAACAGTATAAAAACAGATCAGCAACAAGGGGTGCACAATTAGTACACAATTAAGAGATTGTTTGCAAAAAAATGTAAACCCATGAACACATCAACATGCCATTATTCATAACCACTTTTGGATCTCTGTCTGGTAAGTATTTTATAAATGTAATATATATACTGGAAAATGTGAATTTCAAAATTCTGAAGCTCATTTCAGTTGGTATTTTCTGGATTTTGTATTTTTCATTGCAGAAATTTAGGCACAACTACTTTAAAATACTGTAGGTAAATTTCTCTTTAAAAAGTACCATATATTAAAAAATGTAAACTTCTCTACTGTTACATTGCTAAAACATGAACATACAAAAGAAAAAATCATTGTTTTTATTATGAGTGCAATTTCCAGTTTTTTGTGTTAAAGTCCAGCTTAAGCAGATCCAAATACCGGTATATTCAGATTTTTCATGTATTTAAAGAGGCCAAAAACCCACTGACATGGCAAGAAATGTTTCTCTTCCTCTTCACAGCAATTTACTTTTTTTCAAAAATTTAAATGATTATGAAAGCTCTGATTTTTTTATTTTCTAAAACACAACTTTTTGATGCTGAGCAAATTTAGTGACACCATGAATATTTAACAAAATTTGCAAAAATAAAACAGACACCTTGTAAATAGTGTATTTGATTACACATGTACCTCACATACAAATTTTGATTATGAAATCATGTTGAAATGTGCACATGACAGAAAATATGGTAATAATAGAACACTTTTAATTCCCAAAATGAGCATTAACTTGATATTTGATGCTATTCTTGGTACACATGTATTCTGCTTTCTGGTCAAACTTTTTGGTCCCAACTGATGATAATATATTGGAGATTAACCCTTTCCTCCATGTAAACCCCTTTATGACATTGAAAAACTGTGTAGATTAAGATCAGCCAGAACATCCATGATGTCTGATCAGGATCTGCAATGTTCACTTGTTTAAATCATTAGGTTATTTCTGACCAAAAAGTGAACAGTGCAGATCCTGATTAGATGTGCCAGCTAATCTGGATCTACACCGGTCTCACACTGGTAAAAAGGCATGTCTGTAGAGTAACAGGGTAAATTTCTCTTTTATTTAAAATCTCCTGCTACAGTACTGTATATTAAAATTAAAAAGGTAATACTCAGTAGTTACTTTGAGAAAATTATGTCTATACAATTAATAAAACCTGAAATTTCATACATTTAGGACAATCTGTCATGTATTTGGCCAAAATATAAAAAAAACATAAATTGTTTCTGGAGGTACCATGTCAAATAGGCCACAAGTCAATTCAGGCAGTACTTGTAAGTCTATTGTATATGGCAATCACTGTAAAGAATTAGTTTTGTTTTTATATTTACACAAGCTTTTAAAAAATAGTTTCATTGCTTAATTGATATCTAAAATTGTGCTTGTCATCATGAAACCCAAGATCAAATTAAAGCATCATCTGATAGTCATTTTTCCTTAAAAAATTGGACTGTCATCATAAAGTAAAGTAATTTATGTTACAGTCATAATCTCTTCTCTACACCTACCCAAGGTGTTGATTCAATCAGTTTTGTCTGGCTGTCACACTGTTATATAAGATCACAATTTACAACACTTGCAGTAAAAGTCAGAGGTGCTAATGCAATCAAAGGTGTCATATTTAATAAATAAATAAATTTATTTCTAAACCAATTTCCATGTTGGACAATGCAAAATACACAGCTTATGTTGCAACCATCAATATTTGATTCTGTGCTAGTGTAGACAGAGTGACTTTTGTAGACTAAGGTCATTGATCAAAAGAACATATTGACATATAAATGATGTCTTTTGTTTTGTTGCAACATTTTTTTATTGTTTTCCCACCTTTGTAGTCATGATAGTCTTGGACAAAAATCCGGAAAAAGTACATGTTGCTTTGTACAAAATGTCCAATCTATGAAGCAACTTGTTCATGAAAAATATTTTATAAAACGTCATAATATGACATAGAACATATTAACACAATGATACTAAAAACTATTTTTGAGGCCTATTTGAGCATTTTCAAAATAAAGTGTGGCTCGATTGACTTGTTTGTGGCCTATTGACTGTAATCCATATACCAATTCCATGGTATTTGATCATAAATTTGGTGTGAATAGACTGATAACGATCCCAATCTATCAACCAAAACAATAAACATGTTTATGCAGTGTAGACCCAGTGTAGACCCTCATTTTTTAGGGGGGAGGGGCGGCGGCCAGTTTCTTTTTTTTTTTTAGAAAACAGAGTCAGTCTTCAACGCCCCTGTGGTGTAGATTTGCTCTTGTGCCATGTGTTTTATAAGAATAAATAAAAGAAATCTCATACCTCGTGTTCAGTACTCTCACAAACAATATCGTTGACTGCCATGAGCTGTATACATGTCTGAATGACGAACATGACCAGTGACAAAAAACTCTTATACAAAACTGAATTGTGGCGCTGGTCTACGCTAAGCTCAGTGTGTCTCACAATGTGACTGAATATTGCGAGCCGCGAGGTCCAGTTCACAATTCAACTTCACATAAAAGTTGGTTCTCACCAGCCTTACATCTTGTTTTCAAGAAAAACTCCATGCATCTAATTGTTCCGTCGATGGGCCTTATGCTTCTTTGAATTTAAAGGCCTAATAATCCACTGAAAAGCTAACATTCAGTAGTTTTCAACTTGACTTCTTCAGTCTAATTTCTCAAAATGGCCGATTGCTAGTATTGCTATTGGTTACAACGAACGACAACCTACTCTCTAAACAGACGATTTAGTTTTTTTAGCTTTCCAAAATGCTAGTCCGATTACAATGCTACCGAATAATAAGATTTAATTTTTAAAGATATTTTGCCAATAGCAATTTATAAAAATAAAGCCAATAACAAAATTTGTAAAAACAATACTTTGCCGTAAGTTTTTACCGGTCAGGTTTTTTCCCGTGTTTACATTGCCTTATGCTGTGCACAACCGGAAACCAGCGCACAACCGGAAACCATCGTTTTTTTCTCCTTAGTGAATGGGCATTCCTGCGACCTTAAGACGAGCTTAACGCTCGGGTCGCGAAGCGACCCGAGCTAGAGTTCGATATTATTTTAATTACATATATTATGACAAAGTTTGTAGCTAAATTGTTTTGAGTGAATTGAGAAAACAAGATTGAGTGAATAAACGAAACATTTCTATATTTTATTTAAGGACCAATACGAAGCCTCTGGAATTTGCGATATCATTCTGTAAATGTGAGATTGATCCAAATGGGTTTCATGTGCGATATATTAATGAGGTGATAGGTAAGATATGTTTTTATAATTCAAGTTTATACTGTCTTCTTTATTATTAATGACAAATTCATTCAATTATAATTATGTTGGCGCTATAATAGCAAGTAAGAGGATGATTTATAAACATAAATGTACGAGTTTTTTTATCATAGAAGTTTTAAAGTTTATCTACTCGGTGGTCAATTTGTTACAAAATTAAAAGTGAATAAAATAAATGTCTCTGCAGGAGAGGGTGTTTTCACCACGAGGGCATTTGAGAAGGGAGATTTTTACTAGAATACCAGGGAGATTTGATTAAAAACTACAATTACGCAAGAAATATTTAAAAAGACTATGAGAAGACTAGTGTGGGGAGCTTCATGTACCTTTTTAAATACAAGGAACGGAATATTTGGTATGTTTTTCCTTTTTTGACATAAGTTTTGTTTTCATTTAATATATGTTTACAAACTGACATATTTTAGGCTAGCAATTAAGACGCTTTAAATACTAAATACTTGATTTAAATATTTTGAAATTATTGACTGCATCCCAGCAACTCACAGTGTATTACGATTGATTTCATTTAAAATTGTGATTTCTTTTTAATATGCAGTATATACGCTACGAAGGACATATTCGGAAAAGGTAGAATGGTAAACGACGCCGAAAAAGGAGATACTTTACAAAGCTGTGTCATTAAAATCATTGCAATAGAAGGCGGTCCCCACTTGTGGATATTCGCAACCCGAGATATTAATGTTGGTGAAGAACTGAGTTATGATTATGGAGAAAATGACTTGCCGTGGAAAATGGTAAAAATCCGTTTTGTTGTGTCCTTGTGTTGAATGATATTTGTACTAATATTCTGTGTTAGTTTTGTTAAAATATCTCGATTCAATGTTATTTAACAATGATTTTTCTGAGCTATACTTGCGATAATTCTGGGTTTCGCTCGTGTATGCATACTCGTTACTGTCCTTTTACAATTGATCGAACTAAACATGTAATATTGTCATTTATAAAAGGTTTGTTCAAAGATTCTGATTTTTAATTTTATATAATTCATGTACATTTTAGTCCTCTTCAGCAATTCGTTCAACCTGGCATGCTACTTTTTATCGCATGATGTATTTATGTTAACTTCAAATAGTATGAAATATTTATAATTTTTGAGATGGATAAGATTATTAAGACTATGACATGACATCTAGCTCGCACATACCTAAATCCCAGTTAGGCCATAGTTACACAGACGGTCGCTGCCCAATCGGTTATTTTATTTTAAGTTTTTCGCAGTTTTGATCGGTTGCCATACGTTATTTTATTTCTGGTTTTCTGTGTAAACAGCCATCGGTGATTGACAAGTATTTAATGGGTTAAACAAATATTTCATGGTTTGCAGGTACTCTTAAATTCTCATCTTTTTTCTATCGGTGGTAAGTATTAGTTGATCGGTTGCTTTTTGGTGGCCCATCGGAGATATCGGTTGTAGACAGGTTGTCGACCATCGGTGATATCGGGTTTAGACCGGAAATCAATCGGTGATCGGTTGTAGACAAGTTCTCGGTCAGTTATTTGTAAAATATTTTCACCGATCGAGAATTTTAAACATGTTCAAAAATCCCAATCGGTAATTTTTCACCGACAAAAATCATCTTTCCCCAATAGCAGTTGATAGGTGGAAAACATGTGACCCATAGGTGATTTCAGTGTTAAATCTCTAGTCATTGGTTCACTCCACAATTTGACCGAAAAACTCACCGATCACTCACCGATTTCTTTGTGTAACTGGGGTGATACACAGAGCCATCGGTGATCGAACGGTAGATTTTTTAGCCAGATTACGGAGCGAGACGTTGACAATGGATTAACCACCGATGTCAACTTTTGGTCACCTGTTTGCCACATATCAATTGCTATTGGAGGACGAGGAGTTTCGTCGGTGAAATCCTACCGATCGAGATTTGTAGACATGTTTAAAATTCTTGATCTGTGAAAATATTTTACAAATAACCCATCGACAACATGTCTACAATCGATCATCACCGATCGGCATCTTGTCTAAAACCGCTATCAACGATCAACAACCTGTCTACAACCGATATCTCCGATGGGCCACCTATATGCAACCGATCAACTTATACTCACCACCAAATACAAAAATGAACTATAGTGTAACAGCAGAAGTATTTGTTTAATCCATTGAATACTCGTCAATCACCGAAGGCTGTTTACACTGAAAAGCAGAAATAAAATAACGCATGGCAACCCATCAAAACAGCGAAAAACTTAAAATAAAAAAACCGATCGGGCACCGACAGTCTGTGTAACTGGGGCTTAAGTAAAAAGCTTTTTTGAGCCACAATTATTCATTGAAAAGTTAATTCTAAAATTGAATTGCAACATAAACTTTTGAAATTGAAATCGTAACATTTTCCACATGCATGTTTCCCATTCCATTTGCATATTTTAACATATTTAACATGTGTAAATTTTAGGAATGAGATACATGAATAAACTATGAATTAACAGTTAATGTCAGTGCTTTGTAGTTTCATGATATTGTGTATTGTGCATTTCATTTTGGATGATCATACACAAATAGAGTTGAAATTAATTATTTGAATGTTTAAAAAGAATTTCTTAGTATATTTTTACAATACCATGTGACATTTGGATAAAGGGAGAGAGAGAGAGAGAGAGAGAGAGAGAGAGAGAGAGAGAGAGAGAGAGAGAGAGAGAGCAATGTTGCAATTTACATAATAAAATCTTTAACTTGCTTACAGGAGATACAAACTCACAAGTGGGAAAAACTAATTCTCAAACTGTGGCTGTTTTGCTATCCAAACTCGAGAAAAAACGACCAAAAACGGAACGTCGAATTGCGCAACAGAGTGCATGAATATCACGGCTACATTACAAGTTGCGAAGGTATCGAAATTACTGTTGATGTTGGAAGAAAGAGGACCAAAGCTAAAAACTGAACAAAGTATTGATGATGTCACCAAAGAAAATGAATCATGTTCAGGTAAAACTATTAATTAAATCATATGTTTTTAAAGATCAGTTGCGCTTTCATGTAATCAGTTCAACGGTAAGACATCAAATATATTTAATTCGACGTAACGTACTATTGATAAGACGTTTTTCTTTAGACTTTCACTGTAATGTTTAGAAATGTGTTTTCTGACTGAAATCCTGCAATATTCTCTTGAGATTTATTTAAAAACATGAGCACCAACATATCACAATTATATTTTATCATCATAACATGTGAATTATTTTTATTTCACATAGATTCCAACAAAATGGAAGATGCATCTGATTGCCATAGTTATTTCGACGACAAACATTACCATCAACCAACAAGACGGCGGTATTCAATGGCGGAACAAAGGATAGTTCGAAAGGTGAACATATCACTACACATAATTCAGTTTAACTTATTGCAGCTCTGATATCTTATTCTATTCTGTTGATTTTACAGCGCCATTTGTATCAAAGGTCATTTTAATCTACGCAAACAAACATCAATCTACATAAAATCGCATAAGATGCAATTTTCATTTTGCATCGCTCTCCAAAACTATGTGATCTCCAGTATTCATAATGATCTATTTCATGTGAAATCCACTATTATATTTAATAAATAAGAATAACGGATTCTATGAAAACAAGTCTGATTTTTTTAATAGGGTTGTCTTAGATTCACAAATTTTCTCATATCAGTCTTGATAAAAGAATACAATTATAAATATTTAAATCCGTCTATGATATGCGTTGGTTTCAGAATCATGAAAGCAGCGGAGCATAAGAAAAGCTTGGACAAATGAAGATAAGTCTGCAGTAAGGAAACACCTTAAACGTTACATACTAATGTCGAAGATTCCAACATTATCAACAATTGAAGAAAGCATCCAAAAAAGAGACAGTCTTAAATGGAAGGACCTGGAGAAACGTTAACGACTTTTGCAGAAATACTATCACAACCTTAAAAAGAAATTTTTTTAGATGAATACAATATTTTGAATGATGTTCAATTTAAAGTGATTATGGATACACAAAAATAAAAATTTATTTTTTTTAATTTCACAGTCTATACGTTATTTTCTGTCGTATAAATAAAGCTATGCTAAATAAACTGAAAACTTGATCTATGATTTATCAACATAATATTTTGTTACGGTATAAGACTTGTATTTACATGATAGAAACACAGAGAACTTAATTATCAAAAAAATATGCATACCAGAAAAAGCAACTCTCAGTTGACACATCTAGACAAACTTGCGACAAAGGTAGATTTTTTCTCTTAAGTTTATGTATCAAGGAAATCCATAAATATAAGTTTGCCGAAAACTCAAGTAAAAACATAATAATTTAATCCATTAGCTTTTCAAATTCTGTTTTTGGCTATAAGACCTAACTACCCACTTGGCATTAACACAAACTCCCCACTTGGTATACATTCATGACAAAATGTTGTTTGTGGTTTGTTTTGAAGAAATAAATGGGGTTACCCTGTTAAAGAGGCCTGAAAAAAAAATTTGTAGTTACAACATGATTTAGTGTAACTGATCTATTTCCTCACGAAAAATTTGTTGTTCTTAAAATCACTAAGATAAGAAGGTGTTAATGTTATAAAACTAAATTCTTATCATTTAAGATTAGTGTAACTATTTCGAATTATACATAAAGCTTCGATGCACTAAAAGATACACTCCTTTAATTCTGAGAGAATGAACATTTTTATCTGATAACACTCAGATCGAGGTCTTTTCAAACGAAGGTTTAATATTGTCTTTAACAAGATTTGTCGGAAAATTTATCATTTAAATATGTCTGTGGTTTATAAAATGTGACTTTCGTCGCCTACACGTGCTTCAGTTCCCACGTCCTTTGTTTAAGTTGTTACCAATAGGTACTTCCTCTAGAACCTACAATTTATCAGGAAAAAACTTTCAATTCGATGTATCTAAATGTTATTTTATTAACATATATTCCTATAAAAAGGGCATTTAATCGGGATGGAGCTCAAATCAAACGTCACAAAATCGAATGTCGCTTTTATTATGAGCTAAAACTGTTGAAACCATTTTCTTGCCAACATCTGAGCTCACATTATTTCGGAATAGTAAAAATAGCAAAATTATTTAAAAGTAAAAAACATGTCTCTTATTATATTTCAAGTATGAAGAATATTCACAAATAACTTGCTGAGAAATTAAAATAATATTATCGGTGAAGACTTTATAACACATTTTGTGTAAACACTATAGAATATCCATAACATTAAGAGCTACGTCCACAAGAAGAAATAGCTCTCTCGCCAAAGTGGTTTGTCTTTGATGAAAAGATATTGGGTTCATATTACATGTATGCTTTGGGGTTGCCCTTCCAATACAGTAAGTATTTTGATGCGACTTTAAAACTTATATTTCGCTTCTTTGATGTTTTGGTCCTTGCTTTGTTTTCTTCATTTTCCTTCTTTACTTTTTTAAAATTTAATAAACAATTATAATATATACATGAAAAAGCAATTCCACAAAGTAAGAAAACTCGTCGCGTTTTCTATTGGATAAAGTCGTGTTTTCCCGATGAATTCTTAATTGTTATATGTATAAAAATATGTCAAAATCTGCATTTGTCTTGAGCAAACTGTGCATTTATGACCAAAAATAACATAAGTTGCCCGGAAAATCAAAGATTCCATAACATATTGAATGACTACTTAGTGCTTCCGTCTTCAGGCATCATTGGTTCAGACAGAGTCATTCATTTCTGTTATTTGCGGAGTATTGAATTGAAAAAAAAATTCTAAGAGACAAAATTCAACTAGAAATTAATGTTTTACTGTTAGTTATAACTCCAGTGCACAGAAGCATGGCAAAGTGTTTTGATAAAATAAAATTAAGAGTGTCACTTCAAAGATTTAGTGAAACTGGGCCTCAAGATCATAACACTGCGATTGGAAATCGGTATACAATACATTTTCTCACATTGTTTTGTGCCAAAAGTTTGTTTTTAATGGTCTAGAAGTTTGAGACGATGCAGTTCTCTATGATAGATGTGTAACAGCCTTTCCAAACGAAAAATGTTTTCATTTCGATAAAATTTACCGCTAAAAGGTATTCGGACACCCTTTTTAATATTTCGGGACCAAATAAACGTCATTTTCGATAAATTCGATTTTGAAGTTTACTGAATTTCTATTAATTTTAGTTTAGGATTTTTATTAAGTGGACATTTACCAAACAACTCTTACACAAATACTTTCGAGTTAACGTTGTTTTACGTAAATTTAACGACGGTATTGAGTTACCTCAGCGTTCAACCTAAGCAACGTTATCAATCTAGAAAATAATATCGTTTGATTTTCTTCTTATATTGATAAAATATGCATAAATAAAAGGTATTTCTTTCATTTACAAATAACGTCAAGATTTTATTTATAACAAATTAAGTTGTGCCAATTAAAAGCATTTTGACGTCACTTTCGTTGTCTTCAGTCATCAAACGTATCATAGTTACGATTCGTTGGTGCTGTTTTTTTTGCGTTTGTCCGCAGTCGGTGAACATGTGGAAAACAAAAGACGATTGTAAAAAAAATAAATTTCGATTGCCGCAAGGGGATTACGCATAAATAGCGTATGCCAACGTGGACGTAACACAAGAAACATATGCACGGTTTTCAAAAAACTATTAATAAGAACGTCAAACTATCCTTTAATAAAAATAAGTTTACATTGAGATATTTAGATTGAAAAGTGTGCACTTAGAACTTTTGACAAGTATATATATATATATATATATGCGTGTTATTAAATATATTGATCGATATTTTCAGTCATTTAGAGAAATGATTCATGTTTAAGCCATGTGACAGTTCCATGTGACAGCCCGCGTTCCCAAGATGAACATTAATATACCTCATATACCTCACACATGTGTCGGCACATTTTGTGATAAGCGAAGAGAAACCATTGATGTTGACAATGTAACAATTTTGACTGACACGTGGCTGTCATATGGCTTTCATAGCCTTGCTCGTAATTATGGACGGTAAATTTGTAGACAGTCACAATATATACCACGTGAGATTTCTTGCATTGGATCATAATTACGAGTTTGTGTTATTTTTAATACAGCCTGAAATTCCATTACTGCGCTTGCCATTTCAGAAAATCAGATGCTTGGGATTTGAGACTGGTCTCCAGATTTAGTTTTATGATCTTGGACACAGTCTAGACATATTTGAAATACGACGAAGTTGTGCTTGAAATACAAGGACTTAAGATGACACTTACTGACATAACTGATATTTATATTATTGCAACAGGTGTTTTTCGTTCAGTAGTTCATGGTTTCGTTCGCCTTATTGTGAGTAGCCAGTAGTTCAGTGGAATCATTCCACTCAAAAATTTAGAGCCCAATTTAGAGCAGTTATTTTACAAAACGCGCGCTAAAAGTCAGTTGACTATCTTATTTTGTTCGAAGGAGACATGTATTTTTTCCAACCTTTGAAAAGTAATATTACATGAAAATACAGCCACTCTATCAATACGATGTTTTAGTATGAAAATGATTTTTTTATCATTCATAATGGTACATTTGATTATAGATACGTTGAAAGCGCGTGATGGAATAACATGTTAACTCGCTTTATACGTTGAAAGCGCGTGATGGAATAACATGTTAACTCGCTTTAAACTAGTGGTATACAAGACGGCGGAACCACACACCCTTCATTTATAGATTAATACCCAGGTAGGATTCTGGTCCCGCTTTTTTGTCATTTTTCAATCAGATGCTTGAGATTTGAGACTGATCTCCAGATTTAGTTTTATGATCTTGGGCACAGCTCTGGAAACAATATTAACATCTCGTTTGAGTGCACTTAATGCGTCAAACACCGTCGTTTAGCGATTTAGACAATCCTATAACAATAGAAGAAATTAAATCAGCGTGTAAGCGATTAGGAAATAACAAGGCATGTTCCTCCGACAACATTTTATATGAATATTTTAAAGTAAGCATAGATGTAACAGCGAGGTCTTTAGAACAACTTTTTAATTCTATATTAAATAGCGGGGTGTTTCCAAAAAGCTGGTCAACAGGTGTTATAATTCCAGTGTTTAAGAAAGGTGATTCCTCGGACACTAATAATTATCGTGGAATTACATTAATAAGTTGCTTTGCCAAACTATTCAACAATATTATAAATGAACGGTAAAAAAATGGGCATCAGTAAATGATGTTTTGACCGATGCACAGTTTGGTTTTAAAGCCAATTATAGTACAGTAGATGCTTTCTTTATACTTAATGCTCTAATCGACAAACAATTCCAATAATAATAATTTAATAATAATTTATTTCGGCATAGATAACATATAATGGTTCATGAGATAAAAGACATATTACACAGATGAACTGATAAATTTCAAAGAGTTAAGATATTATAGATTACTTAAATTTTAAAAATAAATAGAGAACCATGACATGCTTCCTAACACCAAGGATAACGCAATAAAGAGCAAGCCCTTGTTTCCATTGCGGTCCTTGTTGTGGGTGGCATGACATAGAGAGGCAATTACAGTTTATGTCAAATTTTAGTAACCTATACCAAAAAATATCACAGTACAGAACATAATTTGACAAACACAATGTTATCTTATATCACAGATTGCTTGCTGAAAGACGAAATATCACATTAGTATCACAATATTAAATGAAAGACAACCTGGACCATGTTTAAGTTAACATAATTAATGTACATGTACCAATCTCCTACTATGGTATATTTACTAAAGACAGAGTTTGGAAGATGCCATAATCGTAATTCATTAAGAAACCTGTGCCTAAATAAGAATAAGCAAATAATTAAGACAGACACAAAAATTAATAATAAAATGTTTAAAAAGCTATACTGCTCAGAAAATGGCCTTTGATGGCAACCTTGAAAGACTGATACTTAGTGATGTCAGTAAGGTTGGATGGCAAATCGTTCCACAACTTAGCACCAAGACAAGGGCAGACTATTCTGCTGCTTCGTTGATTATCGTAAGGCATACGATTTAATTGACAGACAAGCTCTTTGGTATAAACTGATCAAGGCTGGCATCGATGGTAAAATACTATCTGCCATTCGCTCCATGTATAACGAAATAAAATTATGTGTGAAACATATGAGCAAGCTCTCAGATGTCTTTGAGAGCAATATTGGTCTCTTGCAAGGTGAAATAAGTTCGCCGGTCCTATTCAGTCTCTTCCTTAAAGCCATAGAGATGTATTTACAAAGTAATTCATCAGGTATTACATTAGATCAAATTTCTTTATACCTATTATTATTCGCAGATGACGCCGTAATTATATCAGACACTAAAGAAGGCCTACAAGAATCACTAAATAATCTTGAGCAATATTGTTTGAAATGGAATCTATCAGTGAATATTGACAAAACGAAAATAATGGTATTTAGGAAAGGGGGTCTACTCGGTCAAAATTATACATGGACATATGCGGGGCAAAATATTGAGGTGGTAAACCGTTTTAATTATTTAGGGGTTGTATTCTCGAGTGGTAATTCCTTTATGCATGCAACCAAAACACTAGCAGGCAAAGCGCTTAGATCTTTAAACTCATTATTTAGTATAACAAGGAATAGGGAAGTACCTATTAATATTATGTTTAATCTGTTTGATGCTTATGTCCTTTCTGTTTTGAACTACGGTTGCGAAGTTTGGGGATTTTCACCGACGGAAATTCTAGAGCGTGTACATAAAAAATTTTGTAAATGGATTGTAAACGTTAAGTTATCTACAAACACACTGGCTCTCTACTCGGAATTTGGCCGTTTCCCATTACACATTGGTAGACTTAAAAGAATAATAAAGTATTGGTTAAACCTACACGGTCGAAAACAAAATAATTGTATTCTTAAAACTATAATTGAAGAACAACGCTTTAGTATTGAAAAGAATTCTAGAGTAATCAATTGGTCATCGAAGGTCAGAGATATTTTACAAAGTTCAGGATTTAATGATGTTTGGCAATTTCCATCTTCGGTTAATATTAAAGTTTTTATACCTATCCTTGATCGACGGCTTAAAGACATTTACATAACTGAGTGGCGAATGGGAGTGGAATCATCTTCTGCCCTTTATATATACAAAGAACTTAAACTAACATTCGAAAGGTCAACATATTTGACAATTTTGGAAAATACACAATTCAGAAATATGATTGCCAAAATAAGATTGTCATCACATAAATTATTTATTGAAATCGGAAGGCACAGAAATATTCCAAGAAATGAGAGGAAGTGCATATTATGTAATTCGAATGATATGGAGGATGAATACCACTTTGTTATTATTTGTTCTTTTTATCGAGACTTACGGGCGAGACATATTCCCAGATATTATACGGTTAACCCAAGTATGTTTAAATTTATAATATTATTAAATTCAAATTAACAAATTCTAAGTGACCTAGCATTATATTGTATAATAGCATTTAAACAACGGGACGCAGTCATAAATACTTGATGCTTTTAGACTATGTAAATTTCTATTGTTGTTAAATTTTAACGCTGTACACAACTTATCAAGTAATTGTTTGTAGCTATTCCAAGAGAACACTCTCACAATCAATGCTAATTTGCTGATGTTAGAATTGTATATATCTCATTGCATGTAATTGTATTTTTTCTACGTATGACGATATGCTTAAGTCAAAATAAAATTTATGTTCTGTTCTGTTCTGTTCTGTCAAAAATGCACTTTATATGTAATTATGTAAAAGCACTTATTGTGCTCAGTGCGGAATCCCGTGTGTTTCTTCCGAGTTTTGCTTTGTCACACATTGTTCATTGTCGGGGAAACAGGAAATATTGTTAATTGTTCTGCGTATATATGCTGACAGTATCCGAGATCTCGTGCACCTCGGTTGTTCATTGTATTGTGCACAAGAAACTTTCTCCAGTAAAATTCTATCTTTCAAAATAAAGAGAAATAGGCATACAATATCCGTAAAAGCCACTATCAGAAAACACAAATATTATATGACAAAGTTGCATATGTTTATACTATAATCGATTTCAAAAAAGTAATCACAACAATAAACAAAAACGAGAACCCAAAGGGTTACCGCCTAAGAATGGTAAATGGTTAAGCAATTTGATGAGTGGACCAACCTCACACTTTCCCTCTCAGTTCATGCCGTTGTGAATAAATTTTAACTCGCCCACAACTCGACAATGTTTTATACAAAAGTACACAACCAAACAAAATGATACTTAGCTAATGTAAATGTCAGGCATGTATTTTATTTTTAATTAAACAATGGAGTGTTTGATGATAATTACAGGAAACGAGTAATTTCTGTCTTCGGTCACTCAATCTGTGTAAGGATTATTTATCTGTTTTAAGTAATGCAAATCCATATTGAAACGCTGTAAATATAAAAGCAATATACAAACAAATACATTGAAGAGGAAGGATGGTTTGTCATATAAACTCAGATATTTAATAGCAAATATTATTCAAAACATGAAGTTTAAAACAGAATTGTACAAAAACATCTAAGACAACATTTCAGAGGAAATAAATTTGTTCTGGAAGCAATTACATTCATATTAAATGTCACAGTGCAATATGATACAATTAATAACTAGATACATACTTCATATTAAAATATAAAACATGAGTTATGCAACTATAAACATGTTTAGTCGAATCATTTTAAAATAACCGCTGCTATATACAAACACTCCTTCGTTTATTACATGTACTACATGTATTCTCACGTCTGCCATATTTCCGAGGAAATGATATAATGGATAGAAACTGAGTGTTACTTCTTTATTTTTAGTTGTTTTATCGCGAAGTGCCTGTTGTAAACCAACAAGCGATTCCGCACTACATTCTTCTTTCAATATGCCATGGGGGCTTTCTCGCCAACGCAAATAGTTGGGCTACGTTTCCGGTTTAGCAAACAATATTGAAGAGTTGTGGACTTGATGTGATGGTAAATGATAAAATATATAACATGCATATTCCCAAATATTTGTAAATGAAAAAATTAAACTGTGTTATTTGGTCAGCAGTCAGCCATTTTTGTTGTGGTTTTTTTTTTGTTAAAATATATATGAAAAGGGAACTATGAAAGCCACCGAATACGACAAATATCAAAATAATGGAGGCTAAGGTTTGATTTAGTATGTTTGTGAGCAGTAATGCAAATGCATACTACAGTCCGCATTGCCCAGATACTAGTGTGAGCTTAGAAACATAGCGGGAGCATGAAAACGAGCACAAAGAAATTATGAAAAGGGGGGGGACAAATATGACAAACAAGGAGAGATGCCTTGAAAGATTTGTCTTAATGTTGTAAAAGGTTTGATTCTGTTTTAGATACAGTCGGAAATTAGAGACTGAAAAATAAAAACATTTCTACAGACGTAGATACATGTACTGGTAATATAATAAGAAAAGATAAATCATAATGTCAACTGTCTTGCAAACTAAACAAAGGATACCAAATATTACAACAGATTTAATCAAAAGCTATCGTTCATCTAAATCATTTCTATAAACATTAAAACCGGCCCATTATTGTACATAGATATCAGTGAGAAGAAACGTATTTCGGGAACAATAACTCAATTAGTATGCTGAATTGTTATATGTAAATGTGTTCTACAAATCTGCCGTTCATCAACAGGTTTAAGTTCTCTAAATACTTCCCTATGTGATCTACAGAAGCTTGATATCCGACCAAAGGCATGTACCCGTACTTAGTACAATTTATAGACAGATAACTGCAAGATATGCTAACTACTAAAATAATATAAATAAAGGATTTATATTATTTAAGGATATCGTGCCTATTCATTTGTCAGTAAAAGGTGTTCGTACATGTATTATCATTTTAAGATCAGTATTAAAACTGAAAGCCGCAAATCCAATGATTTTGCATGACTAGAATTTTTATTAATAGTGAAGTCTTTTCCAATAACCAGTTTCTTGATCCAGATTAAGATAAATAGTAGCTATTGAGCACATACTAAAGGTCTGTTTCAATCTCAGCAGCAACAGTGCCGCTAGTTGTTGCAGTGTGGCCGCTTCCCTTACACTCCAGCAGCGCTATTAACAAATACGTCTTTAAAGGTCGTTTAGTTTAGCACGATACTTATGATTGAAACACTTGCATTTCAATATTTGGCATGTTTCACTGTCAGTGAAGCTTAAGGTATTGCTCAATGATATGATGATTGCTCGTCAATGCCTTTTGGCGTTATGTGATATATTCTCAGATCTATTTCGTTAAGTTTCGCCCACTGGTTTTTCGTTTATGGCAAACCCATCTTGTATCTGAGTACCATATGCCCTGTATATGAAAATACCACATTTAAGGTCCAACGTTTACCGTCATATGCACATCTTCGATTGGGATGGATCGTAACTGGTAATGTGTTGTGTAAATATGAAGTTGTGCTCAACCCTTGACTAGGCGGCGTGATGCATTTCCATTATAACTGCCCATGTACGAGCTTAGTCAAAACGGACTGCAATATGTTCATATGTGGCGTTTTCGGCGGCTTTTAACTTAAGAAATAACACCGAATCAACTCTTAATACCTACTCGGTCCAGAAACGGGAGGATTTAGTTCATACATTAGACAATTTAAATAAGACCCGCCTTCTAGTGGGAAAATGAAGTTTGATATTTAATCAGATGAAAAAGTGAATTATGCAGATCAGGAATAGCTACAGCCAGAAGACACACGCCATCAAAAAGAAGAGACGTAAATTGAGCAAAGGTTAATAAAATGAGCAGTATCAACCGGACATAGGATATTTGTATTACTATAATTGAAATCCACAACCAGGTTCCTTTGAAATTAGGGATGCTTTCCTGTGTGTTTAACACTGTGCTGAAATGTGTTAATACCAATAGAATATGTCGCTGAAATCTGGGATTATATAAAAACCGGCTGTAATTAATTAATTAAGTGAGGACTAAACTTTAAAAATACATAATGAGGTGTTCGTGGATATAACTGTTTTCAGTTTTTAGGTGGCTGCCTAAACCAATTAAAGATTCCCCAGCACAGTGTGTCGGTAATTTAGACCAATTCCGTGCGCTAGATGCAAACCGATGGTTGGATCAACCATTTACCAACGGAAGAGCCGGATTTTACATTGAAAAGGTATAAATGGCTAAGAAACTGCTGAATAAATAAACAAAATATCAGGAAAAATTTTACTTGATAATTTGCAAAAATTCGATATGGTATTCGCTTCAATTGTGAATTATGCGAAATAATAAAATTTTCCATGTTGGAGTGAATTAGGATCTACTTTTGATCTTACTTGCCGATGCGTAGGTTTGTTTGCGGCCGCAGCGCCACATCTGTCGATAATAAACAAACAAGAAAACTAAACTACTTTTCAAAAACATTTTTCGTTGTGGTTAAAATCTGTTATGATATATGGAAGCAAGAATGCTACTTTCTTATATATAAGGTTTTTTTTATTTTTCGTAAGCGTTTCAAAAAGCAATTTTCATACATTTTGCAGCCAACAAGTGTTTACATGTTTGATTAAGAAATAATATAAGAATTGAGAAAGGAAATACTTTAGGAATTATAAAATAATTGGGTTGTACACTGGACTCGAGAGTCTTCTCAACTTCTCCATAATTAGCGGTGTATACACTTAACCACTGTTTTAACTACTCCGATCAAAAAATGTAATTTTCTCCGCATAGAATCGGAGAACACACATCAAATTTGAAACATAATAAGATAAATGATGTTTACTTCTTTTCATACAATTGCCATTTAAATCCCCCGTGTGTTCATAGACCAAGAATATATAGTTGAGAAAGGGATATGACCAAGAGCCATAAAACATGCTCTGAGCGTAGCTTTTTTGTAAATAAGGGTATATCGGAAACGGCTCAAACTGTTCAAACATCTTTTATCAAACAGCTCAACCAATTCATTATTGTAGAAATGCAAAGAATTGTTTTAAATTAATTAAGAATCCATATTTAAAATAAAAGTATCTACTTTTTGTGCTTATATTCTCATTAACATATTTCATTTAATTAGGAACGCTTTGAGTAGTGTTTAATTGGTTAATCTCAGTTGTTTTTAATTTTAATTGTTCATAAACATAATCTTCCAAACCAAGACCTAAGCAACGGCCAGTCGAATAACAATTGATAATGGATTACAAAATACTACATATTCAATTTAAAGGGAGGCAATTGGAAATGTTTGGGACTTCTAGCGATGTTTATCGAGGACTAGTTGTTTTTAAAGAATGTTATGTGATTTTATTGATCACAAGAGGTGGAAAGATTGATTTAATTCAAACCAATGTGGATACTATAAAGAATCACTTACCTTTTCCTGGAACCCTCGTTACAACAAAGGGAAAGACAACTAAGTTGTGGCTGCAGATTATCAAGAACACTTACATATATTCTTGGTTCATAAAAAGGCATGAATCTTCGTTGACGAAGACTATACCCACTACTAACGATTGTGTGACCTTTCATTAAAGTTACCCAAACCTTGATTAAATGACAGTGGTTTCAAAAAGCATGTAGGGGATTAAATGGTTATTTACCAAAATTTCATGTATATTATTATGCTTAGAGTTTTAATATTGTAAAATAATTTGTAGTTACAACATGATTGAGTGTATTTAATGTATTTCCTCACGCAAAATTTGTTGCTCTTAAAATCACTTAGAAGGAAGGTGTTTCGGTTCTTAAACTAAATCTTTATCATTAAAGATGAGAGTAACTATTTCAAATTATTCATATAGCTTCCTGTGCACTAAACAAAACACTCCTTGATTCTGAGAGAACTAACATTTTTGCCTGACACCACTCAGATCGATGTCTTTCAGAGGAAGGTTTAATATTATCTTAAACAATATTTATCGGTTTTATCATTAAAATATGTCTGCGGTTTATAAAATGTGACTTTTGTCGCCTACACGTGCTTTAGTTCTCATGTCCTGTGTTCAAATAACTATCAATAGGGTCCTTTCTCTGGAACCTACTTGTACAATTTATCACGAAATAAAATTCAAGTCGGTGTATCTAAATGTTTAAATGCGAAATGTCAATCATGTTATTTTATTAACATATCTTCCTATAAAAACATTTAATTGGGGCGGAGCTCAAATCAAACGTCACAAAATCGAATGTAGCTTTTATAATAAGCTAAATCTGTTGAAACATTTTTTTTTGCCAACATGAGCTCTCGCATTATTGCGGAATCGTACACTACGATCAAAATTTGAAGTAAAGAGAAATAAAAAAGATGTATCATGATATTATTATTCAGGTTTGAAGAACATTCACAAATAACTTGCTGAGAAATTAAAATAATATGATCAGTGTGTACTTGAGAATATTTGGTAAGTAAGAAAACTGTAGAATATCCATAAGATTAAGAGTTACTTCCACGAGCAAAAATTACAGCTCTCTCGCCAAAGCGGTTTGTCTGTGATGAAAGTATTTTGAGTTCACATCATGCTGGTAATAACATTTTTGGGGCGACTTTAAAACTTTTAGTTTGCTTCTTGTATGTTTTGGTTCTTGTTTTTGTTTTCTTTAGTTTCTTTTTTATTTTTTATTTTTAATATACATAATAATCAATTAAAATATATACACGAACAAGCAATACAACAAAGTAAGAAATCTCGTCGTTTAGTTTCGTTTTTTATTGGTTATTTGTGCATATAATGGCAAAAGGTAACACGTCTTATAGAAATATTGATGTAAAACAATTAATCGAGACTAAAAACAACATTACACCCAGTATGGAACGCCGATACCTAACATTTAAACTGTTCGACCAATTTAGTGTGGGGATTGTTTTTCGAAAACTAAATTTTTGTCGTCAGAACTACCGATTAGCCTATGTTCACTTTAATCTCAAACTGATTTTCCGATTAGCCTATGTTCACTTTAATCTCAAACTGATTTGAGTTTGACAGAAACTATTTAAAACAATTCAACCGCTTATGAAGAAGAGCTTTTTATGGTGTGCGCTTTCCGAAATATACTTTGTACAAGAAATAAGACCAAACTCTTTTAATTGCTTAAGCCTGGAAAATCAAACCTTATACTCGATAAAAAATGTGCCATGTGCCATCAAAGTTTGCCATGAAACATGTTCAGTCATATAAGCCACCATGCTATTTTGAATAACTATTTTGGGCTTTCTCCTTCAGGCGTCATTGTTTCAGACAGGGGCATAAATTGCTGTTATTGCGGCGTATTGAATTAAAAAATACTGTCTAAAGGGCAAATTTGAACTAGAAATTAATGCTCACTTTTACTCAGAAATCAATGCTCAGTTAATAATTATTGCATCGGTTATCATTTGTGATACTTTCTCATCTCTGCATCATTTAAATTTGATGCAAATTTAAAGGAAATACTGTAGTTTGCCGTTAAATTGCACTGAAATAACTTACTGTGGCTTCGTAATGGTCTGCTGGGCACGATGAGCCAACACACTCTCCTCTATTTTATCCATAACATTTTCAACTGAATTTGAAGGAGAAAATTCCATTTTCTCACATTGTTTTGTGCCAAAAGATTTTTTTTCAATGCTCAGGAAGTTTGGGACGATGCAATTCTCTAAAAGCTGTATGACTTTTCATAGCCTTGCTCGTAATTATGGAGGGTAAATCTGTAGACAGTCACAATCTATACCACGTGAGATTTTTGGCATAGGATCATAATTACGATTTTGTGTTACTGGTCTCCAGATTTAGTATTATGATATTGGGCACAGTCTAGACATATTTGAAATACGAGGACTTACGAAGACAATAACTGACATAACTGATATTTATATTATTGCAACAGGTGTTTTTCTTTCAGTAGTTCATGGTTTCGTTCGCCTTATTGTGAGTAGCCAGTAGCTCAGTGGAATCATTCAACTCAAGAATTTAGAGCCCAATTTTGCGCAGTTTTGTATTTTACAAAACGCGCGCTAAAAGTAAGTTGTCTATCTTATTTTTTTGTCGAAGGAGACATGTATTTTTTCCAACCCTTGCAAAGGAATATTACATAAAAATACTGCCACTCTGTCGATGTTTTTCTCAAGGTATGAAAATGATTTTTTTATCATTCATCGTGGTACATTTGATGATAGATACGTTGAAAATGCGTGAAGGAACAACATGTTAAATCGCTTTAAATTACTGGTTAACAAGACGGCGGAACCACACACCCTTCATTTATATATTAAAACCCAGGTAAGATTCTGGTCCCGCTATTTTGCCATTTTTGTTGATGACTGTCTTAATTCTGTATTATCCCTAAAAATTGAGATCACGAACTACCGATAACAGCTCTGGAAACAATATTAACATCTCGTTTTAATGTATTTAATGCGCCAAAAATGCCTTTTAATTATGTAATTACCAAATGTGCTTAGTGAGTTCCGTGTGTTTCTTTCCTAGTTTTGCTTTGTCACACATTGTTCATTTTCAGGGAAAACAGGAAATACTGTTGAATGTTCTGCTTATATACTCAACAAAAATAGTATCCACTTTCCGTCCTATTATTTTGTAAAATTAGAAAATTGAATATCAAATTTCTTTCTTTGAACAAGTTTGCATCTCTGTACTAATTGCAAGGAAATAAAATATTCTTGAAAATCTGCAGTCACAACTTAGTTATATTTCCCTTTCCTTTAAAAGGGGTTCCAGGAAAATCATAATCACATTTATGAGAATGAAATCAATTTCTCCAGTAATTGTGGTCAAACAAATCAAAAAACATTCATAAATAAAACCACTTATCCTCCATAAATAACGCTAGAAAATCCAACCATTTGCAATTACCTCCCTTTGAATTAAAAATGTAACGTTTTAAAAACCTTTATCAGTTGTTATTTGATAAACAGATGCGTAGATATTGTTGTGGAAAATTATGTTCTTTGGCAAATACACTTAAAATAACTGAGATAAAGTATTAAAATACAATTCAAGGCGTTACTGATAACATGAATATATCTTAATGAGAATGTAAGCATTAAAAGTGGATACTTTTAATTTTTGTTCAGTTTATAATGCTCACAGAATCCAAGATCTCGTGCACCTTGGTTATTCATTGTATTGTGCACAAGAAACTTTCTCCCGTAAAATTCTATCTCTCAAAAGAAAGAGAAATAGGCATACAATATCCGTAAAAGCCACTATCAGAAAACACAGATATTATATGACAAAGTTGCATATGTTTATACTATAATCGAATTCATAAAAGAATTCACAAACAATAAACAAAAACGAGAACTCATAGTATTACCGCCTAAGAATGGTAAATGGTTAAGTGATTTGATGAGTGGACCAACCTCAAATATGCCCGCTTAGTTCATGCCGTTGTGAATAAATTTTTACTCGCCCACAACTCGACAATCTTTTATACAAAAGTACACAACCAAACAAAATGATACTTAGCTTATGTCAATGTCAGGCATGTATTTTATTTTTAATTCAACAATGGAGTGTTTGATGATAATTACAGGAAACGAGTAATTTCTGTCTTCGGTCACTCAATCTGTGTAAGGATCATTTATCTGTTTTAAGTAATGCAAATCCATATTGAATCGCTGTAAATAAAAAAGCAATATACAAAAATATACATTTAAGAGGAAGGATGATTTGTCATATAAACTCAGATATTTAATACCAAATATTATTCAAAAAATGATGTTTAAAACAGAATTGTACAAAAACATCTAAGACAACATTTCAGAGGAAATAAATTTGTTCTGGAAGCAATTACATTCATATTAAATGTCACAGTGTAATATGATACAATTAATAACTAGATACATACTTCATATTAAAATATGAAACATGAGTTATGCAACTATAGACTTGTTTAGTCGAATCATTTTAAAATAACCGCTGCTATATACTGACACTCCTTCGTTTATTACATGTACTACATGTATTCTCATATTTCTATTCAATAAAATTCTCACGTATGCCATATTTCCGAGAAAATGATATAATGGATAGAAACTGAGTGTTACTTCTTTATTTTACGTTGTTTTATCGCGAAGTGTCTGCTGTAAACCAACAAGCGATTCCGCACTACATTCTTCTTTCAATATGCCATGGGGTCTTTCTCGCCAACGCAAATAGTTGGGCTTCGTTTCCGGTTTAGCAAACAACATTGAAGAGTTATGCACTTATTTGATGTGATGGTAAATGATAAAATATATGACATGCAAATTCAAAAATATTTGTAAATGAAAAAATTAAAGTATGTGTTATTTGGTCAGCAGTCAGCCATTTTTGTTGTATTTTTTTGTTGTTAAAATATATATCAAAAGGGAACTTTGAAAGCCACCGAATACGACAAATATCAAAATAATGCAGGCTAAGGTTTGATTTAGAATGTGAGCAGTAATGCAAATGCATACTAAAGTCCGCATTATCCAGATACTAGTGTGAGCTTAGAAACATAGCGTGGGAATGACAACGAGCACAAAACAAATTATTGAAAAGGGGGGACAAATATGACAAACAATGAAAGATGCCTTGAAAGATTTGTCTCAGAGTCGTAAAAAGCTTGATTCTGTTTGAGATACAGTCGGAAATTAGAGACTGAAAAAGAAAAACAGTTCTACAGAGTCTGACGTAGATGCCGGTAATATAATAAGAAAAGATAGATCATAATGTCAACTGTCTTGCAAACTAAAACAAATGATGCCAAATATTACAACAGATTTAATTAAAATTTATCAAAATCTATCGTTCATCTACATCATTTGTATAAACGTTATTTTTTACATAGATATCAGTGAGCAGAAACGTATTTCGGGAACAATAACTCAATGAGTATGCTGAATTGTTACATGTAAATGTGTTCTACAAATCTGCCGTTCATCAACAGGTTTAAGTTCTGTAAATACGTCCCTATGTGATCTACACCAGCTTGATATCCGACCAAAGGCATGTACCCTTATATAGTACAATTTATAGACAGTTAACTGCAAGCAATTCTAACTATTAAAATCAATATAAATAAAGAATTTATATTATTAAAAGAGATCGTGCCTATTCATGTGGTTTCGCTTTGTCAGTAATATGTGTTCGTACATGTATTATCATTTTAAGATCAGTATTAAAACCGAAAGCCGCAAATCCAATGATTTTGCATGACTAGAATTTTTATTAATAGTGAAGTCTATTCCAATAACAAGTTTCTTGATCCAGATTAAGATAAATAGTAGCTATTGAGCACATACTAAAGGTCTGTTTCAATCTCAGCAGCAACAGTGCCGCTAGTTGTTGCAGTGTGGCCGCTTCCCTTACACTCCAGCAGCGCTATTAACAAATACGTCTTTAAAGGTCGTTTAGTTTAGCACGATACTTATGATTGAAACACTTGCATTTCAATATTTGGCATGTTTCACTGTCAGTGAAGCTTAAGGTATTGCTCAATGATATGATGATTGCTCGTCAATGGCTTTGGGCGTTATGTGATATATTCTCAGATCTATTTCGTTAAGTTTCGCCCACTGGTTTTTCGTTTATGGCAAACCCATCTTGTATCTGAGTACCATATGCCCTGTATATGAAAATACCACATTTAAGGTCCAACGTTTACCGTCATATGCACATCTTCGATTGGGATGGATCGTAACTGGTAATGTATTGTGTAAATATGAAGTTGTGCTCAACCCTTGACTAGGCGGCGTGATGCATTTCCATTATAATTGCCCATGTACGTGCTTAGTCAAACGGACTGCAATATGTTCATATGTGGCGTTTTCGGTGGCTTTTAAACTTAAGAAATAACACCGAATCAACTCTTAATACCTACTGGGTCCAGAAACGGGAGGATTTAGTTCATACATTAGACAATTTAAATAAACCCGCCTTCTAGTGGGAAAATGAAGTTTGATATTTAATCAAATGAAAAAAGTGAATTATGCAGATCAGGAATAGCTAGTCAGAAGACACACACCATCAAAAAGAAGAGACGTAAATTGAGCAAAGGTTAATAAAATGAGCAGTATCAACCGGACATAGGATATTTGTATTACTATAATTGAAATCCACAACCAGGTTCCTTTGAAATAAGAGATGCTTTCCTGTGTGCTTAACACTGTGCTGAAATGTGTTAATACCAATAGAATATGTCACTGAAATCTGGGATTATATAAAAACCGACTGTAATTAAGTGAGGACTAAACTTTAAAAATACATTATGAGATGTGTTCAGTTTTTAGGTGGCTGCCTAAACCAATTAAAGATCCCCAGCACAGTGTGTCGGTAATTTAGACCAATTCCGTGCGCTAGATGCAAAGCGATGGTTGGATCAACCATTTACCAACGGAAGAGCAGGATTTTATATTGAAAAGGTATAAATGGCTAAGAAACTGCTGAATAAATAAACAAAATATCAGGAAAAAAGTCTATACTCATGAAACGTTTTGAATTAAAATAACAAAAATCATTTTCTTGTCCAAAAACTTCTCTTTACCTCTGTAGTTTTTGGCTGTGTGATGAGTCTGTGTCTACTGAATGTGAAATATTGATATGTATATTTCACTTTTTATTGTTTGCGCATGAGTCTTTGCTACTCATTGTTTTTTGTCCTTAATCTGTGAATACTTACCTTTGACAAAATAATAAAAACAAATGAAAACAAACAAGCCAGAAGCAAAATTTTATTACTATTAAAATGCTTATATCCAACAAAGACGTCTAAAAAAATTTATACTAAGTAGCAAAGACTATAGCTCTATGAACATATTCAAAACTCTCATAAAATTATTGTCATCATACCACGGTATGTACCCAGATAATAAGGATCGCGGAGAACGATAGATTGTGAGAATATTGATAGATCGCCAGCTCGGAGAAAACAGCATAGAGATGTTAGTTAGTGTATGAATTTCATGTTATTGTGATCTAATACTTATCTTTTGCGATAGATAACAATCAAGCGATGTCCTAACCTTCCTCTCATACCCATACATTCGTAATCGGCCGTCAGATAAAGAGGAAAACAGGAAAATGATCACGCAACATCCCAGATTTCTACAATAAACGACATATAATGCCCATTAAAATTATATTTAAGCATTTTTTTGTAAACGACACTGCTGTTATCAAAGCCCAAACATCGTCCATCAATATGTCACCCCGCTTGAGCCAGTAGCATGAGTATTTTCCTTAAACAACATCTTTTTTCTGAGGCACCTAAAGCAAATTGGATAATGGGGATTCGCTCGGTTGATAATGGGAAATTCAAATATTTATGAAATTGATAATGGTGGAGTTTTCGTGTTGCTCTTAATTTAAATGATCAGATAAAATTATTTTATTTTAATAATTCTTATTATTATCGCGCCCTCGCATCGTACTTTTGCGAACTGACATCGCCAAAGCGATCTAGCATTGTTGTTTCGCGATACCACAACATCACTTCGTATTATCTTCTAACATAATTTTCAAATATCCGGGTCTCATTTATACAGTATAGTTACTTTTGTATGCTTTTATATACATACATGTATATCGCAGATTTTGTCTAAAAGATAATATGAAGGTAACGTGTTACGTATCACAACGCAAACAAAGGTGTTAAAATATGAACAAATAAACTGTAGAAGACTTGTAAACAAATAATAAAACATGTTATATTATTACACAATCAATGTAAGAGTAAATTTACATACATTTAAATCCAATGATGTTAAGCGTTACTCACGCAATAAATTTCTTTCACACCAGATCATGACAATTGACATGTACTTATTAGACTTAAACTTCTGCGAAATTCGCTTTTTTCAGTCAATTATAAGTTTTTCATATTGGCACAATTAATATAAACCACAACTTAATCATGCTACTTAATTGATACAGTTTTTTAAACAGTAACTTCCCAATTGGCAAAGGACGCCACTCTCAAAGGCGTTCTTACGTATAACGGTTGGCTCCCATTACGTGAATACGTATCTTAGACCATAATAGTTATAGTAATTAACTAATGTATTTATCACCACCAAATTCAGATTCCCTTAACCCGGGTGTTAAGAGGCTTTGGGTTAGTTCTTAGTTGATGCCTTCGGGACAGAAAGAAATTTAGGCTTTTTCGGAAGACCATTAAGATAAATGGGTCATATATCTTGTCAGTAGGGCTGGTGGTATTGTTTCATAAAGATAGCAGTTTGCGGAAAGATATGGAACATGCAAAAAAGCATAGAATAAATAGTATTAAGGTTGAAATAAGGAAAACTATACCATTATCCAGTCATGAATTTACATTATCCATTGACTTTTTCTAGGCGAATTCCCATTATCCAATTTGCTTCAGGTGCCTCAGAAAAAAAACTCTAAATTATTTAATAATGTCTAAAGTTTGTAGATTTTAACGAAATTGTGCGAGTTAATAGAATCTTGCCCAAGGTTTATTGTATTGAAATAAAACTGATTTTTGTCTCTACATTTATTGCATTTTATAACAATAGCTCAGCAGCTTATAACAAGCATATAAATATTGTCTTTTGTATGTTATTAACAGACCTCTAGAATTGATAATTTCTTTCTCACAAAATTGCGTTTAAGATATATTTTTATATTTTACTATTTTTACAATTTCCTTGTTTAAAAATGTACAGAAAGTATGCACTTTGTTTTCGCTGATTTATTAACTGCTTTTCTTAATGCATTAATATTTGGTATCAAATTGAGATAAGATCATTTAAATCTATTATAGTAAAACTATAAATGATCTTATCTCAATTTCGATACCAATTATAAACGCATTAAGAAAAGCAGTTAATGAAATATCACCGAAAACAAAGAACACACTTTCTTATGGAATACTGAGTGTGTGTTTTTCAAAATAAACACAACTCTAAACCATATGGTTTTTTGCATTCTATATGTTGATAATACAAAGAACGACAACATATATTTTTAGAAATTTAAAAAAATATTACAATAAAAAAACATTAATTATTTCGCTGTTAAAATAGGGTCAAATTTTCAGATAACATAAAATAAAGCATAAATATCTTTGTATCTCACATTTCCTTTTTCATGAAATTAAAATTCAATTTCAAAATCAAATTCAATTGTTTAAATGGCCAGATTAAAACAGATTACAATTGAAAACAAAATGATTTTACATTATTCCATTTTCTTTCAATACTTTGTCAAATATGCAGAAGCCTAGTTCTTGAAATATTCTGCTCTATTGCCCCAATATTGATTTAGAATCCATAGTTAATAAGGACACGTGAATCTTCGTTAATGGAGAATATACGCGCTGCTGACCATTTCGTCACCTTTTTTACACCTTCACGTACATGGAATAAAGGTCAGCAGTTTCTTAACGATGAAGGGAATATAAATGGTTATTTTTCATAAAAAGATGTGAAAATGATGCACCTTATTATGTTTCAAGTTTGAAAAGTATAATCAGATTCCACATGTTCCACGCTTAGAAAATAAAATAATATAATCAGTGAAAATGGATAATTGCTATGTTCTATCAAGCATACATAAAGCTACAAGAAGCTATAAAGAAATAAGAATTCGACGCTGTTTTCTTTTGTATTAAACCTCGAAAAATTAAGAGCATTCTGGAATGTCGCGCTCTTCCCATGCAATTCCTAAGTAGCACCAAGGCTGACCGCTTTTATAAGGATCTCGGCACGAGTTGCCCGCAGCGGCTACGGATTCGTCCGGGAACAATTCGGGGTTGTTAACAAAGTAGCTAAAATGGGGCTCCCTTTTGTCCCAATCCTGACATGGCAGCCCTGATTTGGTTACATTTGTTGGTCCGGAGTAGGCCACGTGATCACTGTAACAAGTTTCTGAAGAGATTGACTTTGTCGTGGATTACACGATGTTTGTTTATTACATTATTACAGAATGTAACTAGCTAATTTGCTCCATATTATTTGACGGGAATTATTTTAGTTATTGTATTTCTCCGAATCTTGGGAGTTATGATTTCTCATTTTGGCGGGAATTATTTTACTTTAATATTACTCCAAATCTTGTGAATTGTGATTACTCATTTTGGCGGGAACTGATTCATTTTAGTATTACTCCAAATCATGCAATGCATGCTTTCTAAATTGGCGGGAAAAACTGATATATAAAGAGTTTCAATGAATTTTGGGGCAGTTTTTAGTTTTCGATTAAAGTATTTGGACGTAAAAATATGTAAAAAAAATAAAGTGGATATAAAAGTGTTTTATTGTTTCTTTTCAATGTAGTAAAAGTTTAAAAAGAAAAGTTTGTAAAAAAATCTGCTACATTGAAAAATTGGTGCCGGAACCCGGGAGTCGAGAGTGAAAAATCTCTACTCGACAAAAAGAATGTTTGTGAAAGAAATTTGACTCTGTAAGAAGAAAAAATTCTTGCAGGTGCCTGACACAGATTCTCGATTCATACACGGATAAATTAGGTGTTCGAAGTCCTAAAATTTGTGTAAAAAGAGGAAACTAAAGTGAAAGGGCATTTAGAATAGTGTGTTTCATAAAATATAAAGTGAAAAGGTGGAGTAAATTGAAGGTAAATTTACAAATATTTTGAAACCGGAAAAAAGTCGAAATTGTGTTAAAGGTTAAAATTGAAATACGTATTGCAAATTCATCATGGCTGAATTATCATATTTGAAAGGCGTGCGCACACGTTATTTCAATTATGTTGAGAAAGAGTTACATACTGGAAATATTTTGTTTAACACAGAAATAGAGAGCTTGAATTCAGAAGAGTGCAAAGAACTTGAACAAACTATAAATAAAACTAAGCTTAAGATTGAAAATTACATCGATAAGCTTAATGTTCAATCAGAAAAGGTTGCCAGTGCAGTTGGTGATTCCGATAGTGGATTTGTTCAAGATTTGCTGGAAAAAGATTCAGTATTACTTGATAGGGCTTGGACTATGGTCTATGAACTTCAAAATAAACAGACTGATGTAAAACTGAAGGTAAAAAAGGATGTCGTTAAGGATGTGTCAGAAGAAGAAGGTTCGGTTGTGAAGAAAATGTGTGAAGTTCAGATGAAATTACAAACTGCGTTCTTCGAACAACAACAAATAAGAGCAGAAGAGCAAATGAAAATGCAACAGAACTTTTTTGACAGACAGCATAGCCTGAAAATTAAAAGTGAGAATACAGTAAAGTTGCCTAAATTAGACATGATTTCATTTGACGGAAATAAACTCAAGTGGACTGAATTCTGGGACTCATTCTCCAGTGCTGTACATGAAAACGACAAGCTACCACCAGTCGACAAGTTCAACAATCTAAAGGGAAAGCTCGGTGGTGTTGCCAGAAGTGCCATCGCTGGACTGTCTATGTCGAATGAAAACTACGACATAGCCATTAAAATTCTCAAGGAAAGATTTGGAGATCAGCAAGACATTATAGATTTGCATTATATGGGACTGGTGAATGTTACTCCCCCTACGAACACGACTGCAAGTTTGAGACTTTTCTACGATAAAATACAAATCCACTTGAGAAGTTTGGAGGTTATGCATGAGAATTTGGAGCAACAAGTGTTCGTGTCTATTATTCGGAGCAAACTACCGAGTGAAATTCTCATGCATCTTGAAATACAGAAAGGTACAGATAACCAGTGGACAATTACTAGGTTTCGGGAATTGCTTCGACAGTATATTGTGTCAAAAGAAAAATCGGACAAACCCAAACCAGCCAATACTGATCGAAAAATGAGTCCAAAACATCAGAAATCAACCAATAATTTTAAAGGCTCAACAGGACGATCCCAAACAGCTAATACCACTGCAGGAGCTTTGACTGCACATGAAAAGAAAGAGTCTACATCTACCCCAAAGCATTATAAAAAGACTTGTAGATTCTGTAGTAAGAATCATTGTAGTGATGAATGTCCACAATACAAAACCATCGACGAAAGAAAAGCAAAGATTAAGGGATGCTGCTTCAAATGTTTGAAAGAAGGTCACATGTCTCCTGACTGTAAAAGCGAAAGAACGTGTGTTCATTGCAAAAAATCAAATGTTCACCACAGAAGTTTGTGCCCAGTAAAATTTAGAAAAGCACTGATTCCTGAAAGTGTAAATTTATATGAAGGAGCGTGCGTATCTGAAGAAAGTGTAGAATCAAGAGAAATTCCCATTAATTCAACAGATAGTGGTGTTTATAGTGAAAGTGCATTGTTATCGTCCAATGAAATAGTAATGATGCAAACATCACGAACTGAAATTTGGGACACAGAAGGTCTTAACAAAGAAAACGTAAGAATTCTGTTAGATTCCGGATCGCAAAGAACGTACATTACAGAGCGACTGGCAACAGCCTTGAATCTAAAGAAAACAAAAGAACAAGTAATTCGTATGGTTACGTTTGGTAGCGACAAACCGAAAGTGATTAAGACAGTGTCTGCAAAGTTAAAGATTCGATTGAAGGATGGACAAGATTATACGATAACGGCAAATATAGTTCCAACAATCACAGGAAGCATTCAAAGAAAACCAGTGCATATATCGGATGGAAGCAACTTCAGGTCCTTGATAAAGAACCTTATTCTAGCAGACGATATACCCACTGAAGAATACACGGATTCAGTTGATTTATTGTTAGGAAATGATTATTATCTAGATATAGTGTTAGGACATAGAGATTCAGCCAGGACTTTATCTCTTATCGTCAAAAATGGGTTGGATTCTTTCTGGGAGAACCAATGAATAAGATAATAATCTGAGTGACACAAACATGTTAATATTATCATACGGTAATAACATTTCAAAGACGCAAGTGTTTACAAACGTTGACAAATGTGTTCCAAAAACACCTGACCTCGAAGATTTTTGGAATATAGAGACAATAGGTGTAAAAGATACATCAAGCGTCAGATCTGAAGATGATCTAGCGATTGAAGACTTCAAGGAAAACCTTGTGTTCAAGGATAATAGATACCATGTTAAATGGCCTTGGAAGGTCGAAAATCAAGAAATTCCGGAGAATCGTCCTCTAGCCTTCGGACGCTTGAAATCATTGGTATCGAGATTCAAAGATAAACCCGATGTGTTGCTCAAGTATGATTCTATTATACAGGATCAACTTGAAAATGGAATCATTGAAAAGGTTGACACTGCTGAAAGGAGTGAACTTATCCATTATTTACCTCATCATGCGGTGTTCAAACCTGACAAATCAACGACAAAGTTGAGAATAGTGTACGACGCTTCAGCAAAAACAAAGATGGAGGATAACAGCTTGAACGACTGTCTCTACAGAGGACCCGTGATGTTAAACGATTTGTGTGGAATTCTTCTAAGATTTCGAATACACACGATCGGTATTGTGTCGTCGAATTGAAGGAGGAGCGTACAAAATGCCACCTATGGCTCCTTTACCTCGTTCGAGAGTCACCGAATCCACACCATTTAGTTATATTGGATTAGACTATCTTGGACCCTTATACATAAAGGACAACTAGATCACGGAAAAAGTCTGGGTGTGCCTATACACGTGCATGGTCACACGTGCAGTTCACCTTGAAATGGTAAAAATATGTCAACAGAAGCATTCTTAAATAGTTTTCGGAGATTTATAGCTTGCAGAGGAAAACCACGCGAAGTCATCAGCGATAATGCGTTACATTTTAAATTGGCTAAACAAACAATTGAATCTTTATGGAGTTCAATCTTAGAAAGTGAAGATGTGCAGAGCTATTGTTCAAGTGAAGGTATTAATTGGAAGTTTATTGTGGTAATCGCACCCTGGATGGGGGGTTTCCATGAGAGACTAATCGGCATAACAAAACGCTCTCTACGTAAATCTATTGGAAGAAAACTTCTTAGCAGTGATCAACTATATACCGTAATAAAAGAAGTTGAAGCAGTTGTCAACTGTCGTCCATTAGTCTATGTTGGTGACGACATCAATTCTAATATCGCACTCACACCTTCTCACTTCACATGTTTAAACCCAAATATTGGAATACCAGTGTGTGAATTGTCGTCTGATGATCCTGATTTTAAGGTAGTAGAAAGCTCAGCTGATAAGTTGTTAGCAATTTGGAAAGGCGGACAAAAACTTCTGGATACCTTCTGGAAAATTTGGAAGGAAGAATATTTGTGTAGTCTCAGAGAAAGAACACAAACGAATTTAAAGCAGGGGAAACCTAAAGTAACGTTCAATCCTAGTGTAGGTGATGTAGTACTAATCAAAGATAACACATCTAGAGGTAGTTGGAAACTAGGAAAAGTCGTCAAACTATTGGTAAGCTCAGATGGATTAATTCGTTCAGCTGAAATAAAAACTGCATCAAAGAAGTTACTTAAAAGACCCTTAAATTTATTATACCCCATTGAAACGTCTAAATTGCTTATCCCAGATACTGAGTCAATAAAACCAGTAGAAAAGGAGGAAAAAAGTAAACGAACGGAAAGAATGGCAGCAAAACACGCAAGACAACGGATAAAATTCTGCTTGAATGATTAACAACTGATTTGCGTTGTGATAGAAATCCGAATACGTGTGTATAAACCATTAAATTATGAGTGAAAATTTAGTACGAATATTTTGTGAACGAGTCCACAATTAACTATCACCTGGAATTTTAAAGGACGAATAATATGGAGCAATCAAGTATTTCCAATAATTTGCCGCCAAAAAGTTCGTGTTTTTCGTGCAACTCACCATGTGTGACATAATTGGATAGATATTCATTCATAAAGGTTCTCGATTGCCTGTAAGAGAAACAAAATTAAAGAAATAAATTTAATCTAGTAAAACTGCAAAAAAGATGGATAGAGATACAGGTAGATACGTTTGTGACTTTTGTAACAAGAATTATAAGCAAAAGAGAAATTTAGTGAGACATGTGATGGAGAAGCATCAGAATTCTTCCAACTTCCAATGCCCTATTGGAGGTTGCAACGGGAAAATTTTAAGAAAGGATAATTTGAAACAGCACCTTATTCGGATTCACGGCATGGACAAAGAAGATGCCCGAAAGAGAAGTTATTTGGCAAAAAGAACTGGAGATAGAGACCATTTCGCAAAAATGGATATTGACAAGGATGATACACAGGAAAGTAATTCGTCTAACGAATATATTCAAGTAAATGTTGCTAGTATTTACAATAACGTAGAGGATGTTAGCAGTGATGATCTCATTGTTGATGATAGTGATAATGATCTAACTGCATTAAAGGACATAACAGAAGAGGAATTACAAGGTACTTCAAATTCTAATGATGACAACAATAACAAACCGAGAAAGGGGGTGATTTTAGACTTTCAAACCAGCATGCAAATGATTATTCAGGATGATGAAATACCCTTTGATTTGGATGGAAGTTGTGATGAGTTACTTGATGCAAGTGTAGCAAATTTCTCAAAGGAAAATTGTGCTTCAAACTTCGAAGATGTTTCTTGCTCTTATAACAATGAAAATAAAATCATTGGAAATGAAATCGGTGATGATATATCCTCCAGATTTTCCGATATATCCGATATCGAGATAATTGAAATATCAGATAATGAACAAGCGGATGATGAACCCGGAAAGGAAGTTGATAGACGATCACTAAGAACGGAAGTTGAGGTGTGGACTAGATCGGGATATCGTTATACCACATACAGAGGAGAAGAACCAGTCTATTTTAGTGTTGTATATGAAGACGATTATTATACTTACACCATGAAAAACTAAGATACTTTGAACATTTTCTTTGATAGTTTATGAAATTTCACAAGGCTAAGAACATTTTGTATTGATTATTTTCTGTGAAAGACATGTTTTGCATAAATATATGCGTATAATTTACTTTGTAAGTACTAGGAAATACTGTGTTTGCTTTTTGTCGGCCGGAGTGTCGTGGATTACACGATGTTTGTTTATTACATTATTACAGAATGTAACTAGCTAATTTGCTCCATATTATTTGACGGGAATTATTTTAGTTATTGTATTTCTCCAAATCTTGGGAGTTATGATTTCTCATTTTGGCGGGAATTATTTTACTTTAATATTACTCCAAATCTTGTGAATTGTGATTACTCATTTTGGCGGGAACTGATTCATTTTAGTATTACTCCAAATCATGCAGTTCATGCTTTCTAAATTGGCGGGAAAAACTGATATATAAAGAGTTTCAATGAATTTTGGGGCAGTTTTTAGTTTTCGATTAAAGTATTTGGACGTAAAAATATGTATAAAAATAAAGTGGATATAAAAGTGTTTTATTGTTTCTTTTCAATGTAGTAAAAGTTTAAAAAGAAAAGTTTGTAAAAAAATCTGCTACAGACTTCGCATGTATAAACTTTGGGATTTCGAATAAGTCCATTACTTTTTTCTAAGTTTTGATTCGATATAAGATTGCTGTTTTGAGCATAGAAAACATTTGAGTTGTTCAGAGTGGGTAAAGGGCTTTGCGCTCACGCATTACTTTGAACAATCCAAATGATTTTCATACCCAAAGCATTATAAACCCATTGCATTGGGAGAGATCTTTAAAATATATATATAAATAACTTAAGTTAAACACTCGGTGGCCGAGGCCAACGAGCTTTTCCAGCGCACGACGCAATAGCTGAATAATGTTCCAAAACAGAAAATGCCCAATCTTGTATTTTTATAATAATCAAAGTCAGTAAATATAACAGTTTAACCCTTATTTAGACCATTTCAAAATTAATAGAACATAATAGAACAAAACTTTATTTACATCTCAGGCATACAAGTATGCCGCATGAGGAACTGTACATTAAATGCATGTAACGACAATATTACAACTCGATTACAAGACCACTATTTCTTTGTCCCATTTTACAATTTTACACTCCTTTTGCACCCTATTGTGAAGACCACCCCAATAGACAGAACCAGCTGTTCCATGTCCCAAAGTTAATCTTAGCATAAAGGTTTCACTGCACATGAACATTTACCGTTCTAAATGTCGTATAACTAGAACCTTGTTTTTTTCCTGTTTTCCCACTTTTATGTTCAATGATTATTAAAATATAAATTTTTTATTAAAATATGATTAGGCAATTTTTTCAGGTGAACAGTACTTATCAATAAAATTTGGCGACATCAAACTTCAAGTTGTAAACATTCTTGCTGATAAACAATATTTAAATTAATTAGCATGTCACATGACTGTCAATTGATCGATAACATACTGTTGATGTTCAAGCCATGTAATATTTACTATCACAAATAATTTGTTTGATTTTACCTGATGAACATGTATCATTCGTATCTGTCATTTTACCTGATGCACATGCATTATTCGTTAGTGTCATTTTACCTGATGTACATGCATTATTCGTTAGTGTCATTTTACCTGATGCACTTGTATTATTTGTTTCTGTAATTTTACCTGATGCACAAGTATCATTCCTTTCTGTAGTTTTTAATTATGCACATGCATTATTCGTTATTGTCATTTTACCTAATGCACTTGTATTATTCGTTTCTGTAATTTTACCTGATGCACATGTAATATTCTTTTCTGTAATTTTACCTGATGCACAAGTATCATTCGTTTCTGTCCGTTTACCTTATGCACATGCATTATTCGTTATTGCCATTTTACCTGATGCACTTGTATTATTCGTTTCTGTAATTTTACCTGATGCACATGTATTTTTCGTTTCTGTCCTTTTACCTTATGCACATGCATTATTCGTTGGTGTCATTTTACCTGATGCACATGCATTATTCTTTTCTGTATTTTTACCCGATGCACATGTATTATTCGTTTCTGTCAATTAACCTTATGCACAAGTACCACTCGTTTCTGTCCTTTTACCTGAAGCACATGCATTATTCGTTAGTGTCATTTTACCTGACGCACTTGTATTATTCGTTTCTGTCCTTTTACCTGAAGCACATGTATCATTCGTATCTGTATCACACCTGTCCCATTTTGCTTCGGGTGATGTAGTGAAACACCAGGCATACGGTGAGCCGTCTGGATTTCGGCAAAAGTTGGCGGCATCAGATAATGTAGCGTCTGGGAAAGCTCCGATATCTGTAAAACTGTCAAATAAGACATTATCTAGCAGTGTTAGCCTCTTAGGTTATTTATATTTCAGACAACAACGACTAATAAATTGTTTGTATCAAGATTTTTTACAGCTAATAAATAAGCAGAAGGCGACCAATAAAAAGGATTTAAGATTTTAAGAAACGCCAAATCCAGATCACATAGCTATAGACTGAACACATTAAATTTACATGTATTTAGTTACATATAGACTAATGTATACTTTTCGCAAGTACACCACCGGTCTATAATTTTTCGATCCGTTACAGAGGCCTCCGCTAGAAAAATTATATTCATTTAGGTCAGACGAGATGTTAATTTGTCACAAAAAAGAAATTTTACAAAACTATTAATACTGGAACGCTCCTTTTTGTAAAATAGTGTATAAATATTGGAGCGCACCTTGTTATGAAATATTGGAGCGCACATTGTTATGAAATAATGGAGCACGCCTTGTTAGGAAATATTGTATTTATACATGTACTGGGGAGCACCTTCTAACAATATATTAGAGCCCTAAACTCTTGTTATGAAAGAGTGTATTAATATTAATTGTTATTTTTATGAAACATTTGAGCGCACCTTTTTGTAAATATAGTTTAAGTATTGGAGCGAACCTAGTTGTGAAATTATTGCATCAAGATTGGAGTTCACCTTATTACGAATATTGGAACGCGCCTAGTTGTTAAATATTGCATTTATATTGGAGCGCACCTTGTTTTGAATATTGAAGCGCACTTTTTGTGAAATATTGTATTTATATTGGAACGCGTCTTGTTTTAAATATTTGAGCGCGCCTTGTGAAATATTGCATTACTATTGCAGCGTTCCTTGTTATGAATATTGGAACGCACCTAGTTGTGAAATATTGCATTAATATTGAAGAACATCTCCCATTTTTATCGTACCTGTGACTATTAGGTTCCTGCGAATCCCAGCGCTGACAGGTGTAACCAGACTTTGTCTTCGACAGCGTGTACGCTAGAACTTTCCTCTCACATTTTTCCTCTATTTCTGCGAAATTGTGAAATGTAAAGTAAAAGCAACATGCAAGGTAGGAGAACGGATTTAGATGCAAGAATGCTTCAGATATTTTTTTTTTACTTCACAACTTACTTTACAACTTTTCCCACATACATTATTGACAAATCTAAATTAATAGGGTAAACCTTTAGATTAAATCTTTTACTAAACTATTCATAACATAGTTTTTATTTAAACCGTATAAAACGGTCATTAATCGAAAAAATCATCGTTATTGTTTAAAATGTATACTTTAGATAAAAACAAAGCCACACAAATAAAGCGACAGCGTCTAGACAACCATACAAGAGGCAGTCACCATACTTGTTTGCTTGTATACTGTCACTAAGCCAATTTCTTCATTGTTTGAAATAAGCATATTACCATCAATGGTTAATCAATAAGTCATACGTGATATCATTTATTTAGGCAGTGGTATACCTCGGGAGCATGCTGGAATACCACACGATTCCTTAATCATATTTAAGAAGCACCAGGGTGAGCCAGTACCGTCCGGATCCCGACAGTAGTTCGAGGCATCTAGTACTGAGTCATCTAGGAAGTACTCCGGTGTACCAAACACGTGCTTGTGTGGCTTCTGTACGCTCCAGCTTTGACATGTAATTCCTGACTTGGTCACACTTCTTGTCCCTTGGTATCCTTCAGAGAATGTTTTGAAACAGTTCTCGGAATCAGTAACATTTTACTCGTAAAAGACACGACTGGTTACTTAATCATGTAATTTTTCATTTAAAAGTCTGTGACGGTTTTGTTTTTGTCAACTTTTTATTGGCATTAAATATTTAAACTATGTTCAGCGCCAAACAGCCTTTCATGAGGGCGGTATATAAAGTATACAAGAAGACACTAGAAAAGCATGATATAAGACGCATGGTAAATGTAGTTAACAAATTCATGACATTATTCATATAATAAATAAAGTATGCCAAAAAACTGAGTTTACATGGATATTAGAATTATCCATCAGCCTCTTTTATTCTAATTGCTACAAAGATAAATTTACCAAGATTATTTAACTTTTTTTTGCTTTTGGTTTACAATCATAGTTTTAATTTGTAATGATTTATAAAGTTAATGAAACATTTATCATGCAAGTTAATATTTATGTGTTATAAGTGAAAACAATTTACCTCAACGATTCTACATGTATTTATACTTTTATGTAAAAGTATGTTAGTTTTTATAAAAGCTGCTTTCACTTAAGGGTTTTATGACACAGAACCTGTCCTTACACCATGTGATCATACCACACTGACCTTTAGAATGTCATTACGAAATTGCATTGATAGTTCTAAGATCACGAAACGAAACATATCTACTGTCGTTTGGAATATATCAAAATAATAATAAATATATGCTGTGTTCTTGTTTTATTTAAGAGATAAATAATTAGTTTGATATTTTAAGTTAACATACACACTGATAACAGGGCTAAGCCTTTCAAGAACCGATTTTAGCATATACTTCTCGCCACATTTAGAAAACTACATTTCTCACTCTTGACTATCAAACAAGCCAACAATGGGAGTACAATGGTCTTCAAACAAAATCTCAGCATATTTTAAAGTGTTTTATTACAATTAAAAGCGTAAACTCGTCGGGTAAGTTATGCATACTCATATTATTACAAGAGTAGTTGAACGTACCACCAGTTTTGATCGGCGTCTCGCTCGGGCCTGAATTTAAAAAAAAAACTCGTGTAATTTTGTACAATTGTTTCTAGGATTTTCTAGTATTTCATTTTCTAATAATTAAGTCTTTATACACATAACTGGTATTTTAAGTCATCGACTCAATATTTCCGAAAAGACATCCTAGAATAGAAACAATAGTTTTCACAAACAACTTTGAAGTGGACACGTTTATTTTATTTGTAAAGCTTTGGCCTTCATACGGACAATAAAACCACGTTATTATTTGCTAGATGCAAATGCAACAGCTATGAAAAGAACTTTTAATAAGAAGTTTATCTTACAGCTTTAATTATAACATCATAAGTTAAAAATTAGGAAATACAGCCGTCAAAAACAGCATAAAGGGAAGAAAATGTCTTGATTAAACTTTCTAAATAAACCGCGTTAAATAAAAGCAAGCATGTCTACATAAGGGTCAAACAAACGTTTAGGAACTAATTTATTCAATTATATAACTCTTTCTTTTTCACAGGACAATGCAGTTCTGATAAAAAGGACCTACGTGTATCACTAACAAAGTGTTTGATTAAAGCGCTAGTGTTAATGTTAATAACGATTTATTTATAAATGCTTTAAAGTTCACTACCTTGGTACATATTTTGAACTCTAAGACTTTATATAATATTCACTGATTGTAAAATCCGTATCTTACTACAATTAAAATTGTTCCGAGTGAAATTATATCCTATAAAAGTTAAGAGGCAGCAATATTTATTTGAAGTATCAGTCAATGCAAGAAATCTGGGCCCAAGATCATGAAACTAAGATTAGAACTCTGGATTAGTTGGGGGAATTTCTTTCTAAAAACAATGATGACAAAGCCATATTTGAATTCTATTTACTTTATTCTGTAAGAATTTTATAAATTTACACCACTTTTGCAACAGGTGAAAGCTCCGCTTTATGGTGAATCTTTCAACAGTTGATCGTTATGCTTAGTAACCTATTTTGAACGGCGGTGGCAGAGGTTTAAGAATTTTTGAAGGTTTTTAAACAATGAAGCTCTATGAATTTCTATCATACCCGTCACCATTTTCTGGCGGATTTGACTCCAGATCTGTGCCCAAGATCATAAAACTAAATCTTGAGATCAGTCTCAAATCTCAACCAGTCGCCATTTAAGCCAATCAGATCCTTGAGACTGATCTCAAATCTTAGTTTCATGATATTGGGCCCTGTTTTCGGTATGGTCCTACTCATGAGTTGCTTGACAACGCGAATTATCTTTTTATGTTTTATATGTACAGTCGACAATACCTTTATATGTCTATGCTCAGCGAATCCTCGGCTTTGTATATGTATCTAGAACCGGCGGCATCTGGGTTATATATTGATATAGCCTGAGAAACATCGGTTTTATATGTACAACCGGTGAAAAATATTTCTGCTTTGTATGTACAGCTTTCAAACATGGTACAGTCGGTCAAACGTCCACTTTATACGTGTATGTACAGTCATACTAGTGTTTCTGAATATCCAAACGTTTACAAAAACGAACACAAGAAATATACCGAACAAAAATGAAAACCTACCAGTTTCAAAATTCAAATATTTTGTTTAGTGATGATATATTTTATTTTTCATTTCAATTGTGGTATTTGCACACATTTGGAAATTTGATGAAGAAGGGAGATGTTGTTATTTTTTCACAGAAGTCAAGGTTATCTCTTCTTTTCTACATAATGCTGAGATCGATAATTTTTCACATAAAAGCCATAAACAGATTATTTGACTGTCAATTTGAGACGTTTATGGCTTACAGAGAAGGAAAAACACACTGTCAGTCTTTAAAGCCCACTGATGCAAAAAAGGAAGTACAGTTAATTAAATATCCGTTTTAGCAAATTACTTCCCTTTAAAATTAAAATCATAACAAAATTCAACGCTTTATATTCCACAACCACATGATTTTTTCTTTGTTTCCTTTTTAAACCGATAGAAACTGAACCGACAACTTCCAACATAAACATATTGGTGATCAAATTCCTCCAAATATTTGCATTCACTGGCAACATATATTTAAAAGGAGTTTTCCATGTTAGTTTTGTCAAGTTTTCATTTTGGCACAGTATATGTATACTATTACTCTGAGTAAGGTCCCTGTTTAAAGCTGATTTCCCGGTGTTAATTTCAGTTCAATATTATTCATCTCATACTGTATAAATTAATACTTACCCTGCACATATAGGAAAAGTCAACATGTATGAGTTTACACTGCTGGTCGGCCGAATATCTCTCTCCGGGTAACAAACTGATGTGACTCTCCCATTCATTCTCGTCGTAGACATCAGCATGGTCTAATAGACACAAGTAACCGTACCTACAAAACGTTATCCAGTACAAGATAGTTAAGTGACAGGCACGTTTAAATATAGTCAATCAGAAAAAAAAGATTTCATATATATGATATTGTATAGTATTCGTTATGAGTATTGTTCTTTAGTTTAAAGAAATAAATTAGTCCAAATTTATATTATGCAATAAGACGATTCATTAGTATACATGTATAAACAGAGCATCATACGACTGAGTACTTACACATGGTCAGTTATATTTAATAATAGATGAGTTTAGTACTAGTATTTACTAAATTAACACATGTTCAACTAAATTACTTTAATTGTGGAAAATGTTCGATGTTTGTAATGCATGGTAGGTTAATACATTGTTGAAGCGGAAACGTCAAAGACCTGTTCGACTTCTATTGCTTTCACATTCTCCTCATAACTAAGATGACTACCTTCCTGTCCGTACCATGCAGGAGGCTGTATTTTCTTAATCTACTTTTCACCATGATGTCATTATAAATTATCAAGTCATATAAACTATTTAAGATCTGTCTTTTCTTCTGAGGATTTGGTTTCTTGTTCAATATATTTTCAAATGAAATGAAGGTTATAAAAATGAGATTGGAAACCAGTCTCATATCTAAAGCATCTGATGGGCTGAAATGGCGACTGTTCGCCATTTCTGTCAATCTGATGCTTTAGAATTGGTTTTCATTCTCAGTTTTATAACCCTGGGACCTGTTGATACTTGTACATTGTACTAACTGTTTGAGGAAGTCCCCTATTGATTAAATGGAGCAGGTTGAGAAGCTCCACGGATGTCTTGTGTCCTCTTCATCTCCTATTTGGAGGCCTACAGGGCTGTTATGCATTATGTAGAATTTAGGACAACCAACGTCTACGTCATGACGGGCGCCAAGACTGAAATCAACAATCAACTAATGCGGCACTCTACACAAGTCAGGTCACCAGCAACCACATGTAGTAGATCCTGACTGCATACTGCACTGGCATTCATGTTTAACGTTAATTTAACGGATACTTTAACGTTAGCTTAACGTTAAACGTTAAAAGCTCCGATAATTTATTGTCGTTAAAAATTTCAGTTGCTGGTAAAATATTTTCGTTAACTCTCCATTAATTTAACGGAAAGTTAACGCAAAACTTAATTTACCTACTATGAAAATAAAGATGAAAATCGCAATGATTTACTACAAAGCTTTCAACAGAAATAATACAGACATGTTGCTGTCTTTGTAGTGTCAGTTTAATCTTGTTTAAAGCAAATAAAAAGATAACTGTAAACATGTGGCAGAAATTAATTCGGACTTTCCTGTGTCTAAAAATAACATTTAAGAGGTTATTTTTTAATTTGTTCTCTTTAAGGACCCCTTTTACCTTGACATTTTCTGTTTTTTTCGACACTTGGTTGAGCATTTTGACTTTCACATTCAGCAATTTTGAATTTAACAAAAGAGGAAGTTGAAGATGCAAACAGGAAGTTAGGTTAATCTCCATAGTAGCATCTTAACGTTGATGTTAAAATAATTCTTTGATCAGCAACATATTTTTAACGGACCGTTAGCTAACGTCAAGATAGTAATTTAACGTTAACAACTGTACATAAATAATTTTTATAAAATGTAAGGCAGATAATAAATTCATTATTTCATCTATATTGTAAAGTGTAGAGACTTAATAAAAGGAAATTACTGGTAAATTAAAATCCCTTAATAATCTACATAATCAGCACTGTTAAACCTTTTCATGATAAGCCATACAATATTTTTGAATTTAGACCCTGGGGAAAAACTGTTCCCAATTTATGAATCCAGTAAGTTTCCTTCATAAGTCTCTCCATATTGTTATGAACTTTATCATTACACATGAAACTAAAGTCATTTAGAATGTGATTATTTTGATTGAAATGGGAAGCAACCAGTGTAGAAAATGCAGGATCTATATAGCTTTTGATATCAAAACGGTGATTGTTCATACGCTTAGACACCTTTTGACTGGTCTGGCCAACATATTGCATATTGCATTTTTACAAGTTATTAAATAAATTACATCTGAACTTGTACAATCAGTATTATGATTTCATTTAAAAAATGTATGATACTGAGAGCTAGTGAAACTATCACTTTCAATGATGTTAGAGCAATGAGAACATCTAGGACGGTTGCATTTAACAGATGTATATTTAACATTGTTCTGAGGTTGAAAGTAGTTTTTTACAATAATATTATCGGGTATCTTCACACGAACGTCACGAAGTTGCAGATATCAAGCAATGTCGCTATAAAACTTCTGATCGAAGTGAAATCCAAAGTATCCATCGGACTTTTACTGTCAAAGGTAAGTTATTTAAGTTGTGATGACATCTGAATATAGCCATGCACATTGTCTTTGTTACCTCTGGCAGGAATTGTTGCAGGTTTGTTCCATATTCTCTTAAAACATTACAGGCTGTAGATTTGAGGAGTTCTCCGGGATGTTTAGTCAGTTCCTTATTAATGTAAAGGTTCCTAAGTGATAACCTTACACTATGATATGCTAATTACAACTAGACTGTCACGAGACAAACAAGTACAGTATAATTAATTAATATATTGTATACATGTATTAGCAAAATGTTTTACAAAGTTGATTTTCACTGTGTTGTCTTGATGAGTACTGATACGATTGTCCATGCCTGAAGGTTATAAAACTGAGCATGGAAACCAGTCTCAAATTTCAAGTATCTGATTGGCTGAAATGGCGATAACATTGGGCACATATCTGTCCTAAGATCATTCTTGGTTGTATAAACAGACTACCATATGACTGACTACTTAATATAGATAATCAGTTATGACTGATTAATTTATGTTCTGAAGGTTATAAAACTGAGATTGGTTTAAATCTCAAGTATCTGATTGGCTGAAATGGCGACCAGTTGCTTGAGATTTGAGACTGGTTTCCAATCTCAGTTTTATAACCTTGTGACATGTTATACATGGTGCTGCTCGCCCTAGATAGTTTTCTTCATCTTTTTTTATAAAATAGTATCAAACTAATTTCTTGGCATGCGTCAATATTACGTAAACTTAAATTTATACTCACTTGTGACCGAGCTCATGAGAGGCAATCATAGTCATTGTATGAAAACTTGGAAAATATTCAACTACTGAAGCTGGTGTTTGTTGGCTTTCAAAGTTTGTCGTATTGACAGTCAAATGAATCATACCGAATCTGCTATGTTTAATATACATATTCATGTGTTCTGTCGCAATTTTCATAAAAAAACTGTCGTAATTTACGTGCATTAGATATCTCGTTAACAGCTATGAGCTGACATCCCGCAGTTGCCCTTAAGGGGTCGCAAACATGACACATGGCGAAAAGTGGCTAAAACTTCAAGAATGAATTTCGGGGGAAATACGTTTTGCCACCTAGATTTTAGTAAAGAAATGTATTTAGCTAATGATGTTTGCAAACTCAATTTAGTCTGATTCATGTTCTAATTACCAAGCACATACTAAAACAAAGGCCAGAACCTTCAATGCGGTATTTTCAGATTAATACAATTCCAAGGTAATAAAAATGCTCCAAACAATTGTCCATATTAATGCTTTCTAAAATTAACCCTGAATAGTTCAACCCGTCGATAAAGTTTCCATAATAATGGGAGAAAACACATGTACAACAAGAAAACAAGAACACAAAACCACGTCCAAACTCATTATGCGCTAAAGAGAAGTTATACCGCAAAACCCCAGCATGTAAGGTACATGAAAATAGAACTTCAAAAGTCATCAAACACGACCAATTAATACATACTGCAGGGTCGGTTTTATTGGATCTGTTCAAGGACATCAATTGAAATACCAGCACATGTTACTTCCCACGTTGAAAAGATCCGAATTAAGCGCAACTCGTCATCGAAACAAATAAACAGTAGACAATTTTGATCCAATCAGTGGTTCACAGCAAAAATATCTCAGTACGTCAAACGTACGCCAGCAACATACGAAATACGTACAATTAATACCACGGACGTTAAACGTACGGTTGCGAATTTTTATACGTAATACGTACGCTGGTACCAATTGACAGTCATACTTACAGTGATTGTCATTATATTCAATTAGGATGTGAATTCAGTGAAACTCGAAACATTGCGGATCTACTAGCCCTTAAACGTATGTTAAACTTAAGTTTGAAGGAAAAAATTCTAAGTAGATTTACGTGCGTGGCAATTTTTGCTTTGTGTGCATGTGAATGTGAACCTTCGGTAAGGTATTTCCATGCTGTGGTCCACAGATAGCAAGGTTTGTCATAGATAAAACAATTGGAAGTGGTAAGTAGAATACAATTTTGAAACTTGATCTGATAATAAATTGTAAAAACCTGCAAAGACTGCAAACGCTAGGGCACAAACATTTTTAAAAACATCCTTTTGAGGATTGAACACTTTCCAAACCTGAACTGGTTGGAAAATTGAAACCACAAATATAAAAAGCGAAATGAGATGAGTTTATTTTAAACGCAAACGCCGAACTGTCGAAAATCTATAAACTCACCAAAAGTTCTAATTGGTCACTTTTTGTCCGTAATTTTTTATTAGAAAAACATTGAATTAACTCTTTATTTATGATCATAAAAAGGTGAAATATGCATATCAGGGATCGCCACATTCAGAAAAAACAGCCTCCCCACACAGTCAAGAAGAAGAGAGAGGGAGAGAGCATGGTTAATAAAATGATCAGTTTTTTTTTAAAAAAAAAGGGACACCACTAAAAATAAGAGCCCGAGGGGTTACCGCCTTGAAACGGTAAGCCAACAACAGCCTTCAACTTAAGCTTTATTTTGTAATAATTGACTTTGGAACACTTTGGCGAGAGTTATCCTTAATTTTGCTAAAAATGCATTTCTTGCATAAAATGGCCAAGCAAACAAACATTTGCTCTTATTCCTTGTTTTATTGTAATAGGACCCCTCATTAGTAGGAAAAACACAAAACATGATTAATCAACAGCACTTTTGTTTAAATAAACCACTTTCAAAGTATCCAATTTTAAAATTACCTCCCTTTCAATTAAAGACTGTTCTAAATTTGACTCAGCGGTGTAAGTAAATGGTATCGGATTGATTTAAGAAAATAATCAATAAAGATTAAAAATACATCAGATAATTGATTTCAATACAAAACAGTTCTTTCTACAACCTCTCCTGACGTAGGGAAGAAACGAAACTAGCATACATTGTAAACACATACAATTAATGACCAATTAGAACTTTGGTTGAGTGTACTTACTCCGTGCACAATATGAGCGATGCGTTGCCGAATCTCATATTCTACGCTTTCGTCTTTACTCGGTCCATCCCGTGGCTCTGTTCTTTCTTCCATACTTCAAAAACAAACAAGAAGCGATTGGTTAGCATCTTGAAAAGTAGAATACTGGTAGTACAGATTTTTGAACGTTTACTAAAGCATTTTAATTTCTTTATAACATGTATAAGCCATAAATTGAAAAAAAACAACAACAAGACAGGCATGAATTATGTGAAACCCACTTACTGATGACATCAGCGTCTAAAATCAACCATTGTGGAAAGACACATATCTAGGCGTAACTTCTGATGTTGCGTTTTAATTATTTTTTAAATATAAAGGGAATTGCAAGCGTAGAAGTGTATTGTCTTAACTGATAAAAATAATAAGGATGTTCGGCTTCAGCAATTCTATTAAACTGTGTGTGTGTGTTCAAAAAGTTTTACAATATAATAACTTACAATTAACGCTTTTGATGAAGCCGGATCATTTCTGTATGTTTCATTTTTTATTCTGATTCATTATCAATAACATTTTGTTAATGGTTTCTTGAACTATTTATAAAGCTGGTTTTCATATTTTGTCAGACAGTTTGAAATAGATATACATATATTTTATATTTGAAATGCGTTTTATCTTACAACAAAAGAATGTTTTGTAAATATTTCAAACATCCCGAGATGAGATTCTGTGAAAACACGAAAATAGGACCCGATTTCCGTCGGATGGATTGCATTTGAGAGAGAGAGAGAGAGAGAGAGAGAGAGAGAGAGAGAGAGAGAGAGAAATAGAGAGAGAAAGGGGGGAGAAAGAGAAAGAGAGAGAGAGAGAGAGAGAGAGAGAGAGAGGGGAGAAAGAGAGAGATAGAGAGAGAGAGAGAGAGAGAGAGAGAGAGAGAGAGAGAGAGAGAGAGAGAGAGAGAGAGAGAGAGAGAGAGAGAGAGAGAGAGAGAAAGAGCTAGTCATGCTCAATAAAAACAATTGAAGTCCTGGTAGGAACCGAAGCAACGACCGTCAAGTCGACACATTACAGGTACGAAGCTCTAACAACTCGGCCACTTACTTTCAAATGATCGTCAATTATTTTTACGGTATTAAACAATATAAAGGTAATAAAGGTAATGTCCATGTACTCCCGGAATTAGAAATTTGTTTAGTATCTCTGTTTTGAGTCCGGTTATAAGTCCGAGGGGCTTATAGCCGTGCGTACATAGTTGATTTTCAACTACGGGAATACACGGGAATAAACGGTCTTTGATTTTATTTTTATAATATCGTTTAAATAAACAATTTTTCACAGAAAAATCGGTGGCCGAGTGGTTAGAGTCGCGGACCAGCGGAACAGACGAACTGACTAGCGTTGGTTCGTATCCTACATAGAACAATTTTTAGTTACTTTTTATGCAATGCTCTTTCGCTCGCATTCCTTTTTATTTTATATTTGGAAACAATAGACGATCATTAACATATCATATACCAAACATGTAATGATTTTTATAACCCTAAATAATTTATTTCGAAAAAAGTTTCGATTTGGATTTAGATGATTTTTCCTGAAGAAATACTAATTTCTATATCACATACTGACAGTTTGAGATTAAAAAGATTTAAATACAAATACAACGAATCCCCTCTCCAACTCTTTTCATTTTCTTTGCAAACAGTCGTCAAGTTCCAACTCGAGAAGGTACATGCGCAGTGAAGTAGTCAAAGTGTTGTTTAATGATAACAGAATGTGAGTTTACAACTTGAAAATGGAACTTTTCCAAGTTCTGTGTTAACAAATTAGATCTCCTTCTGAAATCGCGAAATAAGTACACAAGAGAATAACCAAATATGTTCACACAATCTACATAATATTTGTATTCAAATGTCATATTAATTAACAATAGAGAGAGAGAGAGAGAGAGAGAGAGAGAGAGAGAGAGAGAGAGAGAGAGAGAGAGAGAGAGAGAGAGAGAGAGAGAGAGAGAGAGAGAGAGAACCACAAATTTTAACGGAATAGACGATTACTTTCTACGAATGGTCGGTTGCACAACATTTCATATGGGTTGGAGGAGGGATAACTTAGACTAGGATCTAGGGCATTCTATAAACAGCGGTCACGTCATCAAGCTAACATAGACCTCTATCATAAGAACGCATAACAATCCTAATCAGGATTTTTGTCTTCATACGCGGAGTTAACAGTCCGCAATGTAGTTACGTCAATTAACCGTAGACAAATGAATAAATATGATGTTTTTTTGTCGATTTAGTTTGGAAATTTATCAGACAACCCGTAATATTGAGTTTTATATCTCTTAATTTAAGTCTAATCTGACTTTTGAACAATGTCTTATATCAGTATGTAAGAGCGGATCTAGAGGCATTCTATAAATAGCGGTCACGTGATCAAGCTAACTAGTCCCAATCCCAGTGTACTTTGAGCGAAAGTACACAGGTCAATGTGATGATCAGGTGACCGGTGTGTACACAATTGGATCTAGGGTACACCGACCTTACCCCGCTAGGTTTTTAACATGACAACACATCATTTTAGCTGCATGTTTAATTACTCGTACCAAACCTAGCTGCGCGTGATCACCTCAACGTAACAAAACTAAAGTAGCTTTAGACACTGTCACACAACGTGGGTAGCTACTTTATGATCTTATGATCCAGACCACATCGTTTGAAGCTGAATCAGCAAAATAACGATGGAATTCATAAAGTAAAATGATCGAACCCCTGATTTTCTTAGAAACATCCAACATTTGTTTAATCCCCCACCACTGTCTTCTTACTTAATGATATTGCATCTACGTGGGAGCGAACCCGCACCGTCACGGCAACTGCGCCTAGCCCTGCAATTCCGACGACGAAACCAATTGAGATAACCGGGATAACCCCCAAAAAGGTTGAAGTGGTAAACAATGCGATAATAAATTTTGAGGAAGACAATTATTTATTATAAGAAAAGTCGTAGCATATGCGTATTGTTTCTCTTCAAACCCCCATTCTTTAATAAATAAATTGAAATCTACAAAGGTTTTACTAGCCATGGCAAAGTAGAATAGAAAAAAATCAAAATGCATACAATTTTTGCATCTGTCCGGATCATATTGTAAAATCTCATATTGATTTCCTTGCTGTCAGTTCCCTGTCTTGGTCTATATCATTTTCAATATACAACAACGAACATTTTTGTGTTGTGGCCGTAATAGCCATCATTGCAATCGAATATATATACTTCAGTTTATCGAAGGCGCTATCGCCAAGCTAACCTATACTTCCTATTGCACACTAACGTTAGTGTAGAAAAGCACGTATTGTGATGCCTGTCGGAATTAAATAGTCCTCCCGTGCAAAGAAATTAAGCATCGTCACAGTCATAAATGGTATCAGATGATGATGATCGCAGAGAGCAGCGTTATCTGCGCAGCTGTTCCGTGTTTTTGAGAAAGCGCAGTCTGTAGCAAGTTCAGATTAATGTGAATAAGCGCTAATAGGTAGAATGCTGGGTTAAAGCTTTTTCTTTTATACCATACTCCGTTCTTTCAAATAATAAGTAAGACAAAGTCAGTATGAATATTAATTTCTGTATCCTGCATTGCCTTTCATCCTTAAGATGATGATATTTGGCGAAAATTAAGTGAAAATGTATTTTCTAAATTGACTATAGCACATGAATCAATTTATATACTTTGTTATATAATTCTTAATATATATGATCGTCCAGAAGAGTGGCTCTCTAACAGCTTTTGGTGGTTGGAGCTATTTCACCAAGCACTTGTTTGTTCTTATGAGAACCTTTTTGTGCATTTAGTGTTGGGTTGGTGCTCCTTAGAACTTGGTTTAAATTATTTGCCACTGACTTTTCCAAGGCGGTAACCCCGATAGTTTTCTTTAATGTTTGTGGTGTCTATTTGAAATTGATTCTCTTATAAACTCCTGCTCTCTTTTCCTCTCCACAATTTGGCTGATTGGGGAGGCTGTTTTTTATCTGGCAATTCCTGTTACGCCGATTTCAGTTTTTATTTCATAAAATCACAGATATAGTGTTTGCTTACAAATCTGTTTAAAAGTACAGAAGCACTAACACTTAAAGCATTTTATAAATACTTATAAATTTAAAGAAACTATGGTAAACATAACAAATTCTAATAGTTAAGATATATGTTTCTATCAACTTAAAAAACTGTCCTCAACAGCATGCTAATAGTTAAGGATTATGTGATTATTAATTTTGCAAAAGTGCCTTAAACATTCAGCTGAATGTAACAGGTTTAAAAAATCTATTTACATTCATAACACGTGCATAATCGATATTTTTTAAGTTTTACTTGAAGTTATATAAACAGGCATAAATTGATAATAAGGATGTTTGAAAGCCACCGAATACAAAATATTATCGAAATATTGGGGGATCGTTTTGATGGAGCCTGTTCATAGGCAGTAATAGAACTGCATATTACAGTCTATGCCCCTAGCCCCGAGTTAAGGTAAGACCTGTGTAATAGGCACTATTAAGAATCCAACATCTGATTATATTTTCATCAACTGCTTCATACCACTGACTTGTATGCAAAATTTTAATGATTTTCACCGTGTAGTTTTTGAGATTTTTAGCTTTTTTTATTTAAACAAGTGAGAAAAAACATGAAAGTATCCAATTTCTTTAATCGGTGACAATTTTTTTTGTTATTCATAAATTCAACCCTATTTTTTTTACAGTTTATCCAAAATATGTTATATTTTACTAAACCAATTTAAGATATAATATATAAATACAGAATTTGTCTTAAAATGACATTTTTTGACCAAATAAATTTAAAAAATGCATTTTTTATATTTCACGAGACTAAATTAATGAAAATTGTGCAAAATCCTGATTGGTGCAATATATCAAACTTTACCATTTTTTAACTATATACCTTAAACAAAATTTAAACAAAATTTCAGAGAAGTTTACCGTCCAGTTTTAGAAATTTTCAAATTGATGACTTGAATAAACACTATTCTGATAGCCAAAACCCCTTTAATCTTGATTATTTTGCTTATTTTAGTTTAAATCATGAAAATTTTATATTCAATGACAGAATTACACAGGAAAAAAAGAAATATGCCAATTATTTAAGCTCTAGGCTTACTAAAAAAATTAGCTTCCAGTGGGATTTGAACTCTGGTCCTCTTGCATGAGAGAAATCTATCCTAATTTACTACTATAGTTACCTCCCTTGGATACTCTTCTGGATATAGGTATTCATTACACAGGTCTTACCTTAAGCACAACCCACAGATATATATGTATCCTGCTCAACGGCTTCACAGAGCGTCATTGATACCAGCACTGATGTAAGATTTTCAGCGGCCAAGTGACACAAACAAGGCTACAATTGAAAACAAGGCTACAACGTGCATGCATGGATAGTTGATAAATCATCAATAAAAAATGTCAGTTACCTTTGAGCGGTTTGTTTATGAATTCAACCTAATTATTGATTAGTTTGGGAATGTCTGATAATCTATATTCACTTTTGTATACATAATAACTCTAACATTGTGTCTAATACGGAATTTCTTTCTTTTGTCAATAAGAGTAAAACTACTGTCAAATAGAAATTGAAATTCATTTTCCAGTGTTTGAAAGTTTTTTAACTTTAAATTAATGAATCGGGCCGCTTAGTGGTCGGTTATTTATCCACTTTAATCTGGTACTGTACACACCTATGTCTTGTAAATATCACTTATACTCTTTACCAATGTTTAAGTTACATGGATAATATTTTCTTGATTTCTCGATCAGCATGAGTATACCCTTCAAACTTGAAACATATTTAATCAAATATAATTACGATCTTCACTTCTTTTTATTAAATAACCATTGAATTCCCTTCAGTCGTTTGGAAACCACCGACATTTAATTAAGGTACGGGTAAACACAAAAGTCACAACATCGTCGGTATATTCTCTATTAACGAACATTCATGTTTTCTTATCTATTGTGTTTCAACTTTGAAGAGTGTTCTTTAAGTCAATGAGGAGAAATTAAAATTTTATGATCGGTGCAGTTAGAACATTGGTTAAGTGTATATATAATTTCAATGTGCAAGTATGGTTTAATACCGAATGTTTAAACTCTGTAAAGTATAGTTTCATATTAAGAATTAGATCAGCACCGCTATAACGTGAAGAAAAAAAATTCCATTGTGAATTGTGAATTGCAGACCAAGGACTTTTACTGAGCCTTAAGTTTGTTCCTAACTTTTCAATAAATGTCATGTAAACTTTTAATATTTATGTTAGATTCGGTACCTCTATTTATAAACAAGAAATAGGCATCCCAATGGGTACTAATTGTGCACCCCTTGTTGCTGATCTGTTTTTATACTGTTATGAAATAGACTTTATGTTATCTCTTTCTACTGAACATCAAGATGATATAATTACAGCTTTTAACAACACATCGAGGTACCTTGATGATTTATTAAATATAGACAATAACCATTTTCCATTACTGATTAATAAGATTTATCCTAAAGAACTACAACTTAATACAGCGAACACTTCAGAAAAGCAAGCAAACTTTCTCGATCTAAATCAGTTCATTGAAATTGGTTATGTCACAACTAAAATTTGTGATTAAACAGATGATTTTAATTTTAATATGGTAAATTTTCCGTTTTTAGACGGCGATGTTCCGTGCAACATCTTATGGGGTTTATATCTCACAGCTTGTTCGCTTTTCAAGTGCTTGCAACGATGTTAATGATTTCAATGAACGTAATCTTTGCATTACAGAAAAACTTTTTAAACAAGGTTATCGGTATCACAAATTAAGGAAAACCTTTTGCAAGTTTTATCGCCGATACCCAGAATCAATTCATAAATACAGATGCAGTTTAAAATCACTTTTGCAACAAGGTATTTCACAGCCAGTTTTTTTATAGAGATTTAATTTATAAACTTAAAAAGATAAAAGGCAGTGTTAATTTCTCCCGGTTATTCGTAAAAACCATCTGTAAATTTAAAAAGAAAGATTACCAACATGATATTTTACAGCGCTCTGCAGGCCTGGTGATTAACCCTTCTACAGTTGATCATTATGCTTACCTCTTTGGTTGCACGACGGTGGCAGGGATTTAAGAGTTTATGAAGGTTAATGGGGAAATTTTTTCTTAAAAGAACCTAGAAGCTCGATTTGTTTCTTTTATCCCAGTCATCGTGTTCTCGCTGATTTTACTCCAGGAGCTCTGGTCTCGGTAAGATCATTGAGTACCCGCCCCTTCGGCTTTGCAATGCTCTTAACTTCTTATGTTTTATATGTTTGTGTGCTTTTGCATGCAACATTGTTAAGCCGATAAGTGGGTTGGAGTTTTTTCACCAAGACAACTTGTACTTGTTTTGTGATATGAGAACCTGTTGGGGCAAGTGTGAGGTTGGTGCACCCTAGAACCTGGTTTAAACCCCCAGTGGCAATTTGATTTGCCACTGACCGTTCCAGGGCGGTAACCCCTCGGGTTCTCATTTTTGTTTATTGTTAGTGGTGTCTTTTTTGAAACTGATCATTTTATTAACCATGCTCTCTCCCCCTCTCTTCTTCTTGACTGTGTGGGAGAGGTGTTTTTTCTGAATGTGACGATTCCTGAACAGTGAAGATCCTGGTCAGACGGAACAAATATGCTGCCTGATCTGGATCTAAACTTGTTGCAGATGTGATAAATGGTGAATTAATGGAGTAAATGATTAAATTCTGTACTTTGGTTCTTAATAATAAAAAATAAAATATTCCAAACAACTGGAATTGTGTGGTTGTCGGGGGGTGGGGGGGGGCATTTTGTCAATGACCCAGCTAATATGGGTCTCATATGAGCAAGACCAAACTTTTACAATTTGGTTAAATCCCTTTGAAATTGATAATGTGGTAGCAGATTTATATATTTAATGTTGATTTAATATAATTCCATATTGTAAGGATTCCTTACAGTTACTTTCACACTGGTGAGAAAATAATTCTTTATTAGAAACAAAGTAATTTTTGGTAAATCCATTTTTCATTGACTGTTATGAGACAAAAAGATTAACACATCTAATGTGAAATTGCTAGAAAAGCCAGTGTATTTACATGACACTCATTAAATCATTACCACTCTTATGTCATTCCAAGTACACCAGATTAGAAATAAACAAGCACAAATTTTGACCTCCCTATCATATAGTACTTTACACTTTAAAATCTTCTATTATTCAAAATTAATCACTATTTTAAATATCACAGCAGCATTGTTTGTGCCATGTGGCGTTTGTAAAACGTCTCCACGTACATTCAATCAGTGCTGTTATCAGTTACGTCTTTTGAAGTTCGTTGAACACCATACTTATGTACTAGGTTAACAGTACTTCTAAAATTATTTTTGTTCGAATATTTCGGCCAGTTTATTGATAGGTGTTTTCAATATCCCAGCAAATATAGACTTGGATATTGTTCAATCAACCCAAGGATATATTTCATGCTTTTTAAAATGTTGCCTTTGGCTTTGTCTGTTATATGCAGGATTTATATTCTATTATCCCCTGTCAAATATCATACTTTTATATGGGGACCATACGCCGCCGAAAACCAAATGGTATTAATCTGAAAAACCACTCTGATGGTTCCATGTTCACCGCCATATGCATACCATCGTTTGGGATGGATCAAAATAGTACTATTTACTAGTATTAGTGTAAATAGTGAGTTGCTCAATCAGGGGCTAGGTGGCGTGGGCAGTAAAACGTATTTTCATTACTGCACATGAACAGGCTCAATCAAACCGAGCCTGCAATATTTTCATATTCGCCGTGTTCAGTGGCTTTCAAATTTCTCTTTTCATCTATTGCAACAAGCTGGTCAATAAAAAGATATCGCATTATGTTTGAAACATATTGCTTCGAAACATTTATTAGTTTAATTATGAATATTTGATTGTGCTTCTTCACGTCATATATCATTTTTTCTTATATGAAACTGTTCCATTTAGCAGTCGCAGGGATGCGAATTAAGTTTCCCGTCGGGAGTTTCTAACACTTTTTTTATAGAAGGTATTTGTGTTGGCATTCCTGGAAAATCAAATACCTGCTCCCAAGAAGATTGTTTTCTTCGGTGTTCATATTTTGTGAAGGGATCAAATTCTTAACCGATGTTCTCTACTCCTCATAACTATTAAGCAGCGTGGGGACATTGTGATTCCGAACCAGGCTCTTCCTGATAGGCTCACTTACTTTAAAGGCTAATGGCCCATTATTTTGCTTTGAATTCATCACTATCGTATTTAGCAAATCTGAATAAAGGACAGTACAGTTCACCATTCTACCAATATAACACTTCAAAAGGTCGTTTTCTAAATCTGGCATTATCATATCTTCTTTTGTTCTTTTTTATATTTATTTATTTCACTAACACGTACCATCAGCACCTTTTTTACTTTCTAGATAAAGTGGATTAAAATTGTCAAACCCACTTACATAAAATAAAGCCATGAAGTTACGTCAGGTCCATTGCTCCATGCATTTCAGAATTATGAATCTCCGGAAACTTACTATTTACTTAAAACAAGCAACACTTATTTTAAGTTAAAACTATTGTTAATGTTCTAAAATCAATTAAAAACAATTTAATAAAAAGACATCAATTATATATTTTATCATCATACCTGTGAGGAGTAACACACGTGATCTATATTTGGTGGCTCACCATAAGCCGCTATCATACCAGAGGTACGAAGTATTAGCGACCTCCAACAATCACTGGTCCGAAGCTTCTTGTCAGAGGTTGTACAAAGATTTTAATATACATGTATATAAAAGGTTGTCAGTGTTCGTATGTTACATGAATAAATTCATTCCTTACAAGTGGTTGTTCGAGAATTTTGGTTTTCTGGACGTATACACTTCTGCACTGAGTAAGTTTGCCCGTCAAACTGGTTTGGAGAGTCCTGTTTTTATTTTAGCTTATTCATGGGTTGATGGCACTTTAAAAAAGTGTTCTCGGAATATTTTACAGTTGTTGGCACTTGCCAAACAGGTTTCGGATGGCGAACATCAGCAACTGATTGCAAATAATTGGCGAAAAATAAAACAATCGTTCGCCGACAAACAATATTCCAGTTGTTCTCTCGGCGACCGTTCGGAATATTGAGAGATTCATTACAGCAGCCAAATATTTATACCCAATATATATGTTGCTTGCTATGTCTGGAATAGTTTATATTATAAATTTTAATATTTGAAAACGCTTTATATATGTTCATACTTATACGTGACCAGGTACCTTTAATAAGAAACATTAATTCTTATAATTGCAAAACTAATTATTTACCAACGGAAGCGCTAACAAGCTGTCTGTGTCGTTCGTTTTGTTTGCGATGGACAAGTTCAAAATACGACATTATCATAATGAATATTTGTAAATATTGGTTGCAGTGCACATATTCATTATGTTCTTGTGCTATTCAAGAAAATAGTTATTTTTTGAAAGTGATCGATATAAGAGCTGTAATTGTAAAATTTATCTGGGCGGCGGTGACAGGCTGTGATGGATAGAAATGCGATTCCATGTTAAGTGTATTCTTACAAGTCGATTTATAAATCACACTTGTTCAAGTGTTATGCGCAATATCTTTTTATTTCCGTAAACTGCGAGGTGCTTGTGAATTTGCGAATAATTACGAGTTATGCCAGTCTATGCGTAACCATGTCAGAAATGAATCGGATGTATAGAAATTCCTTCATTTAGGGTTGTTTAGCCGAACGATATCTAATATAAATCATTGCAAAAGGATGAAACATAAAGATTTGAAATTTGTGTACAAATAATCGAAAAAAACAACAACAATATAATGATGGAAATATGTAAAGTGATAATTGTATCGTCTTGTTGCTATTTAATTGCACTATCGGCTGATATAAATAATACACTTTTTAACACCTTTAAAGGGAAAAGGTTATTAGGAACAACCGAAACAAGCACAGAAGGATCACTTGTTGCATGCGCTGTACGATGCGCGGAGATTGCGCTGACTGGCGCGTGCCAGTTGGCGGGCTATGACAAACGGTCGAAGTTGTGCAGCGTGACTGCAGACAGAGCAGCTCTGATAAATATTTTAACAGAATCCAACCATATTGTGATTGACATTTTTGAATGTTAGAGTTTACATTTGTTTCCTTTATTGTCTCTAAATGAAAAGGCTAAATACTTGTTTAGCAATAACTAATAAGTTTAGTGCGACGTGTTCTTACTTATCAATCACGCATGACATTAAAAAAATCAAACAATTGCTATTGATAACCACACACCAGAAACAAATTATTTTGTTACGTTTTGCTTTAACAACGTTATTAAACGCTAAGCCACACGGAAAACTACACATCTTGCAATATTTTAGGTAGTAATTCTATTTAGAAAAAAATGCATAAAATGTGTATTCAAACATTTATAAATACGACTTACACAATAAACTCCGTTTTTAAGAATTATCAATCATTTGAAGAGTTTTAGTGATCAGAAATTCGTTCTAAACATTCTAAGTTATAATTAGATTCTTTTCCATTTTTTTCTACTGCATGGCATTGTTGATATGAAACAATTCTATTTTCAGCCAAAGAGTATCATTGTCCAATTCTTCAGATTAACCGGGCAGACTACACTAAGTTCGATCTGCATAACGACGGTGTCAGGGTGGATATCCGAACATCTATCGCATTCCAAGCTAAGGGTATTCCCTCATTTCATATATATTTCACTGTAAAACAGTTTTTAATGCGTTTACAACATTTTCTATAATGACTCTTGAACAAATTATTTAATTTAATCATGGATATTGCAAGTTTTTCTCGCAACAATCTTAAAGGCTCTTTGCATGAAACCGACATTTCATAATATCATAATCTAATCATAAAACAATTTTTTTTTTAATGTGCGATACCACGGAAATTCTGTCTTTATTATGTTTTCATACCAAAACAATACCAAAAATACGATAATGACAAAAAAAACCTCAAGCAAACGTTAAATTTCTAGGAAAAAGTGATGCCCATATCCTGCTGCAACAAGATAGAAATGAGTACAACACAAATGTCGTCGAGATAGTGTTAGGTGGGTGGAGTAATACCAAGTCAGTCATCCGGAATGTACAGCAAGGAGATGCACTATATACATACAATGTATGAGGTTTAACCTTATTTTAAATTATACTTGCATTACTGTTTCAGAATAACACATTAGGTTTCATGTAATTACGTTTAATTTTTATAGAGACTCATGCATAGTTCTTTTAGTTTTTCATGTCCCCGTTTTGCTTGGCGGTGTTTTAACGCATTACTCGATACACATTCACTCACATAAATAGTTCTTAATTAAAATTAAAACAGTAATTTTATGTTAGAAACTACGTCAAGAAAAAACTGATTATTTAGTGTTTCATTAGTTAAGTTGCTTAACCGCTACTGCGAGCTGCGCTTAGATCAAATTTAGGCTTAACGGAATTTCGGATGATTACAAGGGAATGTAAATGAGCCTTGTTAAGTCGTTAAGGGAAAATGTTTGTTGGCGACTTAAATATTTAAGAAAGAAGCAGTTAAATTTAACTAGTTTATACAATTTTATTATTTTTATTGCCCATGACCATTAATAGTACTTTCTTTTAGTTTCTTGTTACTTGACGTTTGCGATTTAAAAGTTGTTTAAGTAAAATATTATTTTAAACCATAAATATTCAACTTCATACATAAATTATGAACAGTCTTGCAAAACTTTTTCATTTAAGAAGAGAACTTATAAAATATGCATTGGATTATGTGCTTAAGACGGATAAAATATCATTTCACCAAACTGAAATCCCTTTTGACAAGGCTTGCCTTGCAGAAAACAGATTTTGTCCTCTGATATATATTTTTTCAGGGGACAGTACTAGATGAAAATTCCTACGCTCCTTTCTGGATTTCGTGGAGTGAAGGTTGCGTGAAGGATAATTCTGGTAACTTTAATCTCTTTAGTTAGCTCAATTGGTTGCGTCGCAGGAATTGCAGGGCTAGGCGCTGTCGCCGTGATTGTGCGGGTTCGCTTCCAGCTAGAGGCACTCTCATTTAACATTCCTCCTAAAAAAGTCTTATCTTCATAAAAAATAACGGCGAACACAAACACTTCAATACGACAATTAAACATTAATAATTTAATTGAACAAAACATTTAGAGCTATAGTGGCTAGGATGTTGAAACTTGTCATCATACAAAACTGGCCGAAATATTGAAAGAAAAATTTTTTTCGGAGTGCATTAAACCTACATACGAGTCGTGCTCAACGGTCATGCAAGCACTGATTGAATGAACGTGTAGATATTTGATAGCCACCACACGGCCCAAACATCGCTTCTGTGGTATTGTAATAGATAAAAATGGAACATTGAAATCGTATAAACAATATTTTTTTATTAAAATTGGAAACAAAATTAACAAACTTACTATTGTAGAGCTTAATAAGGTATACCCTATCCTGTGTAAGTCACACAATAATGAGTAATGATAAGTCATGAAGTTTAAGCAATAATATCGCAAAGTTTTAAAAATCCGATTTATGCAATAATGAATGCAAAGTGATTAAAACTATGTCATAAAGATAGGAATAACCAGTAAGCACAGCTAACTGTATCCTAGCTTACACGAGAATATACTGTATAGTCACTAAATTGAAAATTCGTCTAATAAAATGCAAGTTTTTATGTACCTGTTTGGACAAAAAATAAATGTTAATTATTAGAAAGGAAACCCTCGACAAATTTAAGAAATCAAGGGCATTAATAACACAGTAAAAACCAAATTTGTGAAAGTGTTAGTAGAATGCCAATATCCTATTTAAAATTATCTTTGCACTCTCTACTTATATTTTAATGATTCTAAAACACAATATAAATTTAACGGTATTTGTGGAAGTATATGAAATTAAGATATTTAAATTTAAAAAAAATCGTATGATATTATTCTGCATCATACTTTAATATATTTAACCTTTCCTATTGGTTCATAGACTTAGGGGACAGACAGGAAACTTGATTTGATAAACTCTTTTTTTCCCAACGTTTAAACATTGCCGTAAGAAATATTTTGCTTGATATTTAAAAAATATTCCTGATTTTGAGGTTGGTAAAGGAATGAAAACTGGTTCAGACGTTATCAAGCTTTGGTGCGGAATTAGTTACAGCATCGTCAGTATGCGTGTCAGCTACTGCTGTGGGAATGGAGGATTCTTCAAGTTTGGTAAGGCGTTATTTTCTTTAGCAAAATGGTAACAACCCCATTCTCGTTCAGTGGTTCAGCTCACATATCACGATATAACTTAAGAGTATATTCGATTTGATTAATTGTTTTAAAAATTTTCAATACATATATTTTACCCGTGCATGCTTAGATAGAAATTAAAGTTACATGCAGGTAGTAGTATACTTCATAATGGACACTACAAAAAATTTAAAAAAAATGAGAATCCATACTGCAAAAACTACCTCACCGGGTTATCCGATAAGCGAAATTTTCGCTATATAGAACAAAGAAGGCACTTACAGGTTTAATGTGCATAACTTTTTTTCTGCTCATCTCAATCCTTAGGTGCAAACGGTTTCATAAAATTGAATCTTTGCTTGACATTTATATATTTATTTAATAAATATTGAAGTATATTGCGATAGTCTGTTTTGAGGTTAAAGTTAACCATCTCAGCCTCCTATATACTCTATTGAAAATCGTGCAAAATCGGCGATCTGTTCGTTTTTGATGAATTAACTACACTATTTCTATTGAAATAAAAGCTTAGGTGCAAACGGATCCAAAAAGGAGACAAATTTATCTTTCAAGTGATATATTTTTTTCTTTAGAAAAATTATGTTGTGATAGTCTGTTTTGAGGTTGAAGTTAGACTATTTTTTAATTTTCTCAAAAGGAGGGAGCCGATACATATTGCGCTGAATCGATAATCGTTCTCGCGGCATTTACCTTATTTCGCGGTTGAATGAAGACGGTTTAACAAGGTGCCATTTCAGCATTTAAATAAAACAGTAACTATTTTACTCCAGCTGTAAAATGAAAAAAAAAAATGCAAATTCGTAAAATCACACGATAATGTATACTTTTTGTGAGTGATAGCGATTAGACTCAATCAATGCTTTGTGTTTTACTTTCAATATGATTTGGTGTTGTTGTTTTGCTGGTGATAGTAAAGTTATGATAAATTTCGTAAAGTCAAAATTGTTGTTGTTGTAATATTCATCAAAATATAGAATTTACATTTTGAGGCACCGAAGCTGCAAACGTATCGAACCAGAAACGAAACAAATTCTGAATTTATTAAAGTCATCCATATGCCTTTATCTATCGGAGGTTGCGAATCATCACTTTTGTCCTTAAAAAGTATGAAATTTCACACCCGAGCGAAGTGAATGCAAACGGAGAATATCACTCAGGTGTGTTTTTCCTGTCAGTAAAAGATTCGAATCCACATTTTTTGACATATGTTCACGGTTCCGCACCTGTCATTTAGTAACTGACACAAATTCTTCTAAGCGAAAAAACAACAACAACAACAAACCTGACTTAAGATTAAGTAAAATTATCTTAACAAACGTATAATACCGAATTTGAAAGAATTTGCGTAACCTAACAAGATAGTTAATTTATATTCAATTACAAAGTATTGTCGAAATGATCGAGTCAGAACAGTAAATTTACTGAATAAAATCAACAGTAATTCCTATTTAATATTCTGACTTCAATATGACTGAACTAAATTCATTGATTTGAACACCATTTTGCTTTATTTCTTATATGGATTTATAAAATTAACAGTAGATTTATTTTACAACAACTTTTTACATTTCTGTATTATTATAATTAGCTTCTACAAAATAAAAATCTGCCCTTAGGTATTAAATATATGTCAACTGGTATTTTATTGCACATGATTGTAGTTTAATTGTCCACATCCGGATTAAGTGCCCCGTTAAGCAGGAAACAATTACGTACACTGACCATCCAATTTGATTTGTTTTACTTCCCTGATAAAAAAAAAAGCAAGAAACAGGTACAAATCAGAAGTATTATGCAATTTTAAGTATTCAGAAGGCATTTTACGTCCTGAAAAATTTGCTAAATTAATATATTCTTTGAGAATCCATTATCGACTTAAATTGCCAGAGTGGAATTTTTTAATTTAAATATTAACCCTTTCCTCCATACACACACCTTTATTGCATGGGCGAACAGTGAAGATCCAGATCAGCTGGAACATCCGTGCCGTCTAAACTGTTCGCTTTTTGATTTGTTAGGTTATCTCTGACCAAAATGCGACCAGTGCGGATCCCGATCAGATGGCACAGATGTACTGGCTGATCTGGAATTACACTGGTCGCACATGCGTAAAAATGCGTATATATGGAAGAAAGGGTTAAGACTGTGGAAGTAAAAACGTTAAACGTCTTGATAAATTATCAACGTAACACGCGGTATAGTCTGCAATTCTGTTGCTTAATCGGTACATGTATCACCTATTTAGATTTCTTTTTTAATAATTTCGCAAAAACTTGAAGTGTATATCACCTTTATTCTAAATGATTTCGAGTAATTACACGGGTTTATAATTTATTTGGGTCTACTCGGGTCACAAAATTAAAGCTATACTCGGTTCCTGATATTACAGGTTAATTATAGTATTGTTATATGGATATGGATTAACTATAATTGCATTTAAACAGTAGTTGAAACTCAGGAAAGAAAGAGAAAAACTGCTGGAGTTGCTGAACTCTTAAGTGAACATTTCAGCGCAAACAGACCCCATTCCCGCCCCCAGCCCAGTTTTACTGTAACCCGCAAAGCAGAAACAAAAGGGTGCACGCTATTTAAAATGAAATAGTTAAACATAGGTGTTTCTTTCCTAACATATAGCTTTCATTTTATTATGAATAAATGAACTGTTTAAAAATAGTTGGTTGATGATATTTTCTGCTACTTAATGTTATGCATGTGTTGAAGTAGACTTTACGAAAACTAAAAAACGTATATGAATACACGAGTGTTTTCTTTTAAATAATTAATATATTCCTTTTTAATTTATTTGAAAGAGCATCTTAACCCCACAATCCATATTATTTTAGTTAAATTAAGATACCTTAAGAATGTGCACGCTATTATTTTATCGATTTTTGCCTTAAGGGTATATCGGTTTAATAATCTATCGCACTGCCGAAGATATTATCAAGAGTTATTCGTTTTCTGGGGGCCAATTGTCCAGTGAGGTAGTTTTTGCAGTATGAATGGGTGTTCAATTTCTGTTTTAAATTCAAAGTAAACATATTATTAATCATCATATTTAAAATCTTAATGCAAACATATCTCAGATGAAGCAAAAACATTTAAATTGAATTTTTACAAAATTATTGTGTGGGAATCCAGTATTATTTGGTATAATTGTTGTGAACAAGATTGTTGTAAACAGAACTAACAGAGGGATTTGCAAAGATCGCGTGACGGAATGTTCCGATTAACAATGTACGTGCTATCTTCATAAACACTTACAGCAAAACTATGTTTGTGACTGGATAATGATGGTGTTATGAATGGGAGGGTCTTTCCTTAGGGGTTGAAACAAGAACAAACCTGTGATAATGCACATTTCAACTGTTACACTGGTCTGATGATCGGGGTGATTTTCATTTCGGTGTGGTCTTAATGAACGGTTAACTTTATCCCAAAATCTCATTGAATTGTTTTGTATTTGTAATGAATAATATGGTGGATTTTAGATTAATCCACATTGCACTTGTGGATACAACCAGTTTTGATATTGCAGCGAAGGTTTGTAGAATGGTTACAAATCAATCGGAAAACCTATCACCGGAAAAATCAATGGGTTATGGTATTGTAAGTGTAAGCAAGAAGCAAGAGTTCTAGCCTACAGCAAGAATACTAGACTATAGAAGCAAATATACTAATCTACAGAAGCAGATACATTTACTAGCGTACAGAAGCAAGAATACAGAAGCAAAAATACTAGCCTACAGAAGCAAGAATAATAGAAGAAAGAAGCAAGATTTCTAGCATACGGAAGCAAGAATGCCAGCCTAAAGAAGCGAAGATACTATCCTACAGAAGCAAGGAAACTAGCATACAGAAGCAAAAATACTTACATATTGAACACTAGTTTATGGGGTAGTTACAATAGAGTTTTAAAGCAGTATAGTGCTGAAATCAGGTAAACAAAAACAAAATAAATATGCTATCTTTCAAGTAAACAGTAGCACTTTTCTGATTGGCGTACTAGAAACGTATACATGTAGTTTTTTTTTTGTAAAACATGTCACTAGCAAATGAAAATTTTAAATATATTGTGATCTTAAACAGTTAATTGAAGGATGAATGATTTTGTTCTTAATTTAAGACGCACTGTCATGCACATTAAATTGCAAAACAGAAATGTAAATATGTTTACAGTCAGTATGATGTTTATTTACATTATAATAGAATGCGCTTTACCTCAAAAGGTAAAATGAAATCAGTATTGAAAAGGTGTCATCAATCATCCTCAATTTTCAACTTCAACATGTATTTGAATATTTGACAGCGTCACAAAAAAACAGCCAACGCGCAAATGTTACATTATAAGAGCGAAAAATGTGAAACCGTCTTTTTTCGTACACAGCTCCAAAATCATCTCATTCCACTTTCATGACAGAAACCACTCCAGTACAGTGACTGCAATAACCTTCATAGGCAATTTTATTAATTTAAGTGTTGATATAGTTTAAATGAATTTTCAAATAATAACCTGACTTCAACATATATTTTCCACTTTAACCGTAAAAATTATACAGAAACTGGCATTTTAATAGGAAATTATGACAATTAGGTCATTTTTGAATTTGTCACCGATACTTATCATAGTCACGTAGTCATTACATGTAGTTGGACTTTATCACTTATTCTTTGCAATAAGCTCAGTGTACGGTGATGTATCGGAGCTTTTTGTGTCAAGCATCAACTAAATAGTGCACAATTAATCATGCTTTCATTTTAATTCAATTTATTAGAGAAAATAAAACCTTTATAGCTTGTAATGAACATATGGCGTTTTTACAGCTGGTTCTTATGTTAATTATACTTTATGGACCTGTCAAGATCTTATAGAGGCGCTCACATTTTTATTGAATAATATTTTTGTGAGATTTGGTACATCTATTTATAAACATGTACCGGTAATAGGCATTCCAATAGGTAGATTTTGTGCACCCCTTGATGCTGATCTGTTTTTATACTGTTATGAAAGAGATTTTATGTTATCTCTTTCTACCGAACATGAAGATGACATTATTGCAGCCTTTAACAACACCTCGAGGTACCTTGGTGATCCGTTGAATATAGATAATATCCATTTTTCATCTCTGGTTAATAATATTTACCCTCATGAACTACAATTTGATAAAGCAACTCTTCGGACAAGCGAGCAGCTTTCTTGATCTTAATCTTTCTATTGAAAACGGACGCGTTACAACTTAAATATATGATAAAAGAGACGAATTTAATTTTAATATAGTAAATTCTCCGTTTCTAGACGGCGATGTTCCTCGTGCAACATCTTACGGGGTTTATATCTCACAGGTTATTCGCTTTTCAAGAGCTTGCAATGATGTTAATCATTTCAATGAACGTAATCTTTGCATTACAGAAAAACTATTAAAACAAGGTTATCGGTATCATATTAAGGAAAACTTTTTGCAAGTTTTATCACCGATACCCAGATTTAATTCATAACTACAAGTGCAGTTTAAAATCACTAATGTAACAAGGTATTTCACAGCCAGTTTTTTATGGGGATTTAATTTAGAAACTTAATAAAATAAAAGGCAATATTAATTTTCCCCGGTTATTCGTAAAAACCAGCTGTAAATTCAAAAAGAAAGGTTTACAACATGATATTCTGCAGCGCTCTGCAGGCCTTGTTTTTAAACTATTTACAGTTGATCACTATGATGACCTCTTTGGTTGCACGACGGTGGCAGGGTTTGAGAGTTTATGAAGGCTTATGGGGAATTTTTTTTCTTTTTAGAACCTTAGGCTCGATTTGTTTCCTTTATCCCTGTCACCGAGTTTTTTCTAATTTGACTCCAGGCGCTCTGGTCAAGGTAAGTTCATCGAGTACTCGCCCATTTGGCTTGGCAATGCTATCAGCTTCTTATGTTTTTTTTATGTTTTTTTGTGCACCAAGACAACTTGTAATTGTTTGTTAATATCTGTTGGGGCAAGTGTTGGTGGTCCCTAGAACCTGTTTTAAACTCCCAGGGGCAATTTGTTTTGCCACTGACCGTTCCAAGGCGGTATTCCCAAAAGTTCTCTTTTTCGTTGTTTGAGGCGTGCTATTTCAATTGACATACTTATATTAAACATGCGCTCTCTCTTCTTCTCTTCTTTTTCGCTGCGTGGGGAGGCTGTGTTTTGGCTGTGAGTGTGGCGATTCTTGATATGCATATTTTACTTTTTTAAATTCGTTATTCAAACAGAAAGTTCTTTCTTCTCGTCTTATAAAATAGAAACAAATTAGTGCAAAATAAGAATAAGACTTATAAATAATTAAAATTCTGGCACTATTACAAACGTTGACATCTGTTTCAACAAAGATTTCCAACCGTGTAATGTAATTGTGTATAGCATGTAAGAAGAATACCCTGATGCGAAAAAGTACATTCTTTCTGTAAGTCTAGCTTAAATTCTATGTCTGGCACTTACTTGGTGTAAAAATTACCAACAGGTCCAAAGATCATAAAACTAAGTTTTGAGATCATTCTCAAATCTCAAGCATGTAATTGGCTGAAATGGCGACCAGTCGCCATTTCAGCCTACCAGGCATCTGATTGGCTGAAACGGCGACCAGTCGCCATTTCAGCCAACCAAATGCTTGAGATTTGAGAATGATCTCCTGATATAGTTTTATGATCTTTGGCCCCGATCTCTGTTTTTTAAGTAATAAGCACGCATCGGCCGGTAATCGAACACGGGTCGCAATATTAATTTAATATAGTTAAACTATTACGTTTATAACTGAACTAGTTACATGTATGAATAAAACTACAGACAAATGTGTACATATTCTTTTAATTTTGTCAATAAGAGCATGCTCAGTTAGAGATACACACCACATTACAAATTCCAATTAAGCATATCTGATGCATAGAAACATGTAAATTACAAATTACAATTAAGCATAACAAAGTGACAGATAAATTACTAATTACAATAAAACATAATAACGAATTTCAATTAAGCATAACTTATGTTTAGAAACAGCTAAATTCCGAATTACTGTTAAGCATAACTTATGCATTACACGATATCATTAGAAAGATGAAATGCTCCCCGAAGTACATGTATATGCTGGTTGATGACTGTCCGTTGTGTTAATCTGTATCTGTGTATGTCTCTGTTATAGCTATTAAAATATGCTTTGGACAAGAACAATAGAAAGTAAAATGATTCAAAGTTATTGGCTGGACACGATTTTGCTTCAAGGTCATGATGTGACCATGACCTCCCAGGTAGCGACACGAATATTTTAAAATCCAACTTCAAATAACAAAGTTATGGGCCAGACACGAAAGCAAGACGTAGGTACTGACAGACGGACGGACAACGCGGCGACTATATGCTTTCCAGACTTTCATTCGGGAAGCATAAAACCTGGTAATTTACAAATAACAGTTAAGAAAAATGTATAGAAACAAGTTTATGTAAATTACAAATAACAATTTAGCTTAACACATGAAAAGAAACGGGTAAAAAACAAATTCAAAGCATTCTATTTTTATAATAATCATAGTGTCATACTACGAAAGATTGTTTTTATGTTCAGATTTAAAAACTTATGTTCAGAGTTAGATCTTTTGATATTTGGTCATGATATTTATTGGCATTTTATGTAAAACACAAAGGCTTCTTGCTTAAATTTTGCAACCCAAATGTTTTTCATTACCTCAATTAGCCCAATATTGAAAATTGATAAATCTTTAACTTAAACATGTTATTTCTAATAATTATGTCACATTGTGCATGACAATAAAATAATTATTGACTGAAAAATAAATTGTATTATTTTAGACTGTTACCTTGATTTCACTTGAATTAAAAAAAAATTGTAACTTGCAATACTATTGCACCAAAATGTGCTATGCTATTCAAACATGTATACGCATGTATATGCATAAAGTTATAATCTAGACCTAAAAAGTACTTTTGTATATACATCAAATTTACATCACATTGAGACTTCAACATGTTGTGTCACAAACCATCTAGATTTTGGGCATACATTTGTATTTGTGCAAAGTCATTTGAAAATATCTCTAGGAATGACAATGCCATAGGAATTTTCAGTTATTTGTAACAGTGATATTGAAGTTAAAGATGCTGTGTACAAAATATTGTGAGAATATGGTACATATTTGAGCCAAGTTACTTGAATGTGCATGGTAGAGTAAGTCAGTTTAGTTGAATAATAGTTCAGCTATTGGGCCAAAATAGAAGAATTAATCGCAATCAATTAAACATAAACATGTAGTCTGATTATCCATAATTATTTAACACTCCTTTACAGGTCTGATTTGAGACAAAATGTTTCTTTATATCTTTTTTTCATTACCAAATGAATTGCAATTTCCAATCAAATCATGCATCAAAAATGTTGTTGGTCCATTATTTAAAATGTATAATAACAATGTTAAGAGAACTCAGATTATTGTAGAAAACTTAAAAATCTGTTAACACATTAATTGGCAATAAATAATGCCATTATAAATAACCCTTTTGGATCTCTGTCTGGTAAGTATTTTTATAAAATCATGTGATTTATATACTGGAAATGTGAATTTCAAATTCTGGAGCTTATTACAGTTGGTATTTTCTAGATTTTATATTTTCAATTGCAGAAAATTAGGCAGAATTACTCTAAAATATGTAAATTTCGCTTAAAAATATATCATACATTAAAAATGTAAACTTCTCTACTGTTGCAATTGCTATAAATAACATAAACATACAAAAAATCATTTGTATTTATTATTAGTGCAACTTCCAGTTTTCAGGGTAAAAGTCCAGCTTAATGAGATCCAAGTATTTTCAGATTTTCACATGTATTTAAAGAGGAATAAAAAAACATTGAAAATGGCAAGAAATGTTTTTCTTCCTCTTCACAGCAATCTACATTTTTGTTTCAACAATTAAAATGATTATAAAATCTTGATCTACACTGGTCTCACATTGTTAAAAAGGCGTGTCTGTGGAGTAAATGGGTAAATTTCTCTTGAATTGTAAATCTCATTTATTACCATACTGCAAAAACTACCTCACCGGGTTATCCGATAAGCGAAATTTTCGATATATAGAACAAAGAAGGCACTTACAGGTTTAATGTGCATAACTTTTTTTCTGCTCATCTCAATCCTTAGGTGCAAACGGTTTCATAAAATTGAATCTTTGCTTGACATTTATATATTTATTTCATAAATATTGAAGTATATTGCGATAGTCTGTTTTGAGGTTAAAGTTAACCATCTCGGCCTCCTATATACTCTATTGAAAATCGTGCAAAATCGGCGATCTGTTCGTTTTTAATGAATAAATTACTCTATTTCTATTGAAATAAAAGCTTAGGTGCAAACGGATCAAAAACGAAGACAAATTTATCTTTCAAGTGATATATTTTTTTCTTTAGAAAAATTATGTTGCGATAGTCTGTTTTGAGGTTGAAGTTATACTATTTTTTAATTTTCTTAAAAGGAGAGAGCCGATACATATTGCGCTGAATCGATAATCGTTCTCGCGGCATTTATGTTATTTCGCGGTTGAATGGAGACGGTTTAACAAGGTGCCATTTCAGCATTTAAATAAAACTATATTACTCCAGCTGTAAAATGGAAAATAAAATGCAAATTCGTAAAAGTACACGATCATGTATAATTTTTGTGAGTTATAGAGATTAGACTATATCAATGCTTTGTGTTTTACTTTCAATATGATTTAAATTGGTGTTGTTGTTTTGCTGGTGATAGTAAAGTGATAGTTATGATTAATTTCGTAAAGTCAAAATTGTTGTTGTTGTAATATTAATAAATATTCATAAAAAATATAGAATTTACGTTTTGAGGCACCGAAGCTTTAAACGTGTCCAACCAAAACCGAAACAAATTCTAAATTTATTAAAGTCATCTATATGCATTTATCTATCGGAGGTTGCGAATTATCACTTTTGTCCTTAAAAAGTATGAAATTTCACACCTGTGCGAAGTGAATGCAAACGGAGAATATCTCTCACTTGTTTTTTTCCTGTCAGTGAAAGTTTCGAATCCACATTTTTTGACTAATGTCAACGGTTCCGCACCTGTTAATTAGTAACTGACACAAATTCGGATTCTTCTCAGCGAAAACAACAACAACAAACCTGACTTAAGATTAAGTTAAATTATCTGAACAAACGTATAATACCGAATTTGAAAGAATTTGCGTAACCTAACAAGATAGATAATTTATATTCAATTACAAAGTATTGTCGAAATGATCGAGTCAGAACAGTAAATTTACTGAATAAAATCAACACTAATTCCTATTTAATATTCTGACTTCAATATGACTGAACTAAATTAATTGATTTGAACACCATTTAGCTTTATTTGTTTGATGGATTTATAAAATTAACAGTAGTTTTATTTTACAACAACTTTTCTGTATTATTTTAATTGGCTTTTAAAACAAAACAAAATTCTACCCTTGGGTATTAAATATACGTTAACTGGTGTTTTATTGCACATGATTGTAGTTTAATTGTCCACATCCGGAATAAGTGCCCCGTTAAGCAGGAAACAATTAGGTACACTGACCATCCAAATTGATTTATTTTACTTCCACGGTAAAAAGCATGAGACAGGTACAAAACAGAATAATAATGCAATTTTAAGTATGCAGAAGGCATTTTACGTCCTGAAAAAAATTGCTAAATTAATATATTCATTGAGAATCCATTATGGACTTAAATTGCCGAAGTGGATTTTTTTAAATTTAAATATTAACCCTTTCCTCCATACACATACCTTTATTGCATGGGCGGACAGTGTAGATCCAGATCTGCTGGCTTGTCGTCTAAACTGTTCGCTTTTTGATTTGTTAGGTTATCTCTGACCAAAATGCGACCAGTGCAGATCCTGATCAGATGGCACAGATGTGCTGTCTGATCTGGATCTACACTGGTCGCACATGCGTTAAAATGTGTATATATGGAGGAAAGGGTTAAGACTGTGGAAGTAAAAAGAAAGTTAAAAGTCTTGATAAATGATCAACGTAACACGCAGTATAGTCTGCAATTATGTTGCTTAATCGGTACATGTATTACCTATTTAGATTTCTTTTTTTAAAATAATTTCGCAAAAAGTATGTATCACCTTTATTCTAAATGATTACGTGTCATTACACGGGTTAATAATTGATTTGGGTCTACCTGTCTACTCGGGTCACAAAATTATTGCTATTCTCGATTCCGGATATTACAGGTCAATTATAGCATTGTTACATGAATATGGATTTAATTAAATTTAAACCAAACTCAGAAAAGAGAGAAACTTCTGGAGTTGCTGAACTCTAAAGTGAACATTTCAGCTCAAACAGACCCCATTTCCGCCCCAGCCCAGTTTTACTGTAACCCGCAAAGCAGAAACAAATGGGTGCACGCTATTTTAAATAAAATCGTTAAACATAGGTGTTTCTTTCCTAACATACGAGGGGCATTTATAAAGTAATAATCAGTGTGGCGCTTTAGTTGTATACGTAATATTTCTGCTTAAATTTTTAGATCAACCCTTCGAAGTATTCCCCTTTGACTTGTATGCACTTTTCCAAGCGTTTAATCCAATCAGAAAATGCTTTTCGGAATTCTTCTTTGGGTATAGTGTTAAGACACTGGAAAAGCGCGCTGCCGACGGCGTGCCGAGATTCAAAACGTCGACCTCTCATGTAGTTCTTAATAAAGGGATTTAACCAAAAATCGCATGGAGCAAGATCAGGGCTATATGGAGCGTTTGGTAAAGTGTCAATGTTGTTGTCGCTAAGATACGACGTTACCACCGCTGACTTGTGGGCCGGTGCGTTGTCATGCAGGAGCTTGATTCCGCGTACGCCGGTACGGGGACGGTCTGCAGTATAGTGGCATACAACAGCAGCAAGTATCGAATCTCGGTAAAATAATCCCTTAACACTCCTACCTTCTGGTACAGGAATTCGAGCCACCATTCCCTGGCAATCAAAAAATAATACATACATAATGCGTTTTGAGGTGAGAGCTCTACGGGCAATTTGGGGCCGTCCATCATTTTCACCGACCCACACCTTATTTTTTTGTTTACTGTCAGGCTCATAAAAATATATACCCACGTTTCATCGCCAGTTACAATTTCATTCATGCGTTTTTGGTCAGCATTCTTGTATGTATCAAGCAGCTGGGACGCTATTCGCACGCGCTCGCGCTTTTGATCATCAGTGAGGAGGTGGGGTATCCACCTGGCGCAAACCTTGCGTAGCTTTAACGCGCGCGTCAATATTTGAAAAACCGATGACGAATTAATGCCACATAAATCACTTATCTCCTCGACCGTACAACGGGCATCATCTTCCACAGCTTTTTTAACAGCGGCAATATTTTCGTCAGTCATTGTGGTCACTGGACGGCCAGGACGGGCCTCATCTTTTATATCCTCCCTACCAGAGTTAAAAAGACGAACCCACCTTCTAACCGTGGAATACGAGAGAGCACAGTCCCCATAAACCTTGTCTAAGTCTGCTTTAATATCAGGTGCAGCAACGCCGATCAATGCGCGTACTTTACAATAAGCTCTTTTGTTCTCTTTGTCTGCCATTTTAACTGCAGTGTATCTGACCTTGGTCGATTCAAGTGAAGATTTCAGTCACTGTAACGATTTTACCCGGTTTCCTCGTGCTCGTAACTGTAGAGGAGAGTCTAAGCTTTCCATACATGTATAACATGTAGAAATTTCTTTCGGATTAACGTTAAACAATCACACTGATTAATACTTTATAAATGCCCCTCGTATAGCTTCCATTTTATTATGATTAAATGAACTGTTTAAAAATAGATGGTTGATGATATTTTTTGCTAGTTACTGAAATGTATGTGTTGAAGTAGACTTTACGAAAACTAAAATACGGATATAAATACACGCGTGTTTTCTTTAAAATAATTAACATATTCCTTTTTAATTTATTTAAAAGAGCACCTTAACCCCACAATCTATATTATTTTAGTTAAATAAAGATACCTTAAGAATGTGCACGCTATTATTTTATCGATTTTTGCCTTAAGGGTATATCGGTTAAACAATATATCGCTCTGCCGAAGATCTTATCAAGAGTTATTGGTTTTCTGGGGGCCAATTGTCCAGTGAGGTAGTTTTTGCAGTATGCGAGGGGTACTTCCTTGGAACGGTCAGTAGCGAAACAATTTGACTCTTTGGGTTTTAACCAGCTTCTAGGAGCACCAACCTCACACTTACCCTATCATGCTCTTATATAAACACACAAGCTCAAACCCAGCAATCAACTCGACAATGTTGCATGCAAAAGCTCACAAAAGTATAAAACATGATAAGCTTATTGAATTATAAAGCAAACAAGGTGGGTAATGAATGACGTTACTAAGGCCAAAGCACCCGGGGTCAAATTAACAAGAACATGATTGCTGGAATAAAAGAAAGTCTAGTTATTATGTGTGAGTTCAACATTAACAATGCATGTCAGTTTGCATTAACTGAGCATTTATTTTCTTTCAAAATAGCAACACTGTCTCCTAAAACACAATGTATCGTTAAATTGCTCAAGCTAAATTGTTTACGTTTGAACTCTTTAAGAGATTTAGAGCTAAAGAAGAAAACAAGAAGATCCACAAGAAGATAGTTCTATGTTTATTATGTAAAGTGTAGTTTTTTTTGTAAATATCGTTTTTAGTTAGATCACTTTAGCACTTTGACAATTGTTTATTTTATATGAAGCAGATATCAAATTACAAATTATTTTCATTTGCATAACTACCCGTACAACAGTTTTATGTTTCTGCCAATTCTGATAGAAAGGTACGAAATTTAAATGGTACATTCGTTGCATTGTATAGGCTGATGCTTTAGCAGTGTTAATGCTGCTGCGTTGGAATGGATTATTTTCTTCCGCCTCGGCATTGCATATGCTCTGCTAACTTGGCAGTGTTAATGCTACCAACTAGGTAATACATATGCTCTCGTCGCTTTGGAAATAGATGAGCTGCCACCTTGGCAATGAATAGGTCGCCGCTTTTGCAATAAAATGCTTTGTCGCTTTGACTACTCGCACACAATTTAAAAAAGCATCCGAAAGATTAAAGCATAACACATGAAAGACAACAAGCATTTGCTATACATTTCTGCTTAAATTAAAAAATAAAGTAAACCACCTTCTAAAGGCATCCCTGAGAAGTTTAAACCAAACCGAAGTTTAAGCAACTACATCAAGGGTGCTAACTGCGGGAATAAAACATGTTTAATCAATTTGAACATAGTACTATTAACAATTGCAATGCTAGCAAAAAGAGAAGTGTTCTGTCTTCTCCTTATGAATTTAGTAATGAAACAGATAGTTCGAAGAAGCAATCAATAAATTCAAAAACATTGAAAGTGTTTGAATAATTACCTTGGAATACCTTTGACATTGCTGGTCTTCATCTGAAGTCAGAGTATGAAAACGAAAAAGTTCATCCGTTTTAAATTTGTAATCACAAGGAATGATTTGACAAAGATTTTCAAATTTAACCATAACATTTACAGCCTTAGATGTCATTAATTATATACTATGTAGAACGCCCCTGTTTTCACAAATAAACCGTTCTTTTCGTGAAAGCTTCTGTCCTTCTACCAGACCCTTCTGTTTGCAATTCTAAATGATAACTGAATAACCAGTGGTCATCAAAACAGCAACATTATTGAAACACTCACCGAATGTTAACAGTATAGATTTTGCATGTCAAGATTGGTGTCTTTACTGATTCTTACACGATTATGTGCTTTTAACACATGACGCATGGTTTAGGAATGCTTCGATTATCATACACACTTGATAGAAAAATTAATTGGTTTCTCAGGTAAGTAATGTACATGAAATAAATTTGATACGATTTTGCAAGATAATTCTGAATAAACCTTAAACCTTTGGAGCACTACATTACAAGAAGCTTTTTAACAAATAATTTGCGAGATGTTTCTATTAATCAGAAAAAAGCCAAACCATATGTTATTTCAAAAGTTCCAATCGTAACATTCACTTGGTGTAAATATTTAATTAGAGGGTAGTAATATTGCAAAAAAGCAACCCACACAATTATGTAGTAAGGTACGAAGTTTGGGTCTATTGATCGTAGGGTCAACTTAAGTGTTCAAAACATTGTGTCATTTTCTTATCAAAGTTAACAGGAACAGGACAGGAACAGGAACATTTTTGTAGATATCTTATGCTATAAGCCAGTTAGTAGTTTCATTTGTGTTTTTTTTCGCACCAGATTTAATTAAGTGATTTATTTTATTAACCAATATAGACAAGTGTTTAATCAACTGCAATTCGTTTTCAGGGGTTAATTCAAAATTTGAATGAAATGATGTTTAAGATAAGATGAGTATGTTGAAAATTATGAAAAAAAAAATCATGTTGCAAAAAAAACTTGGGACGTCTGCATCTGATAAATGCCTTCTAACCTTCAACTTTGCCATAATTCAGGCTATATTAAGTTGAACAGTCTGAACATACAGGGTCTCCTCGTTTGTACGACAGTAGTTAAAGTGTAGGTGTACGCTGGGACCATTTTGAAACACTTAAATGATTTCTTATGTATAATAATGATGTGTGGTTAACTTGGTGCTTAGCAAACTTTGAGTAGTAGATCTATAGTAGTTATATTGATGCTATATGCTCTGACTAAAATAAAAAAACAATAACAACATTTGAAAGAGACGCAATGGTTTCACGATTGACTACATTTTCTGTATCATATATTAGGATATGTACGAATATAAAAAGTGTAGCCCATCTTTTAAGTAAGTGTTATTTCCTATTCACATTAGAATACTGATCGTTATTGAACTTAAGTGAATGTGCCCCACAGTTTTCTATGTCACAACCGCCGGTAATAACAGCAACCAAAGAGAAAGTGCGAGAAAATTTAGGACAGACAAACTGGAAATTTTCCGTTTACAAGCCTTCTAAAATCGCCAAAACAATTGCAAACTACACTTAGCAAACAAACATACATGACATGTGTAAAGGCTTCCGCGACTCGTCTTTCAGACCATCTCGGGAACCAAACGATATGGAATTGTTTGCTGCTGCAATTGGAATGCTTCTGAATTTTACTTCTTCCATCGCTTTAGCACGACTTGGCAGAAAAGTAAACCCAATGCTTTGATTTTTACTTAGTTTATCTTTCACAAACTTTTGGATATCGGTTTTACATTGTGTAAGATATTTTTTATCAACAATCTTTTTGAAAAGGACCCCAACAGGTGAAGCCCCATTGACATTCAATACCTGAATGGTATTCGGTGTCTTTTACTTATTACTTCAGTATGTTGATGTAATGAACATTTTGGTTATTGCAATAGATGTACTTATTATTCTGAAGTGGCCTTTGTACAGAAGTCGGATAATAACAAAGTCAACTGCTTTGTACCTAATGCTGGCAGCATGGTGTGTCTCGGCAATAGAACGCGTATATGCGGTCTACATTATTGGGGAAAATCGTGATTTGGTGTATGTCGTTTATGATTATATTAGCATAGTCTGCTGTTCAGCATTGGTTATTGTCTATGTGTTACTGATATTTAAGATTAAGGTTCTTAAACAAGACTCATCCAAAAGCATGGTTAAATCTACATTTACCATTTTGGCAATTCTTCTGGCTTACACAATCTTTGTTATGGCCGGATTCTGAATTACTATGGCAAAAGTGCTTTTCCGGAATATCTTAGGTAAACGACATGAAAATTGGTTAATATTTGTCACAACGTGTCAATTATTGTATGCGTTTAATTTAGTCTTTGATCCAATTATATACGTACATAGGACAAAAGAAGGTGGGGATCTTTTAGAAACATGTTCAACAATTTGCAAGATTTCTATTATAGTAAAACTCAACAAATAACTTTGAAGTAGATTTGTAGATAATTAGGTACAAATATCTTGTTATGCTGTCTGTCAAGCCTAGACAAACAAAAGGTTACGATTATTTTCCTTATACTGAATAATGTTTCTTTTTCGCGGCATGAGCAATTTTGTTTTTCTTTCGCAAAGATCTTGAAAATTAAAATTCATTTCAATGTCCCTATTTACATGTATTTCTTCTGAATCAATACCCTCAAATAATGTCAGTGACATGTTGGCTTTTCAAATTTAGTAAATGTAAAATGCTAAATTCAAGGGACTGACAATATACAGTGAATCCTGCCTAAGCAGCCACCTGCGAATAGCAAACCACCTGTCTTAAACAGCCAGTTTGAATATGACCTAAACTGACATTTTGTTCTAATTTTTTACTGTCTTTAACAGCCACCTGTATTCAGCAGCCAAATTTTGTCACTTCCTTGGGTGGCTGCTAAAGACAGGTTGGACTATAGTTAAATTATTTTATACCAATAATGCAAATAATGCAAGTTTATTGATAAAACTCTTACCAAGAAGCTGAACAAATGTGTTGACAGCCAGTGTATGAGCTTTCGATGAGTAAAGAATAAACTGGAAACTATTGCAAAAACACCAAGCATAAGCACGTTAGCTCGTTGTAGCGAGAATGAACACGTTACCTGGTGAAAGCAAGCATAAGTACGTAAACTCGTCGTAGCGAGAATGAACACGTTACCTGGTGAAAGCAAGCATAAGCACGTTAGCTCGTTGTAGCGAGAATAAAAACGTTAGCTTGTGAAAGCAAGTATAAGTACGTAAACTCGTTGTAGCGAGAATGAAAACGTTAGCTTGTGAAAGCACGCATAAGCACGTTAGCTCGTTGTAGCGAGAATGAAAACGTTAGCTTGTGAAAGCAAGCATAAGTACGTAAACTCGTTGTAACGAGAATGAACACGTTACCTGGTGAAAGCAAGCATAAGCACGTTAGCTCGTTGTAGCGAGAATGAACACGTTACCTGGTGAAAGCAAGCATAAGTACGTAAACTGGTTGAAGCGAGAATGAGAACTTTAGTTTGTGAAAGCAAGTATAAGCCCTTAAGCTCCTCGTGGCGAGAATGAAACCGTTAACTGGTGAAAGCAAGCATAAGCACTTTCGCTTAAGCTCGTTGTAGCGAGAATGAACACGTTACCTGGTGAAAGCAAGCATAAGCACGTTAGCTCGTTGTAGCGAGAATAAACACGTTACCTGGTGAAAGCAAGCATAAGCACGTTAGCTCGTTGTAGCGAGAATAAACACGTTACCTGGTGAAAGCAAGCATAAGTACGTAAACTCGTTGTAGCGAGAATGAAAACGTTAGCTGGTGAAAGCAAGCATAAGTACGTAAACTCGTTGTAGCGAGAATGAAAACGTTAGCTTGTGAAAGCAAGCATAAGTACGTAAACTCGTCGTAGCGAGAATGAACACGTTAGCTTGTGAAAGCAAGCATAAGCCCTGAAGCTCCTCGTGGCGAGAACGAAAACGTTAGCTTGTGAAAGCAAGCATAAGCCCTTAAGCTCCTCGTGGCGAGAATAAAAACGTTAGCTGCTGAAAGCAAGCATAAGCCCTTTAGCTCATCGTGGCGAGAATGAACACGTTACCTGGTGAAAGCAAGCATAAGTACGTAAACTCGTTGTAGCGAAAATGAAAACGTTAGCTGGTGAAAGCAAGCATAAGCACGTTAGCTCGTTGTAGCGAGAATGAACACGCTACCTGGTGAAAGCAAGCATTAGCACGTTAGCTCGTTGTAGCGAGAATGAACACGTTAGCTTGTGAAAGCAAGCATAAGTACGTAAACTCGTCGTAGCGAGAATGAAAACGTTAGCTTGTGAAAGCAAGCACAAGTACGTAAACTCGTTGTAACGAGAATGAACACGTTACCTGGTGAAAGCAAGCATAAGTACGTAAACTCGTTGTAGCTAGAATGAAAACGTTAGTTTGTGAAAGCAAGCATAAGCCCGTAAGCTCCTCGTGGCGAGAATGAAACCGTTAGCTGGTGAAAGCAAGCATAAGCACTTAAGCTTAAGCTCGTTGTAGCGAGAATGAACACGTTACTGTAGCTGGTGAAAGCAAGCAAAAGCACGTTAATTTGTTGTAGCGAGAATAAAAACGTTAGCTTCTGAAAGCAAGCCTAAGCACTTAAACTCGTTGGAGCGAGAATTAATACGTTAGCTGGTAAAAGCAAATATAAGCACGTAAGCTCTTTGTAGCGAGAATGTACACGTTAATGGGTGAAAGAAAGCAAAAGCACATTTTTCGCGATCTGGCAAAAAACGAACACGTAAGCTGGTGAAGTCAAGCATTAGCACGTTAGCTCGTTTTAGCGAGAATGAGCTTGTAAGCTGGTGAAAGCAAGCCTAAACTCGTTTCCTTTTGATAGCGTGTATCATATTAGCAAGAAATGTTGTGTCTTAGGAAAAAAACTTTTGATACATATATCAAGTTCCAGCTAGATATCTAGAGATAGAGAGCCATTGCACGTTTTTGATGATAGCGAGAATGACCACTTTAGAGGAGAAAAGTAAGTACACTGATTGATGAAGGTTCTCATAATCATTTTAGCTGTGATTGCACGTCAGAGGTGATTGAGAGCACGAGCGTAATATCTTTTGAAGTCGCACATGTTAGCTGGTTATTGCGAGCAATGCGGACATAATCCAGCTAAAGCGATTTTTAGCACGTTGGCATATGAAAAATAATAAGGACCCTTTTATGATCCTTCTATCTCGTAAATGAACACATTAAGTATACTTTACCACTTCTGATGGTAATATACGTTAAACTCTTCAATATTGTCTTAAACACGGGTCATGGACCATTGGTATTATCCATCCTATATTTAAAAACAAAGGTGACCCGTCGGAAGCAGAAAATTACAGACCTATTACGTTATTAAGCTGCTTTGGTAAATTTTTCACCGCTATCTTAAATGCTCGTTTACAGACATTTGTCGAAATAAATAACATATTAAACGAGTGTCAAGCTGGATTCAGGAAAAAGAACTCTACCGTTGACAATATGTTTATTATGTCTTCCTTAATCCAGCTTTTAAGATCTAAAAAGAAATCCATTTATTGTGCATTTATTGATCTTAAAGGCGCGTTCGATACAATATAGAGAAACGGATTATGGATGAAACTACTGTCATACGATATCAAGCGTAAGATATTCAATGTTATTAAAAACTTGTATGGGAATATAAAATCATGTATACGATCAAACGGCCAAATATAATCATTTTTCGCGAGTATCATCGAAGTGAGACAGGGGGCAAATTTGTCTCCCCTGCTCTTTTCACTATTTTTGAATAATTTACAAGATTATTTTATTAATGGAAGAGTAGATGGGATAAACATAGAAATAAACCAAATTAATTGGTTTATAAAACTTTTTATATTACTCTATGCAGATGATACAGTTATAATTTGTGAAAGTCCAAACGATTTACAAAATGCTTTAGATGTTTACTATGAATATTGTGAACGTTCGAAACTCCAAGTTAACGCCACAAAAACAAAAATATTGATCTTTTCAAGTGCGGCACGCCGAAATTGTAGTTTTTATTATAATGGAAACGAATTAGAAATAGTAATTGAATTTTATTCAGTCGATCGGGATCTTTTTTAAACGCCAAGAAGCACTTAGCAGACCAAGCTAATAGAGCAATATATAGCTTAATAAAGAAAGCAAAACATTTATCTTTGCCTATAGATATGCAAATAGGATTATTTAATAAACTAGTTAAGCCAATATTATTATTATACGGTTGTGAAATTTGGGGATTCGGTAATTTAGAAAGTTTAGAACGTGTCCAACTAAGATTTTTGAAATACATCTTACACTTAAAATGCTCTACACCAAATGCATTTGTTTATGGAGAAACGGGTGTTATGCCCTTAAGAATTGATATCCACACTAGAATAATTTTTTGGGGGGCAAACCTTGTTCAACCACATTTTCTAAAACTATCATGTAGAATTTACTATGCATTATATTTTCAAGCTAAAAAACAGCCTATCTAGAAACATACAAAAGCATTATCCATGGATCTCATGTGTAAAAGATATTTTAATTAAAATCGGATTGTATGGTATTTGGATAACACACGCATTCTCAAATCAAAAATGGCTTTCCGAAAGAACAAAACAAAAACTTAAGGACTTGTTCATTAGCGATTGGCACAGTACAACCGAAAACACAAGAAGTTTACAAAATTATCGTTTAATAAAAACACTTTTGGTTTTGAACATTATTTAAAATATGACTTAAATAAAAATGAAAAATTGTACTTGAAATTCAGAAGCCGAAATCATAAACTGCCAATTGAAGTTGGAAGATAGCGAAATATCCCATACGAACAAAGAAAATGTCCATATTGCATTAACTGCTTAGGTGATGAATATCATTACATCATGAAGTGTAAATATTTCCCCCCCACCCCCCACCCCCCCCCCAAAAAAAAATGTACATTAAAAAGTATATTATGAAAGACCAAATGTAATAAAATACAATAGTTTAATGAATACACATTGTAAGAATGAATTTAACAAACTTTGCTATTTGTAAGAGAAATTTTAACAACTGATATCATTTAACTTTTCTTTTATTATTTAAATATTATTAACATACTTATGTAACACCCCAAGAAAATAGTTAATGTACTTGAACACATAGCGGGTATTGTTAAAAAAAAAGTTTATTGCTAAGGTCATTCTCCCGCTGCTTAATTGAAATTACTCGTATAATGTACATGTACTTCTAATCTGTTACCTTGCCATAATAAGATTGAATTTAACAAACGGTGCTTATTTGTAAAAGAGAAATTTTAACAACTAACATCATTTAAATTTGTTTTCTTATTTAAATATTACTTACATATGCATGGAATAGTTAATGTACTTGAGTTCACTGTGGGAATTGTTCAATAAAATGTTTATTGTTAAGGTCATTCTCCCGCTGATTTACTGAAATTACTCATATAATGTATTTTCAATCTGTTACTTAGTCATTGTATGTCACGATACCTCTATTACTTTTTTCACAACTATGATTCTCGTATAAATTTATGATGTATGTTTTTGCCTCATGTTTACATGTATTCATGTACTGAGTGTAGAAATAAACTTGTAAACTTGTAAAACTTGTAAACGTAAACGAGCATCATATCATCTACGCCAACTTGTATTGTGAATTACCTTTAAGTGATGTGAAATGTGGAACATATATTAAATAAAATACCGTTTCCGTTGTAGAATTTTGTTGCATTTATTTTGTAAAACGCAAAAAAATAACATGTAGTTATTTGAACTGATATTGCATTACATTTAATCATGTCAGAACTGCTGAAGATACATTACGTGAAACATTTTATAAATGTTACTTTCCAGCGCAACTAAAACTTACGAACATAATCAACTTGCTAGATATTCAACAAAAATCGTGTTAACTCCTTTTATGCGACCAATTGAATCCATTGTTTCGATAAGGAGAACCTTTCAACAAAGACCATTTTTGCAAGAATGTTTCTTTTTCTTTGGATGGTAAACGAAAAAATCCACATGTTCTTTCATGAACTTCTTGGGTAACGACGAAGAAATTCGTTGTCTGATTATAAGTAGAATATAAATTTATTGAATATGTTATAATGGTATGCTCTGAATGACAAACAGTACGTAATTATTTAAAAGGGAAACAAGTAAGATTGATTAAATACACAACACTGATGACCAGAAAACGCCGAGCTTGTTCATTACAGTCAACGCGTCAAGAGTAGTACTGTAGCTGATCTACTTCAAATTGAAAAACATAGTTACTTGAGATTATCCGCCAGGCAAGACATGGAAAATGCAAAGTCATGAATCATACATTGTCAGCTGTTTAGGTTAAAACATAATGTCCTTGGTGTGTGTTTTTTTGCTTATTTATTTTCCTGTTTATTTAAAACGAGTAACCCATTTAATAGAGAATGACGAAGTAGAAAACAAGAGGTTATTATAAAAGCTACAGTCTGTCGTCAGTAAGTTATTAACGCGGTTTAACAATATGGCGTTTAAGATGAATGCTCGTATTTTTCACATAACGATTTTGATAATAGTTATTCCAAATTTTGGCAATACAAATGCAGATTGTCCGTCATGTTTTGATATGCTGCTGAAATTATTTCGACTTGAACATGATCAAAGGATAATGATGGGAAAGCTAGAAGAACAGAATAATGCGATTGTTTCGTTGAGACAAAGTGCAACAGGTAACAAATATAAATAGTTAAATCTTACCTTTTATAAATTTTGAAGTACATTTCGTGTAGAAATGTCTGGTTACACTTTCATATCTCGATTTAGTTAATCTGATTGACTTCAATGCAAAGGTTGTACTTCTTCTGTCATTTCAATAACACACTGACAAAAGAAATTCAATATCCAATGTCTACGGTTGTTAAGTACCAATAATTTTGTCGTGTTTAAGTCAATTGTCAATTTATCAGTAAATAAGTTTAAACATTCATCGAACTCAGCACAACCAAAATTGTACTGGATTACTTGAGGTTGCAGAGTTGCAGTGTTGTATGTAAATCAGATAACAAGATTTGCATTAGTTCAGTATAAAGTATACTTCAATACTTCGACATCCGATATATTCATTTCCATTTATGATCATGACTAGGCTTTGTCGAACCAATGCTCCAATATTTTAACATTTATCATGTTTGATGACTGTCAAAATTCTTTTTAGTACATCCTATTTTCAATTTTTTTTTTATCTAAAAAGCGTGATTTTCCGAAAAAAGATGAGAATTGCTTTAAAATTATATTATCATTACAGCTTGTCTGCCTGTGATAAGACACATGTACCTTGGTTGTTATGTGGATAAAGAGGACCGTCTCTTGGACGGAGAATTTCTGAGAAGTGATAATATGACAACGAAAACATGTCTTGATTTCTGTATCGCTAAAGGAATGCGATTCTTTTTAACAGAGGTAGTGTCAGTTAATTCCGTTCCTTATTTTTTTCGCTCGGATAAATTTCCCTTTGATATTGATAAGTTGTTTAAGGCATTTGTCATTTGTTTCTAAAGTAAGAAAACACATAATGTATCTCGCACCAATACTTATTACGATTCAAAGACGACCGCAACAGTTTCAAAACTATAATAATTGTTTATAATGTTTATGATGTTAAGATCATCTATATACAACTATAACAAGACTACCTATGATTTAGTTTTTAGACATCTATACACATTTTTTGCATTTTTAATCTCTCTCTGTCTATCTCTGTCTCTCTCTCTCTCTCTCTCTCTCTCTCTCTCTCTCCCCCCCCCCCTCTCTCTCTCTCTCTCTCTCCCCTCTCTCTCTCTCTCTCTCTCTCTCTCTCTCTCTCTATTTCACCCTAATATAAAGTACTTAATCAGACTCTTGTATTGTGTTAATATTTCAAAGTTTCAGTTTATGTCATTCTCGTACCTTTTAAAGATCTTGCGATATAGTTTTGAATGATATTACATATGCCACATTTATATTCTTATAACCATTTTTTTTTTACTTTTTATTGTTTTATTGTTGTTTATTAAATGTTGTTTAATGTTTAGATTTTGTTTGTTACTTCAGTTTACAACTTATTGTTTCTGTGGAAACGAACTTAAGAACTACGAAAAGAGACCCAACACCGAATGTAACTATGTGTGTGCCGGAGATAGCAACGAAATGTGCGGCGGTTATTGGCGTGGATCTCTCTATGATATAGCGAGTGTCAGTAATAAAGCTGGTAAGGTTTATAATGTAGTTACATAAATTGTTGTTGAAAGGCATCAAGTTGCAGCAAAATACAGTTGAAACCGAAGGTTTTGGCCTTCTTCTATTGCGGACGTGGAAATCTATAATCATATCTTTCTTAAAGTTAGTGTTTAAAAAAATCTTAGTAATACAGGTTACCGTTTTGTTTTGAGGACATGCAATTCAGTAATTAAAATTTGATTAAACATTATTTGGATTGAAAACGTGTTTCAAGCGTTTCTCTTTTACCGAGGATGTTGTATGATCGAACCGACGATGTTCAGAAAATGATGTCAGCGTCTGGGTCATTTTGTTTTCGATTTTAACGAAATAAATTTTTTTTGCTGTTGCTGAATAAGCCTATTCCTATCTTACGGTATAATCAAGATGTCTGAAAGTTATTTTTTCCGTCGATATTTTCAATATTAGGGATGCTTAGGTTCCTTACAGAAGCTTATTGTTTGCCTGAAGTGGCTAGATGGGAAAAGTAAGTCATTTTCATAAATTTGTTCTGATTGCTGACAACGCGGATGAATAGTGATTCGGCTACGATATATAACTAGTCATATATAAAATGAATAAGGTTTGTTATAACACTCCCACACCCGGAAGGTATGTGATAAGACACAAAGTTAACTAACAACAATATTGCATCACTTTTTAATAAGAGCATGTAATGAATATGTGTAAACCTTGTCCGGAAGTCATAATGGAAAATGCCACTTAAAGCTTATGTCTTGGATGCTTTCGCGAATTAACATTATTGTATTATCCGTAGTACCTTTGGAATTAATATTTTTATAGTGTGGCGTATTTGGGTTGAATTTTAGATTTTAGAAAGATAGCCTAGATTAGGACTCGAACCTCGAACGCCCGGCTTACCGTGCCAACGCTCTACCAAATGAACTACCGGGGCCGCTGGTGCGCAATCTATTACATTCCCTCTTATACGAGGGTTTGCCTAGGTTCGGGTCGAGTACCCCGGCCACTTGCTTCGCCCGAAGGGGCTCCAAAGTTATCGCCCTGCCGACAACCCCAATGTGGCAGATTTGGGTTGGAAAGAGTATCCTCGACCAGGACTCGAACCTCGGTTGACACACTTTCTATCAATGATTGAAGCCCCACTTGCTTCGCAAAGAACCCCGAGTTAAATTCATAACTAAAATGGTAAATCATGACATGTATAAACAGCTAAAATACCCCAGTATTCCGTGCAGATGCTAATGTTTCCAACTCATCCGAGTTTATGGTGATTTTTGAAGTTTTTGGCTCCTTGTCTATTTTAAAAATAATTAATAATAATAAAATAAAAAGTCGTTCTCTAGATCAAAAATAGTCAGGAGACGTAGATTTGATCCAAAAAAGTCCGGGTAGCTAACCACCGTGAAGATTACAGATAGCGATAAAGTTGATAATACCGAAAGGATAGCGAAGTATTTCCTATTCTCTATATTATTCATAAAAATTAACTTAAATTATCTAAATGCTGTCATACCAAATTAACATTAATACCACAATTATTATATGGCTGAGAACTTTAGAGTAACTTTAAACACAATTACGTAAACAGTTCGAATATTAGTGTGGCCATACCACGTGATTTGTGACGTCATTTTTCGGTATTTAAACACTACACACGGTTGTCAAGACATTCGTCGACTTGTGTGATTAGGGGCAAATACTGGAATTGAATCATGGCAATTTGTTTTCTTCTGTGTTTGCCCAGAATGTATTGACCACAGGGAATCGGCACATAACTTTTTTTCTGATCCTCACTGGTGGTGAGAAAATCATTTTGTTGACTCTTTCAAACTGAACCAAGGATTTCGGCACAAAGCATGTGGGAAAAGTGATTTACTCGTGGTAATCGGTGTTGCGGACCTGTGTCCAAATGGATTTATATAGGGAAATCAGTAAGAAAAATCCCTTGTCTACTTTTATATCATAGATTCAAAGGATCAGAAAAAAAAGTTATGTGCCGATTCCCTGTGGTATTGACAACCGTGGGTAGTGACGTCACAAACCACGATATATGACTGATATGACCACATTGAATATGATTAATTGCATAAATTTGAAAGATTTACCGCCAAAAAAATGCAAAAGTTCCTTATGATAACAAGAACTGACATGCTTGGATGGAAAAACATAGTTTATTAAATTCATCACCGAAACCTGGTATTTCTATGTAATTTATGTTATTTACTTTGTACAGACCTCGCATGTTTTCAAAGTGCGCCTCTTAACTTGTTTGTTCTGTTGTTTAACTGCAAAAAGAATTCTCATTTTTTATAAGATTTCTGTAACATTTGATCAGTCTGTTATAACAGAACTAAACAGTAACAAAACAAAATATAAAAAAAACTGGTAGGTCAACGTATTTCAGCAATCGCCAATCGCAATGTTCATAAGCATTTCCTTATAGGCCTACTCGCAATATAATATATGGAATACTCGCAATATAATATATGGATGCTTTTCCTGCATAAAAATTTAATTTTAATTAAATAATAGATTAAAACTGTGATTAAACATACACAAATCATCCGCATACAAATGTACAAAATATGGTTTACACTCCGTACAATAGTGTTCAATGCTAATTAAAGTAACATTTAAATTAACATTTAAATGTAGCCGGTTATTTTGTGTTGTATAACCGTCGGTTTCTTGTGTTGTACATGCATGTTGTATAACCCATTTTCACGATTTGTATCTTTCTCATGTGTAACATGAATGTATGTCTCCTTTTGTATACATGTATTTATATGTTTATGCCATGTTAATTACCTTGTGGAAATAAGGAGAATATATATGTGCCTGCGAGTACCGGATAATTACAATCAGAATACACAACGTTATATGACGTAGTTTTGACGTCGAAAAAACTCAGGCACAATATTTATATTTGTGGGGACTAGGCGGCTTGGACAGTAATATGCATTGCCATTACTGCTGGTGAACATTTAAACAGGACGAGATGTTGTAGTAAATTACTGTTGTGTAGTATGATTGTGTCAAGGTTATGTGGTTGTAAGTGTTTCTTTCTCATACAGCTTCTGCTGAATTCATTAACATCAAATACGAGGTTAAATATCATGAAAATAATATAGAAAATCAAGATATTAAAAGAAATAAATCACTGTTGTTTGCACATTGTTTACACTCCACTGAAAGTTTTTGGTTAAAGTCCAAAACTATATGTCTATGTATTAATTTATATGATGAAGTAGATGAAAAGGGAAATTCGAGAGCCACCCAACTCGGTTAAAATCTAAATGTCACAGGCTCGATTTAACTGAACCTGTTTATGTGTAGATGAGCAATAATTCCGCGACTTTGAAATGTCCAGATTTAACAATACAAATATCATGTCTTCGCAAATAGCCATTTTTTGTTATAAGTTGTTATCACATTTTTCTTGTAGACTACTTTAAAATCTTCTAAAAATCATGTGCAGAAATCAAAGACTCATTTTAATTCAGTGATTTTAATACAATTTATGTATTGATTCGATCTTACCTTATAAGCAAGATCAAGTGTCAGTTTAAAGTCATTATAAAGATGTATTACCGAGAACAGAAATGCCACTGGCCATTCTCAGGTTCTCCTTTTCATTAAAAGTATATGCTGCCTTATTGAAACTGATCATTTTATAAACCCATGCTTTCTTTTCCTCTCTACTTTTTGCCCCGCCTTAAATCTTTGGAGATCTTTTTACATAACACTTCCATCAAACAGCTCATTTATTCACTAAGCGCCCTTTTTCATGTTACAAAGAATTGTTTAAGTTGAGGATTGTGAGATTTTACAGAACATCTACTTTTAAGAATTATACCCGAAAACGAACTCTGGGATGCACAAGCCACTATATTTAAGATATTGAACTAAAACCTGAAAAATACTTGTAAATGAAGACTATTTTCAGATTTGAGCGGCCCTATTGAATACGTGTATCTTGGTTGTTATGTTGACAAATGGGACCGGCTTTTAGAAGATGTACATATTGAAAACCAAAATATGACAACGAAGATGTGCCTTGAACTGTGTGTCAGCAAGGAAATGCGGTTCTTTCTCACGGAGGTGGGAAACTAAGTTTTCTTTTTTAAATTATATTTTTTAACGTTACCACAGAAGTTGACAGATGGATGGACGCCTTTAAAAATGTGTATATCACAATTTGAATTTTCACAGAAGTAGGTTGATACTTGTCTGAGAAGCCATGAAGTTCAGTGGCAAAATAATAAAAATTTAATGTAATAGTTTGTAGGCGATTTACAGATAGAGATTAGAGTGATTTTATAAGAATTGAGCACATTTGAAAGAATCACAAACATCTGAAAATAATATTTCTTGTATTGTCTTGCAAAAAAAATCTCTAGAAGAAGGTTAAAATCACGCTTTTGTTTATCTTTCAAGTTTCATTAAACAACTTGTAGAACTGTAGAATTGTGCTCTTTATAAATCAATGATAATAATTAATTCTAAGGTAAGTCGGTTGCTAGAATTCAATATAATTTGACGACATATTAAGATAATGGCAACAACGATAAGACATCATATAGGCACTCTCTGGGAATCGAACCCGTATGGTGACATCGCCTAGCCACCTTACTTCAAACACGCCATCTACGTAGCAAGCCTCTAAAACTGATGCACGGATCATACAGATTTACCTGTCAAGTATTGTTTGACATCGGAAAACAATTGATACTGATAACAGTATTAACTTTTGGCACAGGGAGACTTTTATGACAGCCATACGGTACAAACATCAATACTGTTAATTGTAAATAACATAAATGTACGCACCTGAATTGATTTTGTACGGAAACAACCTCCAATCATGCCATCTTCGGAGCTAACGGGGGAAACCACATAAAATGGATGCGCGATTCACCGAGATAAACGTTACCATCATATGACACCACTTACCGCTTAAAACTGGTGATTTGCACAGAGATTCTTATATGGGCAAGATTACCAGAGATATTGAACATATACTTCTAAATAATCAAACTTATTATATCTATCAAAGTCATTCATAATTTGGTTTCCCTTGTTTAAGATCTATATCACTGATTTGAACTACGTTCCCTACTGTCTATAGTTGTCCTTTTGTTAACTTTTACAGTTTTCAAGTCATTGCTTCTGTGGACAAAGATTGAAATACATCGAAAAGAGACCAGACAGTGAGTGTAACAATAAGTGTTCCGGAAACAACACTGAAACATGTGGCGGCTTTTGGCGAAGTTCTGTTTACGATACCGAACCAGATGGTATAATTGCTATATTTTTTTTAAAAAAAAAAGGGTTTTAAACAATATATTTATGATGAAAATTATGAACATTGTGAAAAGCAACGGATGTAGAGTATTGAAATCCAACTAATTTTCGCTATATTCGCGAGCAAGACTTCATTTCTACTTTGAAAATATGTGTGTTTATAAATTGAGCAGTTTAAAACAAGACCGTACAATAAACGAACAAGAGAACTTGAGGGGTTACCGCCTAGGAACTGTCAGTAAAACACAATTTGCCACTGGTAGTTTAACCCAGGTCCTAAAAGGCCAACCTCACACAAATTGTCCTATAAAGAAACAAGTACAAGTTGTCTTGGTGAACTCACTCAAACTCACCTATTTAAAATATTGCATAAAAAGCACAACAACGATCAAAGATGGAAAGCTTTTTCAATTGCTGAACAAAACAAGGGTGGTACTAAATGACCTTACGGAGACCTTACTGTGTATCTGGAGTCACATTTGCAAGATCAGAGAGCTGAAAAGTGATTGACAATCTTTGAACTTAAACACAAAGTGTCATAATATATATTAAAATCTAAAATCTCTACCTGAGCTAAACTCTACATATAATATGTTTAAATCTATGCTGCAAACGAAAATCTGGAACATCATGCTGACAGTGAAACGCTCATCTTTTTCAATAGCTTGACTTGATTTTTTGATGTTCTATTTGGCAACTGCAGGCCTAGTAGATATTCCTGCTTTTAGCGATATTTTCATTCGTTTTCTCACCATTATTATCATTGTACGAAACAATCTAAATGGCAAAGTAACAGGTTTTTCGATTTAAATTATAAACATTTAATGGTGCTCAGGTTCCATCTGGCTTTATACACGTAGTCTTGATCACTCCTTATGTTATCGAGATAAAAAGAAAAAAGCTAGAGGGGCAGTGTTTTTTTTTCACTTTGGGGGGAAGGGGGTCGCAGCCCTTTGGAGGGGGAAATTGCGACGCGAACAGAGGAAATGGGGAATATTTGGAAGATACTTGCAGCCTGTCAAACACAACATAACAAAGTATTCACTGATCTTTTAATTCAAAGAAAGTCAGTGGTCTACAGTGCAATGTCTTTTTCTGTCTCTGCAAATTTATCAGTTTTTCTGGTCACTGTTTTGTCTATTGATGAGGTATCCATAAAACATATTCAAAATTCAGATTTATCATCTTCACTATTGAATGGTTCGTAACAGATTCTGGCAATGGGGGAATTTTTTATCGGACTTTGGGGAAAAAATATATGCTATTTTGAGGGGGGAAAGGAGCCCTATTTCTCCAAATATTTGGCATAAAAAAACACTGAGGGGCTACATGCTATAAATCTCCCATTTCACAGTTTCTGGTAAATATTATACTTCAGACTCTAAACATTGTATCACAATAACGTAAAATCTTCCAAAAGGAAAGTCAGTTATATCATTTATAAAAAAATATCTTTATTTTCTAATTTTCGAACTGGTGTTCTTCTTCAAGAAAAATACAGAAAGTTTGTAATTTAAGTTACATCCATTTTGAAAGCGTATTGTTGTTTAAGAAGAACATGAGTTCTAAGATTCGAAAATAAATTTCTAAACATTATACAATTGAAAATAAAATAACAAAATTTGAAAAGTAACACTGTGTGTATTTGGATTTGATGTTGTTGAGTAAACGCCAAAAGCAGATTGTTTGTTTTGCTTTTCTTCTTATACCTGGATTTCCATTTTTTCTTTCAGACGTTAGTGTAACAACGTGAACTTTTGTAGAAGTAGGTGTGATGAGAAGCAACATAGATGTTGTAATTTGAAAGTTGCTGAAAGGAATAATGTGTAAATCTGAAACTCATAATTACTGATAAACATAATTATTCAATGATGTCGTGACAAAAAGGGAATTATGGGCAAATCAAGAATAGGAACATTCGGAAAACACAACCTCACCACAAAGCAAGCAAGTGAAGACTTTTATGAAAATGAGTTTTAAGTTGATCAATTTCAAATAGCATAACACACGACTAACTAAAAGGGAGCAAAATAAGTTAATTAATAAACCAAGAAAGGCACTTGATTTTCTCGATGTAATTTGTAATGTAAAATTAAAAACGAAAGGTTATCAACATGACATTCTACAGCGCTCTGTCTGCTGGTGATTATACGAAACCCGTCTTCATATTGATCATTATGCTGACCTCGTCGTTTGCACAACGATGGCATGGGGTAAAGAGTTTATGAAGGTTTATAGGGAAGTCTTGTAAATAACCTAGAAATTCTGTCTTTTTCTTTTCCGCGATCATATTCGAATCCTGGGGCTTTGGTCTCTGTAAGATTATTGAGTACCCAACATTTTTCGTGACAGTGCTATCTTCTTACGTTTTATATGTTTGTGTGCTTTTGTTACATTTTTTATAATCCGGATTTTTTCAACTGTTGCCTTTTTTAGTAAGCGGTATCATTTAACAAAGTGGATATTCTGATGATTTTTAAGTACCAAAATACAGTTGGAGTTTTTACAACTGCAATAAGCAATTTAATTTCTCAGCCAGTGTTTTAGGACAATTTGACTTACATATTAAAGAATATTTAATGCATTACAAATTTCACGGCTTTATTCATATAACACGTATGCAGATTCCAAATGTATACACGTATAGTAGAATAAACCCATTTAATGTAGAGTTGATTGCATTGCTTTGTTAGCACGTCGGTAGGGGGATTTTAAACTTTGTGTCATTCTCTAAATCAACTTATATTTGTTTGCTCACAAAAGAACCTGACGAGGCAACTGTGAGGTTGGTGTACCGTTGAACCTGGTTTAATATCCCAGTGACAAAATGCTGTGTCACCATCCGTTCTAAGGCGATATGTTTCGTTTCTTCTTTATGGTAACTTTTTGTGAAATTGGTAATCTATTTGTGATGAATTGAAGATTGACAAATTTTGATGTAAACTTTAAAACAATATTAATGCATAACCAAATCAAAAGATAGCGTGATAAAATGCAGTTTAATCATTTTGTATATATGCAAAAGAATTATGTAGTTTTGCTTGTGTATTTATTTATGTATGTATTCATTTAAGCCATGTATCGAATATACTAAAATGTCTCGTTTTCAAAAGACCTAAACCTTAAGTTTGAAGTAGGAACGAAAGTAATACTTTAAAAGATAGCATTGAAAGTATTTAAAAATGTCTCCAATACTTTGAAATATACAAATCGATCCCAATACGAGATTACAACGAACATACAACGCATTTTGCAAGTAGTTCATTTTCTTTGACATACTAGATAGACAGACTTTTAATTTCTACTAACATTTACAAAGAGGTAACACAATTTTAGATTACTTTAGTATTTTTTCCTTGTGTCATTGCTTTAGATTGTAAGTGCGTTTTTAAATTTTCGTTTTTGTATTTCTATTGATTTTATTAAGTCATATAAAATACGTTTTTGTAAAATGAACAGTGCTCTTATTAAAAGCATTGCAGTATTTTTGTCATTCTTTTCACTTTAGTTAAACAGCATTTGTTTTCCTGTTCCTTTGTGAACGAAGGTCTAAAGCAGTTTATGAGTCTACTCCTTCTTATGTTACTTAATTTATTACATGTGTTACTATTAATAACAACAAATAATGACCAAAATGCCCTGGTACTTTGCATGATAAAGGGCGGGCCGAAAACCTGATATCGCGAGCCGAAAACCTGATATCGTGGGCCGAAATCCCTTATCAAGAATTATGGCACGTGGTAACCATTGATACAGGATTTCTATCTTTTACATTTCAAGATGGCGACGATTGAATCGATCTGGTCCCATTCATGACAAGTCTTTTGGAGCTTAATGCAAGAATAATTTAAAAAAAAAACATGCATGCTCACATGAGACATATTCTAATGGCGATAAAATGACAAGAGAAAAATGGAGAAAATGTACAAATTTTTCCATACAATCTCATATCTTGCACAATATCATCAAATTGTTCGAAGAAATTATCACTATAACAAAATAAAATCAACTGACAGCAACTTGCTCTGTTACAGTTAAAAAATATCAACAGCCTTTAATTACGTCACAAAACTCTAAATGACGTAGTACTAGTAGTGAAAGCAAATATAGCGACGTATTTAGTTAATTAATAGACAATAGTCAGTAAGTTTATTAATTACAGAGCATGAGCATGGCAGACATTGATAAAATAAGCCCAGCAGATGTTATAAAATGCTCATACACCGATGTTAAAGGGACGGGAGGTGATATCGGCCCGTCCGAGAAACATAGAACCTCAAGCTTAAGCTTTCGGGTAAATATTGCTCTTCCGGGTCCGATATAAAGGTCTCGGACTAATATTGGTCTTCCGAGCCGAAATCACCTCCCGGCTCTTGAAAAAAGGTTAATAACCTTATAGTACTTATTGCATGTATCAAAGGACCTAATAACATATATGGTAAACATTTTATGATCTGACTTTGGTTTCTTCATGCTTATTCATGCACATGAAGAAACCAAATTTAGAAAATGCGTTTGTATATTTTATAATACAGAGTACAATCATAAAACAAATTTTATATTTATTGGTAAAGTAATGTTAGAAATGACACTATGTGGACTAACTTAAAAATTTAAAATAAAAAAATGTTGGACTTATATTAAATTGTTTATTAAAAGCGTCATAATTTCCTATTAATTTATTTGTCTTCAAATTGTTGAGAGACAATAAAATTTATTTGTCTTCAAATTGTTGTTAGACATTTCGCAAGAAAACCATTTGAATTCACTTTGCTTGACAAATAAGCAAACTGGCGAAATCATTGCCACCAAATATTTCGATTTCCTCAGCCTTGCATGTGAAATGAATGGAAACGTAGATTTGTGATCAAAATTGCACAAAGTTTAAAGGACATTCAAGTTTCCTTATAAATATATACCATGCATATACATTTGTAGATTTAATTAGACAGACAATAGAAGTTTGGTATAGGTCTTAGAATTCATCTACCGTTATAACCTTAACAAGTAGGTAATTTTTGAACGAGGAAACTTTATTTTGACAAGAAAACATTGAAAAACAACTGTAAAATCTTAAAAAAAGTTCTGTATGAATTGGGGGTAAACTGTGAATTTCATGACAAACCAAACAAACAAGAGGTAAAAATATCATTGGAAAGTTAGACAACAAACTGTCACAAATTATTTTTTGTAACAGTGACCTTGACAAAGTGAAAAATACCCACACATGGGTGCTTGATACTGGAACTGGGAATGCTTACGATCAATGCCATAATGTAACACATGTAGTAGTGACCCCACCCACCTACTTTCAATCCCGTTTCGTCTTCACAGAAGGTACCTATATAGCAATTTTCAATTAAATATCTTATTCCCAACAAAAGTTATGGAACAGAAAGTGTTTTTTTTCTATTTTTAGTAACAGTGACATTGATCCCACTGGCTTCACTTTCGATCACATGAGTCGTCTTCACAGAAGTTACCTATACAGAAAATTTCATAAAAGAATCTCATTTCAAACTGTAGTTACTAAGCGGAAATTTTCTTTAGATTTCAGTAACACTGAGCTTGACCTTGAAGGCACATGCCCCGAAATAAAACTTGACCTGTTTCTTTTGATGTTACATCTGTGTCTAAAAGAGAACCCGGGTGCTTTACGCCTTGGAGCGGAATACTGTTTTTTCGTTGACTCCGTCTGCATTATATTCTGTTAGAAGAGGCAAATGTATGTATTAACCAACATTCAAAGAGGATAACTTCAATTTTTTTTCTTTTCGTTATTTGCTTGTAGTAGTTGTCTTTGAATTCGGTTATTTAATCAATTACTTCTTCTCTATATTTGACAGAATGGGGAAGCTGTTTTCCTAACTTATCACATCACTAAAATCAAGTAAACAATTTGTGTGTCTTTTTGGTAGTAGTTTTTAGAACATTTTTAGCGGAAATAACGTTTCTGTACATCGTTTGGAATCTTGAGACTTATAATATTGCATGATATTGATAGAAGCATAGTTACTGCATCATATCTTTAGAGCAGTATTTCTATAGTTGTTTGTAAATAACGTTTACTTACATTTTATAGATAATTGAAAACGCAAGAGAGGTACATATACAAAATACAAACACAGTGTTCGATTTACGAGTAGATGCAGGCTATTAAATTGTTAAAAAAGTACAGTATGTAAATTAGAGATACAAAAACCTAAATCGAATATCGTGTGAATAATAAGTGAATGAATGGAAAAGGCACTTTGAAAGTCAAAGATCAAGACAAATGTGAAAGCATTAAGCTGTCAATTTTCCACTCATATTCATTGGCAGTATTGCACGTTACCGTTGCTGTCAACGCCTAATTGCAACTTAATATTTACACAAGTAAACAATACACGTTTGGATTCATATCGACGAAATGGCAGTACTTTTAACAACTTTTCTAAGTATACACCTGCGTACTGGGGCATTACTGGCTTGATAATTGAACTATTGCTCCAAAACTTTCAATAAAACATTCAATAAAGACAGACAACTGACTGCTCTCAGTCATTATGAGTACTGGGACCCACAGAATACAAATTCACATCAGTCAATAAAGAGTATGACACCAACAGCGCATATAACTGCAAGACACATTGAATCTAATTGAGCTAATACAGTGCTGAATGACTTCTTTATGGAATCTTAAGCCCAATCCGGAAGAAGCCCATTTTCAAATTGCATGGTTGGTCCCTCCTGTTTCGTACGCCTCTTCCAAGATCACACAACAGATTTACAATAAGATTTAGATCCGGAGTTCTAGCGCAACATGGAAATATTCTGACGTTGTTCACCTCAAGAAAACGTCTGGTGTTCGCCGAACGATGACACAGTGCACCACCATGCATTTACTGCATGCGCCTTTGTGCTTTGAGACGTGGAAGGACAACCGGAACAAGGACTTGTCACTGATATTCTTCAGAATATAAGTTCCATTGATAAAAACTGCTACAGTCCTCTTGTGCATTGACACACCAGCCTACAGAGTTATAACTGATCACTCATAGTAAAAAAATCCGCTTTAAAAATTTTTCGCGATTTAACCGTTCATCGCTGAAGGTGGCCATATGCGTCTTCAACTGATATTGTGAATTTGTTTTCTGTGGGTGTCAGTATTCTAAATTATTGTGAGCAGTCATTTGTCTGTCATTTTGAATAATGTTTTACTAATAAATCAGTATTACTTGCATGTTTTATTGAAAGTTTTAGAGCAATAGGTCAATTGTCAAACCAGTAATGCCCTAGTACGCAGTTGTATACCTAGAAAAAGTTGTTTAGTGTATTCTTGTTACTTTTGAAATGCATATTGACAGATTATAACAATTTTATGAACAACATTTAACCGTGCTGCAATCAAATAATGTTGCACGATAATCCGAATTCATCGTCAATATCGTTAAAAATGTTTATAGAAAAATACTTATTCCTCTGTTCAAAGAACATTTAAAAAAGAAGTCAGCAATGGATAAAATGTTCTATGCTTTTTTCTAGTTTATCGGAAAAACTTCTATATCATGCACAATAGGAAATTTCTTGGAGAGAAAATATCCACATACAGCATACACAATTTTGCTGTCTATTGATCGTCTGTATGCGTTGCGCTGAAAGGCTCTAGAGCTGGCATTTGCGTAGAATCACATGGGCGGGATAACTCGGGGGAAGGCGGTGTTCTCGAACCTAGACTGGCACTGAAGTTATTATGTGTGTTCTCCCCACGTACTCTCGTAGCTGAAGAAGTACCTGTCGTTACAAAGTTTTCTCGCCGTTGTGTTGCCCCTTGGCTTCTGTTTAAATCACCTGGTTCGGTTTGAGCGAAGTTTCCATGAGCTGCGCTTTGCCTAATTTCGTCATCAATTCGACTACTTGCTTGATTTTGTCGCTCTCCTACTTCTGGTACAGGATATTTCGTTGGACCATCATGATAATCATGCTTTAAAATAGCAAAAACTAATAGCAAATAATATCGTACAGTATCAAAGTTGATTTGAGGGACTGTATATACTCACAAGTAACATCAAATTATGAGTTTAACCTGAAACTTTTAATATATTAAATGTTTTCGCCTTGGCTATCATTAAAATTAGAACGATATCTAACAAAACTGTTATTAAATCAACATCTCATTTTTTAAAAACCTTTAAAATTGTATCTTTGAAAGCCAATAAATATGATAAATATATAACACCTATTGGAGTAGGTTGGTTAATCATGCCCGCTCCCAGCAATATTACTGACTAGGCTGCATTGAATTCAATTCAATTGTCGATCAAGTAAACAATACAAATCTGTATCAAATATTAACAACGATGATTTTGGAAGCCTTATATGAATAAAGCTTTCATGAATAAATTATTAATACAGGTAAAATTTAAGCTGCCCTATTGTTTATTAACCGTCAACGCTTCCCAAATCAATAATTTATCTTAATTATGTTGCCTAATTCATTGTTAGTTTTAATATTTTAAAGCGTTGCGTAAGTGTCACAGGGAGTCACAAGGTGAGGAAGAATGTGCAGCAAGACCGGGACTCGAACCCGGGACCCCTCGCTTACAGGGCGAGTGCTCTCCCGACCGAGCTATCCGTCCAACTGCATACCTTCTCGCCAGATTGTGACTAGATTTCTACTGTGACATATCCCCCCATTACTTGGAAATTCTTCCTCGAATTCCCGAGGGTACATTCCATACACAATTGCGAGCGTCGTAAGACATACAAGCAGTGCTGTCACGGCCCCCCGTTAGGCGCCAAATATCACAGGGTTACCGGGACCCCTCGCTTACTGGGCGAGTGCTCTCCCGACCGAGCTATCCGTCCAATTGCATATCTTCTCACCAGATAGTGACTAGATTTGTACTGTGACATATTCCCCCCATTACTTGGAAATTCTTCCTCGAATTCCCGAGGGTACATTCCATACACAATTGCGAGCGTCGTAAGACATACAAACAGTGCTGTCACGGTCCCCCGTTAGGCGCCAAATGTCACAGGGTTAGAGAGAATGTGCACCCAAACCGGGACTCGAACCCGCTAGAGGGCGATAGCTCTCCCGACTGAGATTTCCGGGCCGTTTACACATCTTCTCCCTAGATAGTTACTAGATTCGCACCGTGACATGAGCTCACAAAATGAACAAGATACGGGGACAAATCTTGAAAATTAAATGTAGTCTAGCAGCCTTATATCATTGTTCCCAAATACTTCAATCTTTTAAATTTCGTTTAAAACATTATTTAATTGATAAAGGTCCAAGATGTGTATCAAATATTACCTTTTAATTTAACCTTTTATGCAACTTTAGCCAACTTGAGCAAAAGGCGACAGTTTTGCAGCTTTACTCGAAAAATCAACATCTCCGGACCTAAGAAATTTCTGCTTTTAACAGTGACTAATGAAGTCAGCTCCAAAATATATTTCATAGGAGGCATACTCGGATCAAACGTGTTGGTTTACAAAGTAAAAGTAAACGGCGTTTACGAATTTTGCGAAAATGGATTTAATGATAATCATTCACATTTCGTCTACCATATATAAACTTTTATGTATTGGGAAAAAATCTTGATGTAGAGCTTGAAAAATTAATGTTCAATATTATATTGACACACTCTCATTCAGCGTTCGCACTTGCCTGTATGAAATGTCTAAATATTTGTAAGATATTGCTACATGTTGGATATTCAACTCTTAATCCGTTTCAGGACGATAAGTAGATCACAGAAAGGACAACTTATAACAAATAACGCAATATTCATTTAGTTTCTTAATTATCATACCTTGACTGGTAATCTGTCTTGTTGTCTTAACTCCAAACTTTCAATAAATATCGGATTAGACTTCAGAACTTGTCCTTCTCTACATACATCCATATCAATTATACACTGGAAGACGTCTTTTGGTGTCCTTTTGTCTTTCAGGATCAAACTGAATTCAACATTACCCGGAAATTCATTTTCATTTGATTATAACTGGTCACATGCATTACAACGTTTTGCAATTTCTTTCAATACGAATTTCTGAAAAAAAATCTTGCATTTATTAGAGTTTAACATTATAAATTGACTCAGTAATATCACATCAACAGATTTATAAAATTTGCTTTAGAAGGACATACGAATTCAAAAGAAAACCAATCATTTTGACAGCAGTGTATGTTAACAGATCTAGACCTCTTCAATTCAAATTCCTAAATTATATTTACAGGGCCTTGTTATTTTAAGAAATAAATGAAAAGGGAACTTTGAAAGCCACCGAACAGGACAAACATGAAAATATTGTAGGCTCGGTTTGATTGAGCCTGTTCATGGACAGTAATGGAAATGCATATTACTGCCCAGGCCGCCTAGCCCCCAAAAAGACTAACCATAGCTCAAATTTTTATAACATAGCTTACCTGTTTCTCGGGGTATATCTGTCTAAGTGTTTTAGGGTGTCTTCGATGTTCCCAAATCTCAGTTTCAGTCATAAAACTAACACCTAATTCAATGTAATCATCTTCTTCTAGATCTAGGTCAGACAAGCGAAGATCCACGTCTTTTATTTGTTTTCGCGTTTGATTATCCACTTCACGTCCTAACATTCGCTAAAACAGAAGCATTTCAATCAATGCATTCTAATCTTACATGTTTTATCCCTTGTCATGTTAGTAAGAGATTTAAGATGATCTCAAGCGATATTATATCAGTGTTAAACATATTTTATGATCAACACTTAAAGTGCAGTTACTTTTCTATCGTCTTTGATTAATTGCGGAACTAATCAGAAAGATAACGATTTTTATAAATGGATTTGCATCCAAATAATACGATTCCTGCCTTAGTAATAGCATGCATACAAATGTATAAAGATTTTCCGAAAGTGACATTCGCAAGTGCATCTTCTAAAATAACAAAACGATACGCATTATAAATATTGAATACGATATGTTGTTTACCTTCTTATAATCTTGGAATTTAAAAAGCTTGTCAGCCACCCAAACCGATAAAGCGACAGTGTACTCTTCATTTATCCTTCTGATTACACCGAATACAAATACTTGGAACTGCAAATCTTCTCGCTTGTGTTTCCGTACACAATAAAAACCAGAGAAATGTCGTATGAAAATAAGTAATGTGGTGCCTGTAAACAGAAGCTCATACATCTCAGTGATAGTTAAAATTGATTACAAATTGTTGTTTTATCCATGTAGGTAGAAAAGCCGAGCAAAATGTAACGGATCAAGATAACCTCATTAAAAGAGTAAAAATTTTAAACAATTAGCATTAAAATCTCCCTTAGAACGGTTTGTTGCAAAATACTGGGTTAAAATCAGATATAAGTCAGATACTTATGCGTTTGTATTTGCCTACCTTTTACGACATAGTACATATCTAACGTTTGGTTCTCTTTGCCTCTTTGCTGAACGATTTCTGTCTTTGCTAGTGGTAATACCCCTTCATCTGACTCAAAAGTCTTCACAATTAATTCATCCGCTGATCCTATAAACGCCATTTCTATAACTGCATGTTCTTCAAGAATCTGATGTCCTTTAATAAAAAATTCAACCACTGGAGAGGATAGTTTTTCATTTTCAGTCAATCCAAGCTTTACGTTTAACGCGTTAATGTCACTGTAAGATGCCCAGTGTACTTCGACGTCTTCCTTGTTTGTAAGAGAGAGTGGCATTATCATTTTAACTTCTGAATAAGGTTCTTGTACGACATTGTTTTGTTCATTAAGGATCACAAAGAAATCAAAGAGATTTCCGAAGATTGTACTATTTGATTTGGAAGTTAATGTTTGAGTTTCTTTGTCTTGAATTAAAGAAGACTTGAAGTTTCCATTTCCATAACTATTCTGTTTCGCTTACCAATTCTCTTCTTCGGAAACAGATTCCGTATCAGCATTGACTTTATTGTTAGGACATTCTTTTATAAGCATATTGCCATTATGTGTTGATAATACATTAACATCACACTTAGGAATGAAAATTGTGTTTTCATTTGAAAAGAAATCGTCCTGAATAAAATGACAAGGGCGGCAATTTAATTCAACCCAACGATCTTCAACATTATGCGAGTTTCGTTGTTCATCACGAGGATTTGCAATGAGAGAAAACTTTTCAGACCGTCTTTTCAGAATTGATGTCCATATTCTGTCTCGTTTTTCAAGCCAAAACACTACTCCGACAATAGTTGCAAAGATCACGAAACTGCCACCTGTAAAATTAAATGTGTTTCACTGCTAGCTAGTAAAACTCTATAGATATAAATGTGAATGTTTGACATGTTTGTTATTTGGGTTCCGACCCGGGCCGGTCAGAAGCTAGCAACATCAATCAAACTAATAAGAAATTTGTCGTTTAAGGTGATGCGTTTCTAACCCTATTTTGACGCCAGCAATTAAATATTGACTTACACTTATGAACTGATGAAGCATGGTACTATGCTTGCTTTATTTTAAAGTTGCTACAGTTTCGTCAACTTTCTTTCCTACCAAAAGATCTTTACCTATGATGGTTATTCACAAATATGACAGAAATATGAAAAAAATAATGGTATATCACTCGGCTTGCTAATCATTTATTTAGCTTTAATTTTTGACACATTTCATGCTAGGAGAAGGAATACTCGTAATGCAAGAACATCTTAAAATCACAATAACTCATTATAAAACATTTTATTTTATTTAAATAACAAATAATCTCTTTGAAAATGTAACATATTTAAATAAAGAAGAACTTACAAAAATAGTTTCTTCTTCGAAATAAAAATACACGGAAGATGAATTTTCACTAAAATAAATAAGTGTTTGTTCTTTTGAAATTAGAAAAACCCTATCTGACCAATAGAATTCGCTCAAACTTTAAAGGTTTTCCCGAAAAAAGGCTCAATATAACCTTAAATAAATCACCACAATCTTTTTACTCATATGCTATTCTTTTTAAATTTTTATACATGTACTTCGGTTATTTATCTTACATCAGGCAAAGTTTAATTCAAATCTTAAAAGGTCATTTAAAAAAATACAATCATCTTTAATATGTATAATATTTTTGCTTTCCGAACAACAGCTAGTGCTAAAAGGCGCTTTCTTTCTCTAACAAGAAAACCTAGTATAATCAGATGTACGAAACATTTTGTACTTGCATTGGTTGTTTTTAAGGTGTTGTCAGCAAAGAATATTAGTCTAAAACAGAAATCAGAACAAAACAGAAACTTAAGATTTTAATTCAAAATCTTGTTCAGCGATGCTATATATTATCCTTAATTTGAATTGTGGTATAATCACATAAAATTTTGAGGTATCTGGACATTTGCTAAAGCGGGAAGATGTTATTTTTCACAAAGGTCAATGTTATTTCCTCTTTCCTTAAATGATGAGATCGACTTAAAGTCTCAAGCGGATTGTTTGACTGTCAAAATAAGAAGGTAATGACATGTAAAAAGGAAAATACAATAGTTAAAGTTCACAGATGCAAAAAACTATTTAACAGCTACTTAAATATCTTTTTTGGCAAAATACCTCCCTTTTAATTAAAAAAAAATATCCAACTCCAAATACAACAACGTGGCATATAATGTAATACAGAAGTTGTTGTATAAGAAATTTACTCACTTTTAGTCGTGACTTAAATTAATTATACACTAATAACACGTTTCTTTATGAAACAAACAGCAATTTAAATAATCATGATTATCACTGCAGGTGATTAAATACCCCCATGTGGGTAGTGGAGCTGTAAATTCTTAGAATCAATGACATAATGTAACAATAGAAACATTGACACATGTAGCAGTGATCTTGACCTTCACCTTCACCCACCCACCACTTTCAATTCCCAAGCAGTCTTCAAAGAAACTATCAAGTTTCATCACAATATCTTATTCTTAATTTAAGTTATTTAGCATAAACAGTTTTTCTATCTTGAGTAACAGTGACATTTATCACAGTGGCCCCACTTTCAATCCAACGTGTCGTTTTCATAGTAGGATAGAGCAAGTTTCACGCCAATATCTTATTCATTCTAAAGTAATTCATCAGAAACGTGTTGTAAACTTAAATTTGAAGAGGTGAAAGTGCTGTAGTTTCCTAAAATGTAATTCCACTATAAAATCCACAGTAAACGGAATAACAGTTTCAGTACACATTAATTCAGATATTGACTGACAAACGGATAACATTTTTTATGTTTTAACTTGAAGTGCTTTAAATTGTGGGATTCAATATGTTGCACAAACAGGACGCCCTTTAAAAACACGTTTGGTCAGCACTGTTCTAAAATTAGAAACAATAGTAAAATCAATACATTTTTGTATAAGTATTTCAAACAATCGTGCCACACTTTTAAACACGTAACTATTCAACATATAAAACAACTTAAAATTAGAGCAAGGCTATTATGGAACATAAGTAGATGTAGAAACTTTAAAACGCCCTACCCACGTGGTTTAAATGATAATATTTATCAAGAAGGCAACATTTAAAATTCCTGATTTTGACATTTTTTGATTTTCATTCGAAAATGAAAATCAAGTTCGCACGCGATAAGGACTAATGGTTGCATTAAAAGAAAATCACGAGTTCATTGTTGTTCTATTCGTGACCAGTTAGAGGCAATATCATTCAATTTATTGTTAAATAATCTGGTAGACACGCTATTCTTTTACGTTTGGTTTCTCTTTCTATTTCACGTTTACAGAAAATGGATAAGGAAGCCGATGATATTGTTAGAAGAACTCATTCACTTTATGAAGTTGCAAGCTTTACTCAATGTTACACTCAGCATGTTTTCAGACCACACATCGGCTTAGAAATCCGATTACCAAAGACATTTCCTGAACATTTTCCTTTTTAAATAAACATGATAAAGTAATAGATTTCATTGACCTTCCAAGTATATTTAAAGATAAAACTGGAATCAGCTATACCTAATTATTTCAAGAATACTGAAATACCCATCGTTTGTTATTAAATACAACAATCCAACTAGAAATACAACTTTTAATTACAACAAAATTACATCGGATTTACAGATTGTTGAGAATACACCATTATCATGAGATTGTTCAAATTCAAAATTTTGCTATCAACCTGTCGGTCATGTCGTTACAGGGGATTAAAATGTTTTCAAAGACCATACAATCCGTAATTTAATTTTTGTTTTGTTTTAAGAGTTCGATTAATAGACACCCTCATTAAGATAAATCGCTTACAGAGAACACTGACAATCTAATACAAAACGTTAAATATGGACAATGGGTTTTTCTATTCATTACAACTTTAAGAACTTAAAGAAAAACAACGCAGGATAGACAAGAAAGTTATTCAAATACGCAATATGCGTGACACTGCCAGTTGAATGAATTGAATAAGCGTTTTTTATTGTTTTATAACTCAAAAAGTAACCCGAAAATACCATTTTGTTATTCACATTCCGAATATTAAAACATCTAGCTTAATATGTCTAAAGAACGTTTCTCTGTTTGCGTTAAGGGCGTTTATATTATTAAATTTATAATTTATAATTATAAATTTGAAGTACTACAACGTTTCAAGCGAAAGATTTTACTAAAATAATATCATACATGTACAAGATAATTTTCATGGAAAAACTTATATTATCTCGAAAAATACATGCTTTGAGAGCTCAGTTAAGGAAAAATACAGGATACACGCTAGCCTGATCAGAAAGCGCGTTTTTAAACAAAACCTCGTCGGTCATTTATTTTACCAATCTCAATAAAGCATGTCCAGTTCCATTGTCTGACTTAATTTCATAAGATTTTGGCAATATCTATTTTTTCTTGACGTCAAAATAATGTGAGCAACTTATCCCTCCAAAAAGATATCGGTATATTTACGGTAAATGAAATATGGCGGATTAGGCATGAGGAAAGCAAGGCGAGTAACTGTAAAACAGATGTTGTTGTATTCACTGTGTTGCAACTGAGGCCGAACTGCTAAATCTGTAAGTATAATAGATTACGAGTTTACAGGGGAATTTAAATTTAAACAATAAATATTAATTGTCACATTTATTTTGAAACATTTAAACAACAATGGAAATGATAATTTGTAAACAGTGATGGTGAATATAATTTTACTGTTTTTATCAATTTTTAAACACCCATGCTTTTTAACAATCGGATGGGCCTCATAAAATCACACCTGGTGTATGATAGCTAGATGTACTTTTAAAGGTTGCACGTGAAAGCGTTTATAATTATAAGAGAATAAATGTAATAGGTTGTACCTTTCCCTTTAAATCATAAATGTATAGCTATATTTTTGCTACTACTGGCATTTCCTCATACATGTATACGGTTGTAAAATAAGGACAGCCGTAAGAAAGTAAGTAATTAAAATATGGTTTGCATTGTATTATTTCTATTTGATCATCGTGATAATTATATTGACACATTAGAAACGTAAATGTAGGACAGTACCTGCAATACCATAAATCACATATGTATGATTATTTTCTTCAATACCTTCCGTCGGCGCGTTGTTGCTATCCACTTCATTTCCTTTACGACCAAAAATGCCTAAGTGAACATGCTGCTCATTCTCTAAAACATTTAAAAAAGACTGTATACAACATTGTTTACGACAAGGTACCATTTATGTAATTGTTTCAAAAAGTTTAATGCTTACAGATATATTGAATACTGTACATGGACACTCAACAGTAAAAAAAATGATTAAATGTTGCTTCTATCACTGTCTATGAACTGTAATTGTATTTCTTTACGATAGATATACTTTACGAACCGTGTACGATTTCATTGGACTCTTTGTTATCACAGCTGTTCTTACAGTTTTGCAAAGGCTGGAAAAGAAAGAAAAATCATTTAATTAAATATGATTTGTGGGTTGGAGGTGTTGAGAGGGAGGGGGTTAAGGTTTCACTAACATATATGTTTTGAACTTCAAACGGAAAGTAGACCGGTAAGTAAGTTTTCTTAAATTTCTTGAAAGCCCTAACATTATTTTGACAAATTGGCTCTAATGATTGTAGACCAGCGTATACTTATTTCAGGTATGAGTTGTTTCGGTATATTGTCCATGTATTTCAAGGTTCTCAAGCAAACGGTTTTTCTTTTGTTTTAGTATGTGCTTGGTAATAAGACTAATATGAACTTAATACATCCTTAGGTAATACATTTCTCCACTAAAATGTAGGTGGCAATGAGTATTTTTCCCAAAATACATTTTTGAAATTTTAGCTAGTTTTCGCCAATTGCAATGTTTAATAGTGATACCTTAAATTGTGGTTGAGACTTGCATTAGAACGGCGCTTCGCCACGACAAAATCGTACTCTTACTGGATCTATTGACTTGTCGATATTTCATAATCTTTATAAAAATGAACTTTAAGAAGTTAGTAAACAGCGTTTTAGTTCACTCTCTCTCTCTCTCTCTCTCTCTCTCTCTCTCTCTCTCTCTCTCTCTCTCTCTCTCTCTCTCTTACACACACACAAGCGCTTGCACGCACGCACGCACGCACAGACAAATTTGGCTGAAGTCTGAGTTAGCAGTGATTATTAAACCAAGTCAGACGATTACTATTGAAGTAATCACTTTTGTGGACGAAATGGGACATTAAAGAATAAATTGTTAAGTAAAACATACTTTTACAAAAAACATCTTTTTCCACATCATTTGGCTCTCCTCCACAAAGTTCTGTGTCTGGATTCTGCCATCAGCAACAACGGCGTTTTTGCAGCAGATAGCGTTCGTCACGTTGCAAATGTTTCTTCCACAGCAGCCATTGTTTCCGCTTGACATCTCTTCAACTGTGTACCCAGTACCATTACAACATATCCGATCCTTACTGGTGCGTGTGGTGATCCCACACCCTGCACTAAGGTCGCTTCTGCAAGATTAAAACACAAAAATTGTGTAAATAGAGAGAGAGAGAGAGGGAGAGAGAGAGACAGAGACAGAGACAGAGAGACAGAGAGAGAAAGGGAGAGAGAGAGAGAAAGAGCAAGTCATGCTCAATAAAAAAAATTGAAGTCCTGATAGGAACCGAACCAACGACCGTCAAGTCGACACATTACAGGTTGGCAGCTCTAACCACTCGGCCATTCACACTTTCAAATGATCGCTAATTATTTTTACGGTATTATACAAAATAAAGGTTATCAAGGTTATGTCCATGTACTTCTGGAATTAGAAATTGGTTTAGTATCTCTGTTTTGAGTCCGGTTATAAGTCCGAGGGGCTTATAACGGTGCGTACCATAGTTGATTTTTAACTACGGGAATACACGGGAATAAACGGTCTTTGATTTTAGTTTTATAATATCGTTTTAATAAACAAGTTTTCACAGAGGAATGGGTGGCCGAGTGGTTAGAGTCGCGGACTAGCGGAACAGACGAACCGACTAGCGTTGGTTCGAATCCTACATAAAACACATTTTAGTTACTTTTTATGCAATGCTCTTTCACTCGCATTCCTTTTTATTTTATATTTGAATACAATAGACGATCATAAACATATCATGTATCAAACAGGTAACGATTTTTTATAACCTTAAATAATTTATTTCGAAAAAAGATTCGATTTGTATTTGGATGATTTTTCCTGAAGAAATACTAATTTCTATATCACATACTGACAGTTTGAGATTAAAAAGATTTAAATACAAATACAACGAATCCCCTCTCCAACTCTTTTCATTTTCTTTGCAAACAGTCGTCAAGTTCCAACTTGAGGAGGTACATGCGCAGTGAAGTAGACAACGTGTTGTTCAACGATAACAGAATGTGAGTTTTTCTGTGTTAACAAATTAGATCTCTTTCTGAAATCGCGAAATAAGTACACAAGAGAATAACCAAATATGTTCACACAATCTACATAATATTTGTATTCAAATGTCAAATTAATTAACAATAGAGCGAGAGAGAGAGAGAGAGAGAGAGAGAGAGAGAGAGAGAGAGAGAGAGGGAGAGAGAGAGAGAGAGAGAGAGAGTGAGTGAGAGAGAGAGAGAGAGAGAGAGAGAGAGAGCACTGGTAATACCGTAATTGTATTAATAGCTATGTCCCCTCAAAAATGAGAGTAATGAAAACTTGATCTGACCCCATATATCATATAGGAAATCGAGAGAGGTGTCCCCAGAATGCGAGAGAGTTCTAAGATACCGTAACTGCGGGGACTCAAAACCAGAGAGAGCGAGAGAGAGAGAGAGAGAGAGAGAGAGAGAGAGAGAGAGAGAGAGAGAGAGAGAGAGAGAGAGAGAGAGAGAGAGAGAGAGAGAACAGTGATTTAAAAAGGAAGTTAAATACAAGATTACATTATATTTACTTCCCACATCATCGAAATGGCAAAGTTAACTCCAACATTTCTTTTGAACAGTAACTGTGAATTACTCTTCCATGAGAAAGAGAGAACACTGATTGGCAAAGGAAGTTATCTACATCATTGTGTATTTACTTTCTATAGCGTCGAAATGGCAAAGATAGTTAACTCCAACACTGCTTTTGAACAGTAACCGTGAATTAATCTCCCATGTCTTGAACAGTAACCGTGAATTAATCTGCCGTATCTATCATATTGCAAAGAGAGTTTACTCCAACATTACGTTGGAACAGCCCAATGTGTATTTGTCTCCCATATAAATCGAACTTGTTGAATAGATAGTTATAAATCACCGAGTTTTGAGCCCGGCTACATCCCCATATAAACATCATCGAATTACTTGTTTCCAGTGTATAGAATGAATATAAATTATTTTTTGTGGCCTTTAATAATAGACAGTTGAGAGAGAGAGAGAGAGAGAGAGAGAGAATGAGAGTGTGAGATAGAGAGAGAGAGAGAGATGGAGAAAGGGAGAGAGAGAGAGAGAAACAGCGAGTCATGCTCAAAAAAAAATTGAAGTCCTGGTAGGAACCGAACCAACGACCGTCAAGTCGACACATTACAGTTACGCAGCTCTTACCACTCGGCTACTCACAGTTTCAAATGATCGTTAATTATTTTTACGGTATTATACAAAATAAAGGTTATAAAGGTTATGGTCATGTATTTCTGGAATTAGAAATTGGTTTAGTATCTCTGTTTTGAGTCCGGTTATAAGTCCGAGGGGCTTATAACCGTGCGTACCATAGTTGATTTTTAACTACGGGAATACATGGGAATAAACGGTCTTTGATTTTATTTTTATAATATCGTTTTAATAAACACGTTTTAACAGAAGAATCGGTGGCCGAGTGGTTAGAGTCGCGGACCGGCCGAACAGACGAACTGACTAGCGTTGGTTCGAATCCTACATAGAAATCTTTTAAGTTACTTTTTATGCAATGTTATTTCTCTCGCATTCCTTTTTATTTTATATTTGAAAACAATAGACGATCAGAAACATATCATGTATCAAACAGGTAACGATTTTTTATATCCCTACATAATTTATTTCGAGAAAAGTTTCGATCTGTGTTAACAAATTAGATCTCCTTCTGAAAGCGCGAAATAAGTACACAAGAGAATAGCCAAATATGTTCACACAATCTACATAATCTACATATTTGTATTCAAATGTCAAATTAATTAACAAGAGAGAGAGAGAGAGAGAGAGAGAGAGAGAGAGAGAGAGAGATAGAGAGAGAGAGAGAGAGAGAGAAGAAGAAGAAGAAGAGAGAGAGAAAGAGAGAGAGAGAAAGAGCGAGTAATGCTCAATAAAAAAATGAAGTCCTGGTAGGAACCGAAGCAACGACCGTTAAGTCGACACATTACAGGTACGAAGCTCTAACCACTCGGCCACTCACACTTTCAAATGATCGTCAATTATTTTTACGGTATTATACAAAATAAAGGTTATAGAGGTTATGTCCATGTACTTCCGGAATTAGAAATTGGTTTAATATCTCTGTTTTGAGTCCGGTTATAAGTCCGAGGGGCTTATAACCGTGCGTACTATATTTGATTTTCAACTACGGGAATACACGGGAATAAACGGTCTTTGATTCTATTTTTATGATATCGTTTAAATAAACACGTTTTCACAGAAGAATCGGTGGCCGAGTGGTTAGAGTCGCGGACCTGCGGAACCGACGAACTGACTAGCGTTGGTTCGAATCCTACATAAAACACTTTTTAGTTACTTTTTATGCAATGCTCTTTCGCTCGCATTCCTTTTTATTTTATATTTAAAAACAATAGACGATCATAAACATTATCATATATCAAACAGGTAACGATTTTTTATAACCCTAAATAATTTATTTCGAAAAAAGTTTCGATTTGGATCTGGATGATTTTTCCTGAAGAAATGCTAATTTCTATATCACATACTGACAGTTTGAGATTAAAAAGATTTAAATACAAAAAAAAACGAATCCACTCTCCAACTCTTTTCATTTTCTTTGCAAACAGTCGTCAAGTTCCAACTCGAGAAGGTACATGCGCAGTGAAGTAGTCAACGTGTTGTTTAACGATAACAGAATGTGAGTTTACAACCTGAAAATGGAACTTTTCCAATTTCTGTGTTAACAAATTAGATCTCCTTCTGAAATCGCGAAATAAGTACACAAGAGAATAACCAAATATGTTCACACAATCTACATAATATTTGTATTCAAATGTAAAATTAATTAACAATAGAGAGAGAGAGAGAGAGAGAGAGAGAGAGAGAGAGAGAGAGAGATAGAGCGAGTCATGCGCAATAAAAAAAAATTGAAGTCCTGGTAGGAACCGAACCAACGACCGTCATGTCGACACATTACAGGTACGCAGCTCTAACCACTCGGCCACTTACACTTTCAAATGATAGTTAATTATTTTACGGTATTATACAAAATAAAGGCTATAAAGGTTATGTCCATGTACTTCCGGAGTTAGAAATTGGTTTAGTATCTCTGTTTTGAGTCCGGTTATAAGTCCGAGGGGCTTATATGCGTGCGTACCATAGTTGATTTTCAACTACGGGAATACACGGGAATAAACGGTCTTTGATTTTATTTGTATAATATCGTTTTAATCAACACGTTTTCACAGAAGAATCGGTGGCCGAGTGGTTAGAGTCGCGGACCAGGGGAACAGATGAACTGACTAGCGTTGGTTCGAATCCTACATAGAACACTTTTAGTTACTTTTTTTGCAATGCTCTTTCGCTCGCATTCCTTTTAATTTTATATTTAAAAACAATAGACGATCATAAACATATCATATATCAAACAGGTAACGATTTTTTATAACCCTAAATAATTTATTTCGAAAAAAGTTTCGATTTGGATCTGGATGATTTTTCCTGAAGAAATGCTAATTTCTATATCACATACTGACAGTTTGAGATTAAAAAGATTTAAATACAAAAAAAACGAATCCCCTCTCCAACTCTTTTCATTTTCTTTGCAAACAGTCGTCAAGTTCCAACTTGAGAAGGTACATGCGCAGTGAAGTAGTCAACGTGTTGTTTAACGATAACAGAATGTGAGTTTACAACCTGAAAATGGAACTTTTCCAATTTCTGTGTTAACAAATTAGATCTCCTTCTGAAATCGCGAAATAAGTACACAAGAGAATAACCAAATATGTTCACACAATCTACATTATATTTGTATTCAAATGTAAAATTAATTAACAATAGAGAGAGAGAGTGAGAGAGAGAGAGTGAGAGAGAGAGATAGAGCGAGTCATGCGCAATAAAAAAAAATTGAAGTCCTGGTAGGAACCGAACCAACGACCGTCATGTCGACACATTACAGGTACGCAGCTCTAACCACTCGGCCACTCACACTTTCAAATGATAGTTAATTGTTTTACGGTATTATACAAAATAAAGGCTATAAAGGTTATGTCCATGTACTTCCGGAATTAGAAATTGGTTAAGTATCTCTGTTTTGAGTCCGGTTATAAGTCCGAGGGGCTTATAACCGTGCGTACCATAGTTGATTTTCAACTACGGGAATACACGGGAATAAACGGTCTTTGATTTTATTTGTATAATATCGTTTTAATCAACACGTTTTCACAGAAGAATCGGTGGCCGAGTGGTTAGAGTCGCGGACCAGGGGAATAGATGAACTGACTAGCGTTGGTTCGAATCCTACATAGAACACTTTTTAGTTACTTTTTTTGCAATGCTCTTTCGCTCGCATTCCTTTTAATTTTATATTTAAAAACAATAGACGATCATAAACATATCATATATCAAACAGGTAACGATTTTTTTATAACCCTAAATAATTTATTGCGAAAAAAGTTTCGATTTGGATTTGAATGATTTTTCCTGAAGAAATACTAATTTCTATATCACATACTGACAGTTTGAGATTAAAAAGATTTAAATACAAATACAACGAATCCCCTCTCCAACTCTTTTCATTTTCTTTGCAAACAGTCGTCAAGTTCCAACTTGAGAAGGTAAATGCGCAGTGAAGTAGTCAACGTGTTGTTTAACGATAACAGAATGTGAGTTTACAACCTGAAAATGGAACTTTTCCAAGTTCTGTGTTAACAAATTAGATCCCCTTCTGAAATCGCAAAATAAGTACACAAGAGAATAACCAAATATGTTCACACAATCTACATAATATTTGTATTCAAATGTCAAATTAATTAACAAGAGAGAGAGAGAGAGAGAGAGAGAGAGAGAGAGAGAGAGAGAGAGAGAGAGAGAGAGAGAGAACAGTAGTTTAAAAAGGAAGTTAAATACAAGATTACATTGTATTTACTTCCCACATCATCGAAATGGCAGAGAGTTAACTCCAACATTACTTTTGAACAGTAACTGTGAATTAATCTTCCATGAGAAAGAGAAAACACTGATTGGCAAAGGAAGTTATATTTACTTTCTATAGCGTCTAAATGGCAAAGATAGTTAACTCCAACGCTACTTTTGAACAGAAATCGTGAATTAATCTCCCGTGTCTTGAACAGTAACCGTGAATTAATCTGCCGTGTCATATTGCAAAGAGAGTTTACTCCAACATTACGTTTGAACAGCCCAATGTGTATTTGTCTCCCATATAAATCGAACCTGTTGGATAGATAGTTATAAATCACCGAGTTTTGAGCCCGGCTACCTCCCCCAATAAACAACATCGAATTACTTGTTTCCAGTGTATAGAATGAATATAAATTATTTTGTGGCCTTTAATATTAAACAATTGAGAGAGAGAGAGAGAGAGAGAGAGAGAGAGAGAGGGAGAGAGAGAGAGAGAGATAGAGAGAGAGAGAGAGAAAGGGAGAGAGAGAGAGAGAAAGAGCGAGTCATGCTCAATAAAAAAATTGAAGTTATTGTTAAAATTTTCTGAAAACCGTCATAATACCTCTGCAAGCCGATCTTTTATTTCTTAAAGCTTTATTTTCAAGACTTTCTTCTTCTGAAAAAAGAAACATTAATTGTAAACATTTTTTCCTACCTAACTTTCAGGAGGGCTGCTCTTTTTATTCTTTGTGCTTATGAGGATGTGCAGCTTAATTATTCTTCGGACATGGTATCAATATACTTGGTATATGGCCGATCAGTAATTCTTCCGGCTAACTAGGATTTGCCGCTCAATTAATTTTGGGCTTTCTAGAATGTGCCCCGCTCATAATTGTCCATGCTAACGAGAACGTGCCGCTCAGACTAGGATTTTCCGCTCAATCATTTTGGGGCTTTCTAGAATGTGCCCCTCTAATAATTGTTCCAATATTTTTCATATTTGTCGTGTTTGTCGGCTTTCAAAGTTCCCTTTTCATCCATTCCAACTAACGAGAGCGTGCCGCTTTGACATTCTGGCTTACTAGGATTTGCCGCGCAACCATTTTGGTGCTTTCAAGCTAGAATGTGAGTTTACAATATTGCAGCAAACACCATAATGCCTACGTGTATGGGTCGCTAAAATATTCTTCGTTCTTAGCGAGATGTGCAGCCTAAGCATTCTTCGGGATTAGAAGGATGTGCTGATCTTACGAAACTATTTATAGTTAGTCACAGTTTTATAATATGACAATTATAATTTTTACCACATTTCATGTGGTGTATTCTTAAATAAGGCCTTTAAGAAGCCAAAATGGGTCTTTAGGCAAATGAATAAAATTTAACTTGAAATAAAAACAAAGTTCGGTATAGGCTAAGAGAACAAAAAGTGAAATATGCATATCAGGAATCGCTACACTCAGAAAACAAAGCCTTCCCAGGCAGCGAAATGTGAAGAGGAAAAAAAGCATGTGTTTATAAGAATAACAATTTTAAAAAAGACACCACAAACAATTAACGAAAAAGAGAATCATTGTGGTTACCCGATGGAGGCAGCAACAATAAACTCTAACCCTTTTTTTCAAGTCAAACCTTACATGTATTATTTAAAGGTCTGCCATAAATACTTTGAATTCTTCGTCGTCAATGCAACACATTTAGTTATTGCTGTAACACAGCTGAAGTGCTGAAGTTAACAGGGACAATGAAAGCAACGCATAACGCCATAAGACCTGCAACAAAGGCTGTAAAGTCGGTTGGCATGCATATACGTGTACATACAGTGTTATCGCGGATATCTAAAATTGCTATATTTTGCATAAGATTTCTTAATTAAACAAACAATTAAACACTGATATCATTTTGTTTTATTGGGGTTTTTTTTTGTTTTTTGTTTGTTCAGAATTTTAAAAAAGTAAAGCTAGAAGATGTGTTTACAAAACTATACTACCGGAATGTTTCGTTGTTACTTCATCGTTGTTGTTTTGCATGTTTACATAGGCCTTTTCTAAAATGTGGACGACCCCAGAGGCACCGATACTTCGTAAAACAATGGCATTTTGAGAAGGTTGGATGTCGTAGTTTTCACCGTTGATGTTCAAACTGCCTTACTACGAATTGAAACTTTCTTCGATATTGCATATCATTTGGGGCACTCCATGGAAAAAGATACCTTCGGTCATATTTTGTGGCATTTTAGTTGTTACCATATTTAGAAAGAGCTTGCAACTGTCTATAATTTTTTTCATAACTATAAAGTGTTTGTTTGTTATTCATTTTGACAATATATATGGAATATTATAACAGTATGCATTCTGTAGGTTCGTATTTTTCGAGTTGGGTATGTAAACTATATCGCGCGAGACCGAAGGTCGGGCGTGATGTGGTTTACATACGCAACGAGAAATAATACGAACCTACAGAATGCATAGTCATAATGTTACTTTTATTATATACCCTACTCGCCCAAAACAAATTTAAATAAACTAAACAACAAAATTTTAGTCAAAAACTTGGTTTACATAATAGCAGAAATAAAAATAGTAACGCGGTAGTAAATTTATGAATGGCGTAGAAAATTTCTGAATGGCGTATAAATACCGTAACGTTTGTAAAACTGCGACGGAAATTTCCTATTTTGGAGTTCGGTATGTGCCGGAAAATTACGACAACCTAGTGTGACGTAGTATATGACGTCTAATAGAACACGAACAGCTGGACATTGTTCGATACGGAATTTCTAATCTGATGTGTTGTATCAATTTTGCGGATTAACGATGCACTATGCTAAAATCATCAATGGGGATATAATAAAATGATATTTTTACCACGAATTGCATAATCACAAATGTCGTCTGCTCATCTTTATGACGCCATTTAAAGGATTGACGTCAACTGACCGAACGTACCTTTTCCCGCGACGCGCCCCATTTGTGATACATTACTCACCTAGTTGGCATAAACTTAAAGTTTAAAACAAAACAATTTTGTTTTATATTGTATTCCGTTTTTGTTTTAAGATTTAATTGCAAACAATAGAAGAATTTTTTATCTTCAAAAGATATCAAAATGATAATCCTTTTGAAAGTCTAGTGAAAAGTCCGATGTAAAATGTGACCCCTATTGTGTTAAGGTTTTCATTTAATTTGATACAGCAAACTTGTTTTTGACCCAGAATTCCAAGTTTGGTATGAATGTTAATTAAATACAATTTCAAAATAAAACGGGAAAATGTCCGTAAGAAAATCATTCCACTATCTCTCTAACCAAGAGCAGGCGAGCTAGCTAAAACTACCGATAACTGCACTATGTACATGGAACACACCATTCTAGGCCCAAAGTAGTGCAAATATAAATCAAATGTAAGTAACCATAAAACACATATTGATATCGATAGACAACGAGCTTTGGCACTTGAAACAACTCTTATACCTACCACTTTTTTCATGCAGTCAACGCCCTCCAAACATGTTATCGTGAGTGCTGCCCTCGCTGCTCTATCATAATAAAACTTCACCCCCTACAAAATATTGCAAACTGGTATTTAAAAGATAACACAGCACAGTATACGCCATTCAGGGGTAGGTAAAGCTATCAACTGTAGATGGATAAATTACCAAACATACAGGGCCCAAGATCATAAAACTAAGTTTTGAGATCAGTATCAAATCTCAAGGATCTGATTGGCTGAAATGGCGACTGGTCAGATCCTTGAGATTTGAGACTGATCTCCAGATTTAGTTGTATGATTTTGGGCATAGACCGTTGTAGAATAGCACGTCAGTAGCCTTTTATTATACTTGTTCTCTATATTTGAGCATATATTGTACTACTATTTTTATTAATAGAGAACTCCGACATGAGCATTACACAACCAAATGTTTAAAAGATCAAAAGCTACTGTAACATTTCTAAAGTCTATGCTTTGTCATGGCGTTTAGTTCTCTTAATAACTGCAGTGCTTGTTACGTGTTTAGTGTAAGATTATAAAATAAACAATTAATTAACGATGTATATTAAATTAAATTGCTCATATTTGGAATAGAACCCGTAGCGTGCAACAAAAGCGTATAGCCATGAAAATCCGATTAGCAAGCTGGGACAACCCTTAAAAAGGTTGCGCGGCTAAATCTGATAAACAAAATCACCATTACATGACATCGGTAACCGATTACTTGTTGATAACAGTACTGACGATATGTACGGGGAGACTTTCCAAGGCCGTCACTCTGTACAAATATGCAGAACTTCGCTTTAAGTATGTTCCAAAGGTGAAAGATATATTTTGGTCATATAAAGGTTAAAATGGTATACAATGCCTTATGTGCAGGTACAGTTGTTAGGGGTTGAACGGTTAGCATATAGATGTTTAACTTCATACCTCATAGACAAGCAAGGTCTGAACTTTTCGTCATTATTCGTGTACTAACACAATGACAGATGGTCCGCGTCAACTAGTCAAAATAAATTCGGATCAAAGAAATCATCGCTGGGAAATTCACTCGCCGTCAAGATTACGCTGTCGCGACGTCATCTTTGTCAAAAACTATAGCTGAAGGTTGTGAAACTAAGATTGGAAACAAGTCTCAAATCTCAAGCATCTGATTGGCTGACATCGCGACCAGTCGCCACTACAGCCAATCAGATGCTTGAGATTTGAGACTGGTTTCCATGCTCAGTTTTATAACTTTGGGCATATGGCTCCTTGAGAATAACTTTAAATTAGCGTCTGGCTTGATAATTGCTGTTAAATAACTTTCTTTTAACGTTCTTTTGCTTATATTTTTAAACACGTGAATAAATGTACAGGAGGAACAAAAGTAATTAGTATAACGCAAGAACGTTAGGTTTATTACATGTGTTAATGATAAAAATACTCATAAGTTAACATGTGTTTCCGCTGAAACTTACATCCAATTTACATGTAAGCTCTTTCAAGTATAAATGCAAAGTATTCAAAAAAGAACTGATGACTGTAACAAAATTTAAAGCACAAAACAATCAAATGAAACATTCAAACCTGCAGCAGTGTATAAAAATAAATGATATTTTTATATACCCTGATTTCTGTCTGGATGATTTAATTTTGTTGGGTTTTTTTTCTCAAAATTTTCTTGCAATCAAGATGTTTGCTTATTTCTTATTTATTTTTATACACTGCTGTAGGTCTGAATGTTTTATATTTATTATTGTTGTTTTTTGCTCGACATTTTGTTACAATCAGATTTTTCCTCACATTTGGTGATCGGTTTAACGCTTGTGGCAAATGAAGAGCTTTTGAACTAGTAGTACATTGTATAATGTCCTATCCACCTAATATCTTAGATGTGCACTTTTCGTGCTTTTAAATTCACCAAAGCGCAAAAATGGCTCTTTATCTCGTTAAATAAAAATAAAAAACCTTTCTAAATGAAATTGGTTCATCTGATGTTTTACCTATGGAGTCAAATATAATTAAGTATACTGGTATAGGAAAGTGATATAGATTTTTAATTTTCCTGCTGATAATAATCATGCATACCTGCAATGTTCAGCGTAAGTGCAAATATGTGAGAGAGTTTTATGAGCATATTAGATCACAAAATAATATGACAGTGTTACTTGACTATCAGGTTCTTACATCTATACGTCTGACATCTTTCTTCACTGTCTTCAACTTTCCATTCTCTGTCAAACTTTGATAAACCGGTGCATTAACATTCAGTTTCTTATTTTCACGCAGCTTAAGTCTGATGTTTGAGCCATCCTTCCTTTGTAGAGCCAACTCGAGGTAATCCGGTAGATGTCTGCCAATCCCTCTGCTTCTGTCTGTATCTATCTCCGCTATGAATACTTCCTCTTGAATGGCGGCTAGATATAATAGAAAGTTTCATTTGTTTTCAGCAAATCATTTTTAATTATTTTAGCACGACATTTTCATTATTTTGACCATTTATGTGTGTCTTTTTCATATCTAAACAATAAAATAAAGATTTAAATTTCCTAATAATATGATAATGGACAAAACTCTTTCCCTTTCTACAAAAACTACAATATCATTCTTGTTTTATATCGCACACTCATAAATTTTGTATCGGTGGAAAGAGGACATTTATATGCATTCAATGAAAAAACATTTTGGAATATTAGGCATTACTGTCGGTGTTGAAAATTGGCATTTTTGGATTTCACGCGGTTTAAAAGATATTATGGAAAACCTTACCGGACAAGACTTTTGTCCATAAGTATATATGTTTTAGTTTTGCCTTTTTCGCAGTGTAATACGAGGGATTTTTTATTTATCATATCAAAATCTTATAAAGGTAATATCCACCAATGATTTCTCGTTATGAGCAAACTACGTTGAATCATTTATTTCGTGGAGATTATATGATGTGGGAAATCGGAACGACAGCAATATCCCCCGCCGCAGATGTAAATGTGTGAAAGGTTATGGATGGTTAAGAGCAAATTGAACAATAGCTCTGGGGGGCAGGCAGGTGGAAGCCAATTCAAGTGCAAGGGTATGTCGTGTTCAGATAAGTTTCAGAGTATTGGCCTGCTCAAACACCACAGGCGGCCTTGACCTTGAACCAGTCAGGTTCGAACATGGGATCAGCACATCAGATTCATGAACTGAACATTTCACTTAAGTTTCATGATTTTCATTTTAGGGGCTCAGCAGATATGAACCGGACACGAAATGCATGATTCAAATCTTCAAACACCACTGGTGACCTTGACATTGAGCCGGCCATATTTGAACATGGGTTCTGCACGTCGTCTTAATGGGGAAACATTTGACTAAAGTTTCATGAAATTCGTTCTAGTGGTTAAAAAGTTATAGACCAGACACAAAGCATGAAACTTTCATAACATTCCTTCAAGACTTTTCAAAAAACACCACTGGTGACCTTGACATTGAGGCGTCCATGTTGGAACATGGGTACTGCACGTCGTCTTCATGGGGAGAACGTTTGACTAAAGTTTCATGAAATTCCTTCTTAGGGTTGAAAAGTTATGGACCGGACACGAAATATGCTCAAACACCACAGGCGGCCTTGACCTTGAGCCAGCCAAGTTAAGTTTCATGATATTCATTCCAGGGGTTCAGAGACCTACAATTAACTTGCTAGTTTGTGTACATACATTGTATACAGCTAAGACCTCTCTTAAATTTAACATTTTGAGAATGTGCTACAAATTTGTTGTTGTTGTTGTTGTTGTTGTTTTACATACAAACAGTGAATAAAATATTCAGAAAAGCCTGATTTTCAAAGTGCTATAAAGTAAGAAAGTTTATTTGGTCAGTATCCATAGAAAATGACATAATTTACCCTCTAAAATCTTCCAGAGCAAAGTTATTAATATTGCATAACACAGATCTAAACAGTTCATTAGGTCATTGACCAGCAACTGGAGGAATAAACTCTGATAATGCATCCTTAGGCTAATAACATCTTAAAAATCTAAATATAGCTGAAGACAGGTAGAAATATTGGAATTTTGTAATTGAAATTTTCACTCTGCTACTAAAATTTTTGTTTCAAATTTGATCACTGAACAACCAGTGAATGAATTGTTCAGGAAAGATTGAATTTTAAGATGGTATAACGTTTGTGTCAAAATCTGGTTGATAACTGTAGAAAAATCAAAGGTCAAAAACAGAATTTAAAAGAAATTTTTTCTGGACGAATTATGGGTCATAATATATTATTACTATGTAACTATTACTTGATGATCTTTATTATAGTACAACTATTCCGGCCCAAAGGAATAACTGGCCCGGCTTTAAATAGAGGTTTATAGCGAATGTTGAGTACCATGTGACCCGGATTTATATATAGATTGTTGAGTACTAAACCGGTACCATGTTGTACGTACAACGGTACGGTATTACCCAAGAAAATCCGAATAGCAAGGGGGAAGATGTCAACGTATTTTTTATGTTGCTTGATTATGTGAACTTTTATTGTTGAATTATGTCGTAGATTATGTATGCATATGTTTTATGTTTATATATAAACACAATATTTACATGACCAAGATGCAGTTCCATGTATGTTTAGTCAGGTAATTGATTGTTGTGTTTTCGTTTGATAACTTTGAACTGACCCCTCTGGTTTTTCAAGATGCGTTCAGCACGCAAAGCATGTATGATTAGGTAGTGCAAGTGGATATAGTCATATAGGATTGTTTTCGGTAAGTTTTTGTTATATTTTAAGTTATTTGCAATGGCTTCGTTGGCATGGATGTTTCTTTAAAGTTTCGTTTTCTAGATCACTGTTGATCGGGAATATGCGCCAGGTTATAAAAGAGATTGATGAGTTTTGTGTTTTCTTTTAAGCGTTAGCGAACGTTAAGTACCAGTTCAAGCTATAAATAAATGAGTATATAAATAGATCTATATATAAACTATAGATATATATAGAGAATATTAATAGATCGATGAGTTGGTGTTTTCTTTTAATCAAAATATATGCGAATTAAAAGTTTATTAATGTAAGCAGTTCTGGAAAGAGTGTACGTGTAGTAAGAGACATTGTTCGAATAGTTATTCTTGGCAGATATTGAAGTTTGTGTTTTGTTTACGAATATTGGCGATCATGTGACTTGATTTGGCGGGTGAATGTGACCTATATATGATGGTTCTTTGTTTACAAATGTTTCTGATGTTGAAATTGGCGGTTCTAGTGGGTTTCTGTTTTACAAGAAGAAGGTGAATTCGTGTCTATAAAGTAAATAAATTCTTTTTCTGTTGTTCAGAATAATTTGGTTTGAGGTGGTATTGCAGTGTGACTCAACCCCAACCCCCACCCCCTGGTTTACGGGATCAAGATGATGTGTCTGAATATAGATACCGGTAGTTAGTATAGATTTTCATCCTGAAAGTACCAAAAAATTGCCATGTATGTGGTAGGACAATTTTGAAAGGTACTGTTGAGTTTATAGAGAGCAAATTCATTGTAATGTGGTTACTGCTATGATAATTTTAACTTCCTGGTTACTCCTTCATGAAAATTAAATTTTGCTGCAACTGTCCACAAAGTGCAAGGTCTCACATATTCTTCAGCTGCTGTTGATATCGGAAAACGATATTACAAGCAGGAATGGCTTACTTCTTCATCATTTATATTTCATTTCAAACCGCACTCCTTGTATACAACGCATTCCACAACTACATGTAATACACACGCACATCCTTCAACGTCCAATACCCTTTGCCAATAACAGACAACAACATATTATCACTTAATTCTTTCTTTGTTTAAAAACAATCCATCACCTGCATGAACTCTTGCACCCAACATCTAACTTCTTTTAAATGTCGTCCACATAACACATCTGTGTTATACTTTTCTTGCTTAAAATCCCCAGGGCGGGCCCCTGGGCAATTCAAGATCATGATTTTAATAATTTGAGTAGAGATCATCAATATCAATATTCATACCAAATTTGATGACAATCGGACAAAAAATGTGACCTCTATTGCGTTAACAAAAATTTTGCTTTAATCTGACCTAGTGACCTTGACATTAAGCCGGCCATGTTCGAACATGGGTTCTGCATGTCGTCTGGATGGGGAGAACATTTGCCTAAAGTTTCATGAATTTCCTTTTAGGGGTTGAAAAGTTATGGACCGGACACGAAATGTGCGCGCACGGAAGGACGGACGGACGGCCGGACAGACGGATGGACGAAGACCATTCCTGTATCCCCTAGCCGCTATGCGGCGGGGGATAAAAAATGAAGAATTGCATTTCATACTTGGTCAAGGTAGTTTTTCTTCTCTTTATAAGACTTTGCTTTAAACATTTCAAATAATTCACAATGAAATGTTTGCAGCAAAATAGAACCTCTACTCCTATAGCGCCAACGAACAAATACACTGTTCTTTACCCTAAACGCTGGCGTTCATGTAATGGTAATAATGGAACCTTCCGGGGAGAATTTTCAAATTACCTACCATCCTATGGTTAAAGGTGCATAAATAAAACAAATGTTGTCATTAATTTACACTGGTGGGGTTTTATTTTACTGGATATCACGGATCAGTCAAATTTAAGAAAACAAATAATTCTCATGATGTTAAGAACTACCAGTTTGAGAGTAAAGTCAACTAATCTAACGCCAATCATTGTATATGACATCTTAACTTTTATCATTTATATTTAATCACAACATGAAAGGATTTGGCCTTCTGTGACTTATTATTTATTCTGACATTTCATTGTTTACTTGAAAATTAATTAATTAGAACAGAGCAGAACATTCTTTTATTGAAATCGGGTTCACAAAGAACAACATGGTAATAATATAAGATACAATCATGGGTTAATGGCAGACAGTAGCAACTTAGCCAATTATCAAAGGGAAAAGTGTTCACATTATATAACGGATAATAGCAGTTTTTAAACAAAAAACAAAAAAGGTAAATATATCGTGTGAAAATGTTATACTCACTGGCATTACATATACATCAAGTAGTGATTTATATAATTCATTAAGACTAATAAACTATAAATATAAACATATAGGCCAAATAAGTATTCAGTACGACAGAAATATGACACCTGCGCGATGATTATCTAGTACAGTGGAGCGTAGAGGCTAGCGTGTCAGTTGATAAATTTGTTAGACGACGGCACGAGGATACAGTAGGATTTATACAGGTAAACGTTTTAATAAAAATCTAATTGTTGGCGTGGAAGTTGATTATTTCCTTGAAGAAGAATGGTAAGTTTCGAAGTAAGTAGAATGATTTATTGTTTAACAGTTCTTTAAATTTGAGAAATTACGTCTAGTTAAGTACCTTGTTGGAATATATTTCTTTCTTTGTGTACAAATATAGGGCACTTTATTAAATAATGGTACTCGTCCGGGGGTTCGTCGGAATCGCAGTAAAAGCACCTACGGTGCTCAAATGGAATGTAATTTTGAGCCCAGCTAAGTTTCAATAGGTAACCTATGGTTACCAGTTCTATAATGAAATAGACTGGTCTGGAGATCAATTGGTAAGATTTTCATATAATCTTCGAATGATATGTTGTCTTTGAAAATGCGTTTGTCTTTGAAAATGCGTTATTAATTCCTTTGATGAATACATTACCGAGTTTGACCAAGTTTGTAGGAACTGGTCTGTTAGTGTTTGTTTGACTAATTTATGCGCATCATTTCAGGTTATTTCAAATTCGTTAAGCAAAAAATTTGAGTAACCTGTGTTATCAAAAATACTTTTAACATATTGCACCCACGAAAAACTTAAGTTTGACCTCAACATATACATATAGCATAAAACTCTTGATAATAATTTTTTTTCAGGCCCCATAAGGGTAACCCCATTTATTCGTTATAAACACATTATAACACATAACATAATAACATATAGCATTAAAAGAAAATATATATTATGTATGTATTCTTTTAACAAATTAATTTGTAAACAAAATACTATTCATATGCAAGTTAAGTCGAGTATATACATGTAGTATATCAGTCATTAAATTTTTTAACATGTATGCCGGCATATGGTGGAATTACTCTGGCCTGAATTTATATAAAAAAGAGAGTACTATTATTAATTTATTTTCATGGGCACATAATACTTGTGGTTTTAGTTAATCCGTTAAGATTTTTGGATTCTTAAATTCATGTGTTTTTTTTTTTAATTCCAACGTATGTCTTAGCATAAAAACTGTAGTATTATTGCTATTTTGGCAATTAAACTGTAAGTTGATCTATCAATTAAAACCACAAGAACCAGTGCTTCACAAAAAAGACAATGGTTTGACAGTGGTAGCAATAATTCCCATAATAATGCAGTATAATTATAAGCACAAGTAGCTTTTAGAAAAAATATATAATTGTATTTCATTGTATTATTTAAAGGTTTGAGGAAAAAAGACCGAAGCTTTAAACTGGTATAATATTACTATCTGATATTTGAATTTTAAATTATATAACGAAGTGAAGTAATTTTTGTCACTTCTTATTAGTTACACTGCATATTTTGTGTATGTAAATTATTGCTTTGCTGGTTTATTCAACAATGACTAAAGGAAATAATTTAAATCTATTTGTTTAAACCTTGCAAGAGTTTTAACATTATATATATTGTTTAAAATATATCAATTTATTTCCACAATACCAGGAATTCCGCTAGTTTGTTACATTTAACAGCAGCTTCTTTATTATAACTGTACTGCATTTTCAAATATTTCTTTAATCCATCTATTGTTGGATTAATTAGCAGCTGTTTGCTTTTGTAAAGGTACAGTTTTGTGTATGTTAACAGCAAATTTTCTGATAAAAGATTATTGTTTTTAAATCCAAAGATAGCTACACTTTCATCTATTTCTGGTAGTGATTCGAATCGGTTTTTCAAGCTTGTATATATTTGTTTTGATCTTTCACATTTCCAAAAAATATGCTCTATTGTTTCTAATTCTTTTCTACAAAGGGTGCAATAGGGGTTGTCTTTGATTTTCATTTTATAAAGTAAATAATTTGTTCCTATAATTCTATGTAAAATCCGTACTTTAAACCACTGAATGCTAGTATCAGCTGTAATTTTGAAGGGCAACTGGTAATAAATTTTCCAATCTGAGGGTTCTATTTCTGAGTTTAATATCATTGACCGTTTTTGTTGGCTTGTTGGATTTACACTTTTAATGTTGAAAGATTGATATATTGATTTACACCCTTTTTCTTCTTTTAAAATGTATCTCAGAGAAGAAAGATAATTTGGTTTTTCAATATAACATTGCTTTAAGACACTATTGTTTTGCTTAAAAAAATAACTGCATTTAATATACAGTGAAGTTCTAAAAAAATTGTTTTTAGTTTGTATTTATCATTTAGTTCTTTGATTGTATAAAATTTACCAACAGGGAAATGTATGAGGTCTGAAATGAAATGTACACCTACATCAAACCAATGTTTTAAAAATACACTTTTATTACCTACTAGGATTCTGTGGTTTTCAAAGAGTGGTGTATTACCTATTAATTGTTTGTTTTGGTTATTTGTCTTGATTTTCGTAAACTCTGAATAGGCTTTAAAAACATCTTTCCAAAACTCATTTTTAAACTTTGCAACAATTTTGTCAACATAACTTTTACCACAGTTATAAAGTTTATTTAATTCTACTTTTTCTATTAGGATATTTGTCCAAACTCCTCCTTCAACAAATCTTCTTAACCAAGTTAATTTAAGTGCTTTTATGAATGCAGAAATGTTTATAATTTTTAAACCTCCATCACAATAATCTTGTATTAAGACTTCATGTTTTATTTTAACTGTTCCTTGCCAAATGAAATCATAAAAAAGATGTTATTTATGTCATTTATAATGTTATCTGGAGGAGTTGATAATACTGTAAATATTTGATTAAAAATGGGCAGCAGTAGGCTTTTAATGACAGTAATTTTTCCAATGGGTGTCAGTATCCTTCTTTTCCAAGAGGTAATCATTTTTCTTACATTTATTAATTTTTCGGAGTAGTTTATATGTATCATTTTAGTAAGATCAACATGAAAATCAAATCCTAGCATTCTAAAAGTAGATTGATTCCAGGCAAGTTTCCATCTTGTTTTAATGCTGTCACTGCTGAATTTTTTTCTGCCAATCCATACAACTTTGGTCTTTTCGAAATTTGCTTGTAATCCTGAGATATTTGCAAATTCAGATAATACATTTAATGTCTCATCTAATGATGTTTTTGTTCCATCTAAAATTAATGTTGTATCATCTGCAAACTGGGAAATTTTGTGTTCATAATTGTATATGGAAATGCCTTTTATTATATTATTGTTTCTTATTTTTAATGACAAAATCTCAGCACATAGAATAAAGATGTAGCTGGACAACGGATCCCATTGTCTGCAACCGCGGCTTATTTGTATGAAATTTGACAGGAATCCACATTGTATTATTGCAGATTTTGCATTTTGATAGAAGATTTTAAACCAGTTTTGTATAGAAGGTCCAAAGTTAAAAAAATTGAATGTATTTTGGATAAAGGTCCAGGATAAGGAATCGAAAGCCTTTTCAATATCAATTAAAAGAAGGAGACCTTGTAGATTTTTTTCCTCGGTGTGTTGCATAATATCATATATTAACCTTATATTTTCTCCAATGTATCTACCTGATATAAACCCAGTTTGTTCTTTACTTATAAGTTTGTCTAGTACACTTTTAATTCTATTTGCTATGCAGCCAGAACCAATCTTATATACAGTGTTCAAAAGAGTAATAGGTCTCTAATTTTTAAGAGAGTCTTTGGGATTATTTTCTTTTGGAATGCAGGTTATTATACCTTGATAATAATTTTAATCTGGATGGGGCAAAGTTCTGCATACAACATGTATATATAGGTGTTAGAATTTTACTTTTAGAAATTTTTCTTAAGAAACCAGTTTGTATCCGTTCGATAATGTCTATAGTTACCACCTCCTATATCTTAATATCATATATTAACCTTATATTTTCTCCAATGTATCTACCTGATATAAACCCAGTTTGTTCTTTACTTATAAGTTTGTCTAGTACACTTTTAATTCTATTTGCTATGCAGCCAGAACCAATCTTATATACAGTGTTCAAAAGAGTAAGAGGTCTCCAATTTTTAAGAGTCTTTGGGATTATTTTCTTTTGGAATGCAGGTTATTATACCTTGACAATAATTTTAATCTGGATGGGGCAAAGTTCTGCATACAACATATATATATATAGGTGTTGAAATTTTTCTTTTAGAAATTTTTCTTAAGAAACCAGTTTGTATCCGTTCGATAATGTCTATAGTTACCACCTCCTATATCTCACTGTTGTATTTAAGTATCGGTAAAATAGTCTGATCTGATCAAATAATTTAAGTTGTAAATCAATAGGCAAATAAAGGTTATGTACTCTAGTTTATTAGCTTGTTCTGCAATAGACATTCTACCATTTAGAAAACTTCCCCTTGATGAGAATATCACACCCAAATATTTATATTCTTTTACCGTTTCAAGAATTGTTTCATTTAAATAAAACTTATATTTTTCCGGATTATTTGTACCAAATACCATTACTTTTTATGTTAATAAAAGCAGAACTAAAGTTTATATACGAGACGAATAATTGTTTACGTTGGCGTTTTATATTATCTATAATAATTAAATTTGAGCGTAAAAACATGATCGGTTGTTGAGTATTTATAGCGAAATCCAGCTTGATTTTTTTTTTATAAAATGTTACCTAGACAACTAAGGATAGTAATTGGTCTGTAATTTTCAGGGTTTACGGACGGGCCCTTCTTTTTATAAATAGGCTTTATATAACCAACAAGCCAAGGGTTGGGCAATTGACCCGCATCAAGTATCAGGTTAAAAAGTCGAATGTAAAGAATGTAGAGAGAGTTGTTTTGTACTTTTAATATATTCATTGTAAATAAAGTCTTGTGGAGATGCGGCCTTAGAGTTTTTACATTTTGATATGGCTTTTAAAATTTCCCTTTCTAAGATTTGTCCGTTAAGTAGTTCTAAATTTTGTTCCCGAAAGTAAAAAAATCTTTATTGATTTGATGTTGGTTTTCATCCGAATTATTAGCGCCTAGCGCCATTAAGTAATTATAAAAAGCATCAATAATAGGATGTTTCGGCGAGTCTTGAGGTTTGACCGAATTTAATATTTTCCAATAATCTTTTGAATTCTAGTACGATCTGTCTTAAATTTCGTTCGTTTTCAAAAATTTATGTTTGTTTATATACGTATTCATAACATGTTTATAATGCTTACTCGCGCATGCAAGTTGATTTCTGTATTGGTCATTTTCACGAGTCATGTATCGTTTACATGCCACATAATATTTATATCTGGCCCTTTTTCAGTGGGGTCTAAACCAGGGTTTGTTTTTGTTGTTATTATAATTTATATTGTTATAGGATCGGTTATTTGGCTAAGCAGGAAAAGATCTATGGGCTGACGAATAGAATAGTACCACAATTTGTTCAGATATGCAGTTAAGTTTCGACTTGGTCGTAGCAGGAACTTGAATAGTCAATATTCCTTATAATTCGTTAATATCGTGTTGACTAATGTTTTCACAAAATCGTCTTGTTTTTCGAATTTCCATCTCGGGGGCTTAGAAATTTCATGAACCCTAGACAAATTGTGCGTATTATTTTCGTATGGTTGATTTTCGGTGTTATGTGGGTAGATTTTAAGTTCAAGCTCAAGAAGAGAATGCCCATCAGAAAATAGCGCATCAACTTCTTGTACCTTAATGCAGTTGATACTTTGCATAAAATTTATTGACGAGATGGCATAATCAATTAAAGATCTTTCACGGAAAGTAAATTTCGCTGACATATCAGGATTGATCCTAGTGTTTAAAATAAACGTATTATTAGCCTTACACATTTCTAATAATCTAATACAGTTAAACCTATGGTTTAAGTAATTATTGTGCTAACCGCATGCCATACTTGTTCTGCTAAAAAGTCACCAAATACCGTAAAACCTGGCAGATTTGCCGTATGTGCATTAAAATCGCCTATTAAAAGAACTTGAGTAAATAAACTAAATTTGGAAGTGATTTCCGATTGGAGAACATAAAATACATTTTTTGTGAAGAATTTGGATATTTCTGGTGGGACGTACACATAGCCCGCTATTAAGTTACAAGTTAAATATGCAGATACTTGCTTTCTGATTTTTAACCAAAAACTTATTCATTATTTGACTCTAAGATTTCAATATACTCATTAAAGTTGTTATTTGCAAAGAAAGCTAATCCTCCTGACCTCCTAATTTAATTAATAATTAATACGGATTCAAGCAATATGTCTCAAAATGTCAAACAATAATTAATGGCCTTATAAAAAGGGCGACGAAAAGCATATCTAAGGTATAGATTGGATTTTCTAACTATAGTGATAGTTGGATTAACCACTGTAGAAACCACAAGTCGAAATAAAGTTATATTACTGTTAAATGTTCTACTAGAATCTCTAGGTCTACATTAAAAAATATTGAGCAGTTTTGTTTTTCAAACAAATAAGGGACTCCTTCATCGCCAGCAGCTTCATAAAAACTGGTTAGGGAATCCGCGTAGATGACTTTTAGCCAATCTAACTTACCTGGTACTTCAGAAGCGCACATTAAAGCATAATCACCCTAGATTCCCCATTAAAAAAGAAACAAGGTACTAATGAATGATGGACCAGATACCAGCGCGTTCTACCGCAAAAAGAACTGCGCATAGACGGCCATCTTCATGGGGACAGTAGCAATATTCCTGGTTGACAGGAATTTATGAATTATGTAAAAGATCTCGTCGCATAGATATTTTAGGATGAGGTCTCTTAAAGAATGGATTCCTTCAGCCAGGGATCTAGAAAGTTTTGCTGAAGGTATGTCTAGATTCCTGCAGCTTCAGACACTTTATATGAAGATTTCTGTAAAGCTTTACAAATGCATTCTTATGCTTGCTTAAAATCTGGACATTTTTCAAAATTCTGCCGCCGTTTTAGTTCTTGAATTTTACCTACTTATAAACACATTCTTTTTCGCTGCGTGGAGAGGCTGTGTTTTGTGAGTGTGGCGATTCCTGATATGCATATTTAAGCTTTGTTATAAACCAGCCATCACTAACGGCAAGTTGGAAAATCTCAAAAACCTGCTACTTAAAGCAAATATCGAAACGACGACAGAAACGGGACACCAAAAGATTACAATGTAATAATAATCAGGGAGAGAAAATCAACTTGTGCATTTATGTCTTTTTACAATGTTTAATATGAAGGAATAGTCAAATTCACATCTAAGAATCAGTGTCAAGTAAGTGAAACAGGGTTTCAAGACATCAAGAAAGAAGATTGTGTTCTAAAAGTTTATGTTGATAAGAAAAAAGTTGATGGCCACCAAAAGGGTTTGAATTCAACTCTTGTCTACCAGCAAAATCTTAAACACAATTTTCCCAGATTTTGAATAGAAATTATAATACACTCGGCCAGAAAATGATCCATAACATCTACGGTAGGAATACCTGAAAATTAATAACTTAATATAGCTGCAAGCATATATCTCAATGTATATTACTGGCCTTTTAAAATGGGCAATGAACTTAAATATATAGATTGGTTTTTACCTTGGAGGAAGGCTGTGTTTCTATTCTTTATTATACCTGATTATGCATATTTCACTTTTGTTTGTACAATAGTACTAATAAACATCATACTAACGATATAGAAATTGCTGCAAAGTTAAATTAATCACGATTAATACACTTTCAAAATTTTGATCAGTTTAGATTTGAATGAAACTATGCATGATGTTAGAAACTGAACCAAGGTATACACATATGAAATTGAATAGAAACGTTCGGTGATTGTTTTAGGTATTATAGAGCCTTTTTGCGGGTAACCTTTTTACTGAAATGAAAAACATATTATTTAATCATGTCATTTCTGCATTGAATAGTATTACAACCTACACATAAAGCATAAATGCATTCTTTTATATGTAATATACAGGAATTTTAATAAAAAAGTATTTTTCTATAAAAAATGAGTTAAAGTTTTACTTTTTACATTTATTATCATTTCACCTGGTTTGAAAAATCTGTTTACATATTTAATCAATGTAGATCTCTATATTTTTTTCCAAAAACAAACATGGTCACCTATGTTTTTTTCGGGAGTTATTTTAAGAGAATAATCTTTTTATAAAAGTTTGGTAAATGTTATGAAATTTCTATTGGTCACATATTTTTTTTTACCAAACAAAAACACCTTTTTTAAGTACAAATTCATTTTTCATCTATTTTTCTAATCTATTTTTCCATATTTTTCTTAATTCGTAAAATGTATTGTATTTACTTGTATTGATAATAAAACATGCTTTATGTTTTTGTTATGATTTACTGTGATCAGAGTATTCCTACTTCGTGAGGTCAATGTGTCAAAATAATAAGCTCAATGTGTCAAAATAATAAGCTCAATAAAATTTTAACAAGTCTGGTGAGAAATCATTTTTATTTATTTAATAATGTATTTTATTATGTAAGTAATTGTGCAGCAACGCTGAAAATTTTATCAAAATTGTAGGACAAAATTGACAAATCTTAAGCAATCGTCTTTAAATGATATGGATACAAAACGAACCTGCCACTAAAGGAATTCCTAAAACACAAATTGACAATAACATAGTGTCTTTGCGCTTCCAAAGTCCTTTAAGCAGATATCATAAATTCACTGCATTAAGTACATATGGGTTATAATCAACGTGTGATCTTCAACGAATGATTCCCGGACATGTTGTTATAAATTTTAAAAGAAGTCATCCATCAAACGATATCGTTTCAGTTTATTGTTATTATGTTTGTAATGTCTTTTTGAAAACGATCAAATTGTAAACGCAAGATACCTTCTTTTCTGTTTTTCTGAAAATATCACATTGAAGGTTCCATGTTCACCTCCATATTCACGCCCTCGTTTGGAATGGATCGAATGTGTGCTGTTTATTGTGTAAATATTGAGTTGCGCTCAACCCGGGGTTAGGCGGCTTGGACAGTAATATGCATTTCCATTACTGCCCATGAACAGTCAAACCGAGCCAGCAATATTTTCATATTAGTCGTGTTCGGTGGCTTTCATAGGTTAAACAGCCACATTTAGAAAGCACAACCATACAGCCAAACAGTAACAAAAAAGGGGGAAATTAAAGAAAAAAGATAAAGATCAATTTCAAAGGAACAAAAAACCACCCATTAGGAAAAAGTTTAATGGCAAAACATATTATCACCGGTGAGTTTAAATCAGACTTATTAACCTCAAACTTGCATCTTCAGATTAATATTTGAGAAAATAATTGTACTGCATGTAGACGTTTTTGTGTCGCCCTTTCGAAGAAAAGGCGATACATAGGGATCGCTTTGTCCGTCTGTTGGTCCGTCGGTCGGTCTGTCACGAAAACTTTACGTTGACTATAACTTTGCCATTTCTTAATATTTCAACATAGATACCCAGATCTAATTCATAAATACAGGTGCAGTTTAAAATCACTATTGCAACAATGTATTTCACAGCCAGTTTATTATGGAGATTAAATTTACAAACTTAAGAAGATAAAGGGCAATATTAATTTCTCCCGGTTATTCGTAAAAACCATCTGTAAATTTAAAAAGAAAGGTTACCAACATGATATTTTACAGCGCTCTGCATGCCTGGTGATTAACCCTTCTACAGTTGATCATTATGCTTACCTCTTTGGTTGCACGACGGTGGCAGGGGTTTAAGAGTTTATGAAGGTTTATGGGGAAATCTTTTCTGAAAAGAACCTAGAAGCTCGATTTGTTTCTTTTATCCCTGTCATCGTGGTCTTGCTGATATTACTCCAGGAGCTCTTGTCTCGGTAAGATCATCGAGTACCCGCCCTTTGGCTTTGCAATGCTATTAGATTCTTATGTTTTATATACTCAACAAAAATAAAAAGTATCCACTTTCCTATCTTAAATTTTGTAAAATTTGAAAACGAAAACTGAGAAATCTGTATGTGGACAACTTTGCATTTCTGTTATCATTGCAAAGAGAAAAAGTGTTCTTGAAAATCTGCAGCCATAACTTAGTTATCTTTCCCTTTGTTGTAATGACGGTTCCAGGAAAATGTCAGTGATTCTTTGAAGTATTCACATTGGTTTGAATTAACTCAATCTTTCCACCTCTTGTGATAAAAAAAAAATCATAAAACATTCATCAATAAAACAATTAGTCCTCGATAAACTAAGTCCAACCATTTCCAATTACCTCCCTTTAAATTGAATATGTAGTGTTTTGTAATCCATTATTTATTGTTATTCGACTTGCCGTTGCTTAGGTCTTGGTGTGGAAGATTATGTTTATGAACAATAGAAACTGAAAATAACTGAGATTAACCAATTGAACACCATTTAAAGCGTACCTGGTTAAATGAAGATATGTTAATGAGAATATAAGCATAAAAAGTGGATACTTTTTATTTTTGTTGAGTATATGTTTGTGTGCTTTTGCATGCAACATTGTTGAGCCGATAAGTGGGTTGGAGTGATTTCATCAAAACAACTTGTATTTGTTTTGTGATATGAGAACCTGTTGGGGCAAGTGTGAGGTTGGTGCACCCTAGAACCTGGTTTAAACCCCCAGTGGCAATTTGATTTGCCACTGACCGTTCCAAGGCGGTAACCCCTCGGGTTCTCATTTTTGTTAATTTTTGGTGGTGTCTCTTTTGAAACTGTTCATTTTATTAACCATGCTCTCTCCCTCTCTTCTTCTTGACTGTGTGGGGAGGCTGTTTTTTCTGAATGTGGCGATTCCTGATATGCATATTTCACCTTTTTCTTCATCAAACTTTCAAACTATACTGCTTATGACAGCACGGTCACGATGATGCCAAATTCTTAAGGTCAAGGTCACATTTCATGGAGTTATGCCTCTTGTTCGTCACGAAAATTTAACGTTGGCTATAACTTTGTCATTTCTTAATATTTCTTCACCAAACATTTAAATTATACAGCTTATGACAACACGGTCACGATGATGCCAAATTCTTAAGGTCAATGTCACATTTAATGGAGTCATGCACCTTTTTCTGTCACGAAAACTTAACGTTGGCTATCACTTTGCCATTTCTTAATATTTCTGCACCAAACTTTCAAATTATACTGCTTATGACAACACGGTCACAATGATGCCTTATTCTGTAGGTCAAGGTCACATAAGTTGGTGTTATGCCCCTTTCCCTCACGAAAACTTAACTTTGGCTATAACTTTGCCTTTTCTTAAAATTTCTTCATGAAACTTTCCAATTATATTATATTTGCTCATGACAACACGCTCATGATGATGCCAAATTCTTTAGGTCAAGTTCACATTTGATGGAGTTATGCCCCCTTTTGTGTACATGGATTTTGACACAAAAACTTAACTTTGGCTTTAACGTTGCCGTTTGTTAATATTTCTTCAACAAACTTTCAAATTATATTGTTTATGACAACATGCTCATGAATATGCCAGATTAGGTTAATATCATATTTGATGGAGTTATGTCCCTTTTTTGTACTTGGATTTTGACTCGAAAACTTAACGTTGGCTATAACTTTGCCATTTCACAATATTTCTTCATCAAACTTTCAAATTATATTGCTCATGACAACACCCTCGTGATGTTTCAAGTTTTTGAAGTAAATGTGAAATTTCAAATATGACCCTTTTTATACGTGCATTTTTATTCCGTCATAATACCAGAGGGCGACACAAGTGTTCAACTGAACACCCATCTATTATTTGTGAGGTAACTCTTTCGACAAACACATCAACAAAAAATAGCTTAAGGTGGAATGCGCCATCTTCTCGACTTTTTCAAGTATTTTATTGAAAATTTGCAATAAATTGATCAAATTTTCGATAAGGAACTGAATATGTCAAAATAGTTGGATACAGGTCTTCAAAGATGGCCACTAACGGTAGATTTTGGACATGATGTAAAAAGAACCGTTACTGAATGTTTTCTGTTTGATGTCTTTTGAATGTTCTTTTTTATTTTAATACAAGTGTACAGGATTCAATTCTATTTCCACTGATGTCACTTTCATGAGCTTTATTCAAGATTTACTTTAAGTCTCGTCGTTTTTTTTGGACAAACAAAACATCTTCTCAATAAAATGTTGATTAAGCTTTTTGCATGATTCGTTTGTAAATTTTGTTTTCAAAACATCTGAGAAATAAAAAGGGGGTCACCGCCTTCATTTTTGCGTTATTACGTTCACCTTAACCCCAACCCCTTATGCAAGCGTTGACGTAAATTGCATCATTTAGAGAATTTAGGGACACAACATAAAATCAAATCTGAAATATTTCATTTTATCAATATATTCCGGCAAAATATGGTCGTTGTTTTCATTTGGAAAGAAAAAATCATGCGTTATTGATCGAAATGGCCATTAAAGGAGTTAAACTTATATGTTACATGGCTTTGTCCCGCTATGTAAAGCTGCAGAAACCGAATGGCATTGAAACCAACATTCACCTCTGCCGTTAACCCTTTACTCCATGGGATATGGCTATTATTCCATGTGCGAAAAGTGTAGTTCCAGATCAGCTTGCATATTCGTGCTGTCCAATCAGGATCTTATGTCAAGAGATACCGAAAGAACCTATGTCTTTATTTAAGAATTTTCAATCTTATAGCCTTGAACAATATAAAAGGGTTTATATTAACAAGGTGGCGATGCCGTAGACTGTGGCTGATATACCAACTATATAGTAATTTTTCTCAAGCTACTTTGCTTATATGATTGAATGAAATGTTGAGCTATGTGATTTACAATGATTTATATACGAAACTAATTAGTGTTGACACAGGCGTTTTGGCCTAAACACATAGATGGTTTCTTTCTAAGCCACTACTTTCTATCTATGGACTATCTATCGAGCGGCTTCAACTCTGTGGACGTCAGCCACTATTGTGTTGGGACTATGAAGTCCAAACCGTATGGAGTTCCAACTCCTATAGAATCTATGAATCTTGATAACAGATTGTTCAATCTATGCTGCCTTCTCTGTGAAGAGACTACGACAGCAGTCGAAGTACTGTCAATCTGATTCAACCTTTATGTTACAACACTATTATTGCACTACGTACGAAATATCCTCTCTGAGGAGCAAGCTCACGGAAAGAACGCGGAAACCTTTCAGTAGCACAAATATTGTCCTCGCTAACTACTTTAAGCCAGTCAGTTGGCCTTGCTAACTATCTTAAGCCAGCCAGTGTTGTATTTACACAACTTCTTTGTTGCATTTAAACAACTTCTTGTTCCAAAAGTTGAAACCGACCTCTTTATATTTACCTTATATTTGACAACACAATGGTAACAACCTATAATACAATTTTGCATAATTTTACATAAGACCAAAACGTCTTCAAAACGTCTTAAAATCACAAAATTCACTAAATGTTATACTTTATCAAAATGACATTATCTATGTCAAGCACAATTGTTAGTTCATCAATCTGTGTGATGAAAACAAGTTTAATCTAATCATTAAAATTATTATACATGAAGCTATGATGTTATGTATATTGATATATGTGTATATAATCAAACAGTGAATTAAAATCATTCCTGACATCTACACTGTTCGCTTTTCGACTCATTAGGTTATTAAGTAAGGGCATTTAAAATGATGTTTTGTTTTCTATTGTTTAGTTTTTGTATTTGGATGTTAATATAATTTTACGGAATTTACAGGTCGATCTATTTTCCTTGACTGTTCTAACTTTTCTTAACGTACGTAAAATGAGGTTACATTAATATCGATTATTATGCAAAGTTTTATTGAACTACATTTTGCCATTAGGACAATCGTTAAACATTAAAATTATATTTTACCGAAGACAGTGCAATGAAGACTACAGGCGGCGTAGTATACATGCATTATATAATACTTACTCAATTTAAAGTGAGTAAATTAATTATTTCCTTATCTCATAATACATAAAAATACAAACAAAAACTGGGATTAGGTCGTTGTATTCAGCGGAAATATACATTAAATTTTCAAATGTCTGTATAGTCCAAATGCATGTTGCACAATAACCGTCCAAATGGAGGTAGAAATGAGTGGGCCTTGTAGTGGGTGAACCGTCCGAATGAATAGCCGACATTGGTAGCTCTGGCATTTTAGCTGTCCAGAAGACGAATTTTAACCACATCTGGATAAAACTTCATCTAATAGTACCACTCGAACCTGAAACAAGTTTATGGCCTTAAAATATCCATATTTCTTACATCATAAATACACATATTGTTAATGACTAAAAGAAAACACCATAACCGAAAACACACGAAAACCTGAAACAAAAATAAACACTTTATTAAAACCATTTTTCTATGAAGATCTATTCCCGGGAAGTTCTGTTAAACATCGAAAGCCTTCCAAAAACAATATATTAACAACGTAAAGGGCGGGTGAGCGGGTGCCGACATGTTTGCCGCTGAATAGAAACGCGTCGAATGGTGTACACAGATAAAACCAACACTTAAATAACCTAATCGCACGAGATATACGCACCTTTTCCCTCCACACTGACCAATACCGTAAAGCAGTGTTGGCTCCATTGGACCGCCCCTGGTTTAAACCGGTGGTTTTAACCGGTTTAAACTGTCCCGGTCAATACTCCCCAAGTGGTCAATACTGGACAATACTATTCAAATGAACTTTTTTTCAAGATTTTTATAAAAGAAAGGAAGAAAAGAAACCATGAAACTTTTATGTTATTTCTACTTTAGTGACAAAGTATAAGCTTGTATGAGCATTCATAATAATGAAATAAAGAATCGACATTTGTTACTCATAACAGTATTCCAAAAAATTGATTGAAACATTGAGTACCACCACTAAACATATCTTCACACGCACAAACATTTGAAATACATGCTCATATAGCAATATTTCATATTGAATAATCACCAGCTACATGTTTGAAGTAAATCATGTAAATGTATTTCACTCAATTCATACGGAGTTCACTGTTTTCACTTTTACACAGATCATGATTTGGGAATTTTGTTTTACCAGTCAACCTCATTACTACCCCTAAGGTAGCGGTAACAAACAACAAGTTTCACTGCTTTCTGAATACCTAGTCTATTCATGAGTTATATAAATTTGAACAGTTCCAAAGTTGAAAAAGATACTTTTTTAAGAGAGGCAGAGCTACATAGAATCGGAATAACTTGCAAGTTCACACAAGCTATTACCAACTACATTTGAACACTCTAAACATGACCACTATACTTTTGGATTCTCTTTACCTATTACACTCTCACAACTTAAAGGCGAAGGAGGGGTGTTGTGTCACACTTCTATTGTTTATTGAACTTGGGAACATGTCAATTAAGATGGCTTTCAACTTTCAACTTTTATTTACATATAAAGGTTCGAGTCCCACATAATGCGGGAAACATCGACATAATATAATTTACAAATATGCAAAAATAACATAAACAAAGATACCACGATAAAATTTACAAACATAAATCACGTGACAGTTGGAAAACGGCAATTGTTTAGTTTTTAATAAATGGTAGGTATGATGGAAGGTATGATGTTATAATACAGATTATATCGATGGGTAACAAAACAATAACATAACATCTTTTACATGCTTACAAGAGAGGGAGTAATATATTAACAGCAAATGCATTTATAATAGTTCGGAAAAGAACTAGAAGAATAAGCTATTATAAGCTTATGTAAAAATAAAATTATTTTTGAAATATTTCATTATTTTACTACAAAATATACTAAGATTCTTTAGAACTACATAATTTTCTGATTTAATAAGTTCGATAAACTTTAACATACTTGGTCTTCTAAAAATATTTATATTGATATTTTTTTCTATCGTCTTCGAAAATAGGACAAATAAGCATATAGTGATACTCGTCACCTATATCATTACAGATTGGACATTTACGTTCGTTTGAAGGAATGTTCCTCCATCTCCCTGTTTCTATAGGCAGATGGTGATTTATAGTAAGAAAAGACATCAGTGATTGGGAAAGATTATTTGGAAGTTTATCAATATAATGACTTCTAACAAAATTACTTTTAACGTATTAATATAGGTTGCTACTAGAGTAATTATTTATTTCTGAATGCCATTTTTGAATAAATATGTCTTTGAGTTTTTGAAAGGAGGCCTTAATTAGCCACTTACTGTTTATAAAACTCTGTCTTTCCCATATACCCGGAAAGCCGAAATTGCATAAATATTGTTAATATTATCTAACCATAATGATTTAATTCTGTTTTGGGAATAGAGTGTATACAAAAACGAGTACAATTTTCCTGATAATTTTGTAGTTTCATCATTTTCGATATTTTCGATTAGCCTCGACCAGAAAGATATTATTCTGTTTTTGACATGTATTTCTATTGGCGTGACTCCGAGCTCACCATAAATCGTATTTGTTGGAGTCGATTTTTTAACTTAAAGATATACCTGAAAAACTTTAATTGTACCTTTTCTAGAATTTCCAGATTTCCAAATCCCCTAATTTCGCTTCCATATAATAGTATTGATTTGACAGTTTTATCAAAAAAATCTATTTGTAAATCACAAGGTAATGACAATTTATTGATTTTTTAAGTAAAGCGAACATTGCTTTATTACCTTGTTCTGCAATATGTTGTTTCGTTTTGTAAAAACTACCACTTTTTGAGAGATTGAGGCCAAGATATTTATAATCATCAACAATTTCTAACTCAGTGTTTCCTATTTTAAAGATTTTGTCGTTTCTAAGACGGCCCTTACTATCATAATTTTGGTCTTATCTGTATTTATTTTTAATTTCCACTGTTCGCAATATTCCTTAAAATTGTCTAGAGCATTTTGAAAGTCTGTGTCATTTTCACTGAAAATAATGGTATCGTCTGCATATAACAAAATGAATAATTTAATGAAGGTGTGTGAGCCATTAATTAAAACATCTCTTGAAACACCGTTGAAATTATTTTGACTCAGAAACGTTTCGAGATCATTAAGAAATATTGAAAAAAGGAAACTTAAGGCGAAAGATTTTCTCCTTGTCTTACTCCGACAAGGCAATCGAAATATGGAGTAGATCCGTCTGAAGTGGTTACTCTTGACTTAATGTTACTATATAAACTATGAATTAAAACATTTGCCTGCTATATTTTCGGCCTTAAGTTTTTTCCACAGACCGATTCTCAGAATCGAATGCCTGTTTAAAGTCAACAAAACAACAATATAACTTTTTCCTATTAGATTGTACGATGTCAATAAGACTTTTCGAGATAAAAATATTGTCAATCGTTGAAATTTTTTTTTCGGAAACCAGCTTGCGTTTCGTGTATAAGATTCGTACTATCAGCGTATTTATTCAGTCTATTGTGTAAAATACTAATGGTAATGTGTTTATTTAAGGATTATTTAATAACCATAAAGTAGGTGTTATACACTTGCCAATTAACACTTTGTGTATGACATTGGATGGTCAGGAGACTGAGGTGTGATGAATAACACTTCTATCGTTTATTGAGCATGGGAACATACCAATTAAGATGTTCCGTTTATTAAAGGATTGTCCAATATTAAACCATACATGAAGTAACATATAGGCCCTCACAAAGTCTATTGTAAGGACCTAAGGGATTTTAAATGATTCTAAGAACATTAAGGACAGTTTTGTTGTGAATAAAATTTAATTGACCAGTATTAACCAGAAATGACCACTATTGACCAGTAATGACCACTATTGACCAGAATTAACCAGTATTGACCACCGGCCCGGTCAATACTCAATTGACCGGTCAATAAGCCAATCCTGCCGTAAAGTGCGTATTATTCGAAACGTAAATAATTTCATTTATTTTGATACATACATATAATACACCTGGAAACATGTTTGTATGATTGTTCTTGCTTGTGTTAGATTTCAAAATGAATTTTTCATTAAATCCTCATTTGATGCAATAAATTAAATATCGATCATGTTATTGTGCCAATATTTAACATGACTGTGTACATGTTTGTTCTCGATGCACAGTTCTTAAATCGGGCCAGTATATTTTAGATAGTTTGATTGTGTGCAGTTAGCGGGCGTAAAAGCAGTTTTCTATCATCAGAAACTTTCCAAAAGTTCGAAATAACATTTTTGCTAAGTTAATGAAAAGATATCAATTTATAATGTTTTAATAAATTATCTTTATTAATATTTTTAAATGTCTGTATATGGCATAATAGTATGGCATAAACAGGGTTGCTATACCACGTGACATTTTGGATGCCGTTTTCTAAATCATTCAAAGACAAGTTGTGTTTGAAAGTGTGACTTTGTATTTGAATGTTTGAGAAAACGGCAGCCGTCTAATAATGAAAGTTAAATGTCGATGAAAATGCTTTTGAACAGGAGTACGGTGCTCTAAATCTGATCGAAATCGGTCCAAAAATAACTGAGAAATAAGCAAAAACCTACCTGAAGCGAGTGATTTTGTGTGTGCACGACATCCAAAAAGTCACGTGGTATAGCCACCCTGTTTATGGAATATTCAAATGTCTTTATTGTTTGTTTGCCTTGATCGGCGAATTTATGTGTTAAGTATATATTTGGACCCATTTATTTAACTGAAAAAGTAAGGGTTTGCCCTAGATTATAAAGTGAAAAAAGTGTTATTCACTGACAGGAGAAATTTATTATAACGAATGCATTAGTGATTTTAGTGACCTTTGACCATTTTCGTAATTGCACGATATAATAATTTTCTCCTCGATATTTCAATACTAAGCAGACAGTCAAAGCGCTCCATATCAAACTAATTTTAGTTTGTAGACGTACCCGGACAGCTGAACTAGGTGTATGTTATTAGTTTTGGTGTTTAGATGTATATGGAATATTATGTCTAACTATTTTCTTTTTTTCTGTTTTGTTACTTTTCTTAAGGTTATATCAAGGAGCCGAAATGTGTTGGGTGTGTGAAATCATATGTTCATTAATGTTCATTTCTTTTATGACTTGTAAAGTTCTGGTCGCTTGCAAATCATTTATTGAGCATATAAATGTTTAATGTCATGCAAAAACAAAATAAAAGTGAAATTGGTAGTAATTTCTTACCTGAAAACAGACTTTCTGTTGGAGTCCAAACTTTCAATACTTCCAATTTTATCAACAATTACTGATACCCAAAGACAGCCCATAATAAGGACAGCAATGTCTTAGAATCTTATTCACTAAGCCATAGCAGAAATTTTTCATTCTCAAAGTGACTTCACACTAAAATTTGGCATCCATGTTTGTTTACTGATTTCTCACAATGCAAGGTATGGTGTATAATATAGGACATAAATTTCAATGTTATTATTGAATTATCTGCCTTTTGAAATGAAGGTTGAAATATTACTTATCTGTTTTCAAATGAAGTACTCATGACTAAATGAAATCTATTTAATAAAAAGGAGTGTTTTGAAATAAGTAAAAAGATAAATAATAACATAATTAGTATAAATAAACATGTATAATGTTATTCTATATCCATAATATTTATACATATAAAGGTATTCAAGAATTATTTTCATATGAATATTCATAGACACACGTAATTGTCTTATGTCGCAGAAAAGTGCTGTCTTTTCTTTATATAATAGTTTTAAGTATTTCACAAAAGTCTGACGAACTGAACTGGTTCAAAATATTGTGAATTTTTAAACGGCAATGTCAGTTGTTCAGCCCTACGTCAGTAAACTGGGTTTATAATTTCACAAATTTTGAAACAGCGGTCCTTTTCAAGCAGTTACATGAATTCATTGACTTGACATGACGCTATCGACTTTCGGACACCTCTGCATTGATTGCAGATAACACTTCTTGTCTCTCTCGAAACCAGATGTTAATTGTCATTTTCTTCATAGTTTTATATCTGTTGGCTTCGGTAGATCTCTGTTCATCACTCGTTTTCAGAGAACATACGAAACTAATTTAAAATTGTTTCATGAATGTCACATCACATGTTGGTACTACAACGTAGGAAAGTTTCATAAGAGAAGCCTTACAAACAACGCAAAGGTGTGTCATTTTCCATACGTAATTCACTAGAATTATTTACAAAGTGGTCCCGTTTATGTTGAGCGATGTTGGCATAGAAACAGCCATTTTTTATGAAAATATGATAGCAATAATATATGTAAAATAAATGCAATACAGCCAATTCAGCAAAATCATAAAGTTTCTTTGCGTTTGTACAATTTAAAAACAAATTGTAGCATTTTCTGCAAACTTTTTGAACAACCTCTTATATCTTATCTCTTTCCGACTATAGTAAAATCGATTAAGTTTATTTAGACTGAAAAATACTAGCATGTATAATCATTGATGATAAATTCCAATTCTAATACTATGTAGAGAAATGTATCTTGTAATAAATAAATGTTCAATATATGGTCATAAGTAAAACAGGTACCTAGAGGTGGGTTTAAAACATTGGTGAGAAGTATTTTTTACAATGCATAAGACAGTGTACATAATTTACCTATTAATAAGTTATTATTAGCCTTCCAACATTTCAAAAACATTTCTTATAACAGTAGAAAACACATTTCATTTAGTAATAATTATTTGGAATGTGAACAGAAATCTCATAAGTAATGTTCTATATTGTACACCATACCTTCTATTACCTTGCATTTTGGGAAGTCCTACTTTATAAACTTGTAAACAAATATGGATGTAAAATTATACGTACAGTCAATTGGAGAGTGCTGTTTTTGTGCATTTTACTGTTCTTTAATGAATTATCTTCTAAGACATTGTTTGACCTCGTTATAGACTGTCTTCCTGTGGCAGTTATTGTTTACAACAGTGGAAGAATAGGAAGTTTTGACTCCCATAGAAAGTGAGTTTTCAAGGTTAGAAGTTGCTACATATTTCTCTAAATATATTTTGACTTTTGCATGACATTTTCCATTCATGTGCTTTTAAATGATACTTCAAGCTAAAAGAAGCTTTAAAGTCAGAAAAACAAAATTTAAGGTGGTATCATTTGTTGTGGAAGAGTTGACGTGGGTTGGGTGTGTGAGATCCTAATATCAGGAAAGTAAATTGTTTTTTCTGACTTCAAAGCTTCATTTACCTTGATTTAACATTTATACAGCACATGAATGTTAAATGCCATGCAAAAGTCAAAATAGAAGAGAAATATTTAGCAATTTTGTACCTTGAAAACAGACTTTCTGCGGGAGTCCAAACTTCCTATACTTCCACTGTTGTGAACAATTACTACCACATGAAGACAGTCTATAACCAGGTCAACAATGTCTTAGAAGATAATTTATGAAACAACAGTAGAAATGTATAAAAAAAACAGCATTCTCCAAGTGACAGTACTTACAATTTTACATCCACATTTGTTTACAAGTTTATAAAGTAGGACTACCCAGAATGCAAAGTATGGTGTACAATATAGGCCATTACTTTCGAGGTTTCTGTTAGTATTCCAAATAATGTAGAAATGTAAGAAATGTATTTCTACTAGTATTAAAAGTGTTTTGAAATGTTGAAGGCAAATAATAACATACTAATAAGTAAATTGTCACAAGGCGAGAAAGAACGTGCAGCCAGATAGGTACTCGAACCCGGGACCCCTCGCTTACAGGGCGAGTGCTCTTCAGACTGAGCTTTCCATCCACTTACACATCTTTTCCCCAGATAGTGACTAGATTTGTATCCTGACTGGGTTTCCCAAATCAGAACGAGTAGGTCCAAAAAAAGTGTACACCTCTGATATGTAAACAATTTGTGCATTCCAAATATATAAATTCAATTTATTTGTTCATTTATACTAGTTATGTTATTATTTGTCTTTTTACACATTTCAAAAACACTCTTATTACACAAATATTGCATTTAGTTATTAATTTTACATGTGTTAACAGAAAAATAATATTTCAACCTTTACTTCAAAAGACAGATATTTCAAAAATAACACTGAAAGTTATGTCCAATATTGCACACCATACCTTGCATTTTGAAAAAATGTAAACAAACATGGATGCCAAATTATAGTGTGTAGTCACTTTGAGAATGTTGTTTTTGTTTATTTCTGCTATTGCTTAGTGGATAATATTCTAATACATTGTTGTCCTTATTATGGACTGTCTTCCTGTGGTAGTAATTGTTGACAAAAGTGGAAGTATAGGAAGTTTGGACTCCCACAGAAAGTCTGTTTAAAAGGTAAGAATTTACTACAAATTTCACTTTTATTTAGTTTGTGCATGACATTACACACTCAAATGCTAAATAAATGATATGTGAAGCCACAAGAAGTTGAACTTATATGAAATCATGATTTCCAACACCCATCCCACTTCAGCTCTTTGATATCTCCTTAATTTCACAAAATTAGGATCTCACACACCCAACCTACTTCAGATGTTCCATGACAAAATGATACCACCTTAACGTACGAGTAATATACAGATAAACTATATATGCAAAAACTTTAGTTTTATCGGCCTACATTTTGCCGTTAAACAGATTTTAGTTATTTTCTTTTCATCAATAAGAGTGCAATGACGACTGTAGATGGCCCATAATATAAATGAGAAGAGAATTTTGAAAGCCACCAAACACGACAAATATGAAAATATTGCAAGCGCGGTTTGATTTAGCCTGTTCATGGGCAGTAATAGAAAGTATATTACTGCATACGGCGCTTAGCCCCGTGTTGAACGCAACTCAATATTTATAACAGAAAGAGCATTTCAATCCATCCCAACGACGGTGTTCAGAAGAGGTATGGCAGTTACTTTTTTAATCTCTTTGACTTATTGAACATACTCAATAATGTTTAACTGATCTTGGTTATAAGTATTGTCTATTAACGTAATAACATATACTTTCAGATTTATTAACAATGGAAAAAGAATGGCGTATACTGCTAGTAGGAAATGCAGGAAGCGGAAAAAGCTCGACTGGAAACTCGCTAATAGGGAAGCCATATTTCCACTCATGAACCTCATGAACTTTAACATACCGAATGCGAATTTTATTAATAAACGAACAAAGGGGAAATATTGATTTAATGCGCGTTGTTTTCGTTTAATATGACCCAGGGTAAAATAACATAGTTTGTAATAAAATATTCTTTCTTTATATATTCTCTTTTATATGAATTTGTGACAATAGTTTTTTTTTTACTTCTGCTGCTTTAGATTCTGCATGTTTTATTACAATTTGATGCAAAACAATCTTAACAATCTGCCATGAGTAGAAGAAAAATACTTTAGAATGGGGTATAACATCAGGGTCTATTAACTGACATTGATAAACCCTGATATTTGTTATTTAACATGTTATGCATACAGATAAACTTTTAGAAAAGAACCCTTGTAGTCAACTGTAGTGTTATTAATTATGTGGCAAAGGATCATTTCGAGTAAAGCAATAAACGGCAGGCATCAAGACAACGCTCTCCAGCAATTTTCTTTCAATATCACACTGATATTGAAATCGAACGCGAGACCATGTTGAATTTTCGAGGTCCATCCGACACATTGCGTACTTCGTGTTATGTCGCGTTATTTCAGGTAAAATGTTGTCATACTTGATACCTAACTTAATGAGGCAGACGCTGCTGCTTTTTTGAAGTGTTTTTTTCCCGACGACTGACATGAAACCTGAATGTTTGAAGCTTGTATATAAAATATTGCTAAAATAACGGAGCAGGTTCACGAAGGCCTAATAAAGGCCTAAAATACATTAAAAGTTCCTTGAAGTTGATTGCATATCTCAAATGTTAAATAATCCAACAGGCCGTCGGAATTGAAAAATATGCAAACAATCTACATTTTGTTAAGATTTTAGAGGTTTTCAACACTTCTTGAACAAGGCCAATAATTTACCATAAAATATAATTAAAATTGTTTCAATTAATATTGTCGCCGCTTGTGCCACTTATGAGCTCCACAAAAATGTGCTGAAAATTTTGCTAAAAGTGCATAGTTAGAAACATTACAGTTATTTAGTTATTCTGTCTTTACTTCTAATCCCGGAAAGGATAGAAAAATGCCATTTAAAAATTGTTGATTTTGAACTGTCATGGATATACCACTTTCTAGCTGTATCAATCTGCACATCCTCTGTGTCGAAATAACTTGTTACTAGATAGTGAACTTCAAATTTATAATTTGTTTTTATTTTAGAAGAACATATATTTAATTTACAAAAGAAACGTAGATGAAAAGGGACTTTGAGAGCCACCGAAAACGTCAAATATGAAAATATTGCAGGCTCGGTTTAATTGAGCCTGTCCTTGGGAAGTAATGGAAATTCATATACACGTTACTTGCCACGACACCCAGCCCCTGACCTGGTCGGGCGCACATCAATATTTACACTAGTAAACAGTTTTTTTTCCATTCCAAACGATGGTTTGCATATGGCGATGAACATAGAACCTCCAATGAGTTTTTTTTAGATTACATGTAACACCATTCCATGATCAGCGGCGTGTGGTCCCCAGATAAAAGAATGGGTTAGTCCTAAACGAGTAAACAATCAGCGGAACTGACAATTTTGACAGGGATCTAAGAATATAAATCCTGCATTGCTCAGAGAAAGCCAAAAGCAAAAAGATCACCGCAAGGCGGAGCAAAATACGCCCGTCAAACTGATGTGCACTGTTGTGCAATGCACTCTGGTATGATTGTGGACTGCACTCTGAAAAATCAAAGGGGAATAACAAAAATACAGAAATTTACGTGTGAGAAATGGCATTTGTGTAGAAAGGAGCGTTACAGAAAAATAGGAACAGCAGAGTCAAGGTCCTTGTTTCAACAAGATATATCCGCTTATGAAGTGTTAAGTCAATAGCTTCGATAATGTAGGAGTATAATTCAGACAAATATCAAAAATTGAACTCAAAAATCATGAAGTGAACAGTGACCCTTCTTGTGCACTGCACTTTGTCTCAATAAGATCTATCCACCTGTGAGTTTCAAGTCAATAGTTTTTATAACGCAGGAGTAATAATCCTAGCATGAAAAATAAATAAAGTGGAATAACTCCAAATCATGAAGTGCACAGTGTTGGTTCGTGTGCACTGCACTACTTCTTAATGAGAAAAAGTGAAATATGCATATCAGGAATTTCCACAACCAGCAGACACGGCCTCCCTACGTAGCCAAAAGGTAAAAAAGGGAAGAGAGCATGGTTACACAATTATCAGTTTCAAAATAGACGCCACAAACAATAAACGAAAGTGAGAACCCAAGGGGTTACTGCCTTGGAACGGTCAGTTGCAAAACAATTTGCTACTGGGTGATTAAACCAGGTTCTATGGTGCACCAACCTCACACTTGTCCAAACAGGTTTTTCATATCAACAAACAAGTTCAAGTTGTCTTGGTGAAATAAATCCAACCCACCCATCAGCTCAACAATGCTGAAGGCAAAAGCACACAAACATATAAAACTTAAGACGCTTAAAGCATTGCAAATCAAAAGAGCGGTATTCAATGGTCCTACCGAGACCAGACCACTTGGAGTAAAATCAGCGAGAACAAGTAAAGGGATAAAAGAAACAAATCGAGTTTCTAGGTTCTTTTAAGAAAAGATTTCCCCATAAACCTTTATAAACTCTTAAACCCATGCCACCGTCATGCAACCAAAGAGGTAAGCATAATGATCAACTGTAATGGGTTAAGAGCGCTGAAGAATATCATGTTGGTAACCTTTCTTTTTGAATTTACAGATGGTTTACGTCCTTTGAAAAAAAAGGTGAAATATGCATATCAGGAATCGCCACATTCAGAAAAAACAGCCTCCCCACACAGTCAAGAAGAAGAGAGGGAGAGAGCATAGTTAATAAAATGATCAGTTTCAAACGAGACACCACTAACAATTAACAAAAATGAGAACCCGAGGGGTTACCGCCTTGGAACGGTCAGTGGCAAATCAAATTGCCACTGGGGGTTTAAACCAGGTTCTAGGGTGCACCAACCTCACACTTGCCCCAACAGGTTCTCATATCACAAAACAAATACAAGTTGTCTTGGTGAAACAACTCCAACCCACTTATTGGCTCAACAATGTTGCATGCAAAAGCACACAAACATATAAAACATAAGAATTTAATAGCATTGCAAAGCCAAAGGGCGGGTACTCAATGATCTTACCGAGACCAGAGCTCCTGGAGTAAAATCAGCAAGAACACGATGACAGGGATAAAAGAAACAAATCGAGCTTCTAGGTTCTTTTAAGAAAAGATTTCCCCATAAACCTTCATAAACTCTTAAACCACTGCCACCGTCGTGCAACCAAAGAGGTAAGCATAATGATCAACTGTAGAAAAAAAATGAAATATGCATATCAGGAATGGCCACATCCAGCATACACAGCCTCCCCACACAGCCAAAAAGTAGAGAAGAAAAGAGAGCATGGATTACAAAAATCAGTTAAAAAGTGTTAATCACCAGGCATGCAGAGCGCTGTAAAATATCATGCTGGTAACCTTTCTTTTTAAATTTACAGATGGTTTTTACGAATAATCGGGAGAAATTAACATTGCCCTTTATCTTCTTAAGTTTATAAATTAAATCTCCATAAAAAAACTGGCTGTGAAATACCTTGTTGCAATAGTGATTTTAAACTGCACCTGTATTTATGAATTAGATCTGGGTATCGACGATAAAACTTGCAAAATGTTTTCCTTAATTTGTGATACCGATAACCTTGTGTTAAAAGTTTTTCTGTAATGCAAAGATTACGTTCATTGAAATCACTAATATCGTTGCAAGCTCTTGAAAAGCGAACAAGCTGTGAAATATAAACCCCGTAAGATGTTGCACGGGGAACATCGCCGTCTAAAAACGGAAAATTTACTAAATTAAAATTAAAATCATCTCTTTTATCATATATTTTAGTAGTGACATAACCATTTTCAATTGACAGATTTAGATCGAGAAAGTTTGCTTGCTGTTCTGAAGTGTTCGCTTTATTAAGTTGTAGTTCTTTAGGGTAGATCTTATTAACCAGTAATGGAAAATGGTTATTATCTATATTTAATAAATCATCAAGGTGCATCGAGGTGTTGTTAAAAGCTGTAAGTTGTTGAAGGTCATCGAGCACGATATTAATGTACTAAGTTAATAGTACTTCTAAATTTACATTGTACTTTTTGTTTTTAATATTTCGGCCAGTTTAAAGATGAGTGGTTTCAATATCCCAGCCAATATAGATTTGGATATTGTTCAATCACTCCCAAGGATATACTTCCTGCTTTTTAAATTTTGCCTTTCGCGTTTTCTCTACTATGCAGGATTTATATTCTAAGATCCCCTCTCAAAATTCTATTCTGTTCAGTTCCGCCCCTTGTTTTCTCCTTTAGGGCAAACGCATTCTTTTATCTGGGGACCATACGCCGCTGAAGATGAAATGGTATTAATCTGAAAATACCGCATTGAAGGTTCCATGTTCACCGCCGTATGCATATCATCGTTTGGGATGGATCAAAATTGTACTGTTTATTGGTGTAAATATTGAGTTGCGCTCAACCCGGGGCTAGGCGGCGTGGGCAGTAATAAGCATTTCCATTACTGCCCATGAACAGGCTCAATCAAACCGAGCCTGCAATATTTTCATATTTGTCGTGGTCGAGGGTCTTCAAAGTTCCCTTTTCATCTATTTTACGAATAACGTGGAGAAGTTAACATTGCGTTTTATTTTCTTATAAATGAAATCTCCATAAAATAAACTGCACGTGTAAGTTTTAATTTCATCTTGGTATCGGCGATAAAACTTGCAAAAGATTTTCCTTAATTTGTGATACCGAAAAGAGATCTATGTAGATATCAAGTTTTAAGTCAATAGCTTTGATACTGTAGGAGTAATGTTTCGGAAAAGAAAACTAACTAAACTAAGGAGAATACATCCAAAATTACGGAATTTTGCAATGCACTCCGTCTAAATGATATCTATAAATCTAGGAAGTGTCATGGGAATAGCTTTGATTATGTTGGAATTATGCTGCGGAAAAACATCAAAACGCCATCCGACTACCCGCCATGGTTGATTCTAGAATACGTCCCAACTTCAACGAGCTTATACAAATTAAAAATCAGAAAGTATATCCTAGGGGTGATTGAACAGATTCCAAATTATACAGGCTGGGATATTGAAACCACCTTTAAACTGGTCGAAATTTTAAACATAGGGAATTTTATATGTATTATAAACATACATAAGTATCGTGCTCAACGGCCTTCGAAGGGTGTATCTAATTAGATGAATGTATGGGCAGAATTTTTACAACCGCCACACTGCAAAAACAGCGCTCCTGTTATATTGAAATGGATGAAGAGAGAACTTTGAACGCCACTGAACATGATAAAATATGAAAATATTGCAGGCTCAGTTTGATTGAGCCTGTTCAATTCACAAACAATCAAAGAAAAAGAGTTTTATATTAAGGTTATAGGGAAATCTGATGAAGTTTGACTCTGGTGCTCTTGTCTCGGTAAGGTCAAATACGTACCATCTTTTCGCTTGACAATGCTGTAAGCTTCTTAAGTTTTATATGTTTGTTAGCTTTTGCATCCAACATTGTCGAGTTGATGGGTGGGTTGGATCTAGTTAACCAAGATTTGTATTTGTATGTTAATATGAGAACCTGTTGGAGCATTAATTAAATGATGAATTTCAAAAAAAACCATCACAAACAAATATTCACAAACTTGTAACTGTCAGTGGAGAAACAATTAGTCATTGGGGTTTAGACGAGGTTCTAAGATGCACCAACCTCACACGTTTCATATTCAGCTTTTATTTTAATTCTTAAATTTATGAAGTCGCTATGCTAAATCAGTGTTACAATCGTTTTTATTTAACTCGTACCGAATACGTTTAGCATTGACCATTAATTACGTTCCGGCTTTTGGCAGGTTAAACGTTAAAATCGTCCAAAAGATGAACATTAGATTTGAGTGCAATGATCCTGACAAGAAAATGCTGTGTACTTTGTAAAAAACGTTCAACTACTAAAAGAGAAATCAGTGATTGTCATCCGTTTACGCGACTAGGAAGCGAAATTGAAGGTCAAACACAATTTTACTAATATCTTGTAAAGTTTACATATGTAAGTCACGAGGACACAATAAATTGTTGTCAGTATCATATTAATCATGTTGACATTTAAAATTATGTTTTGTGTTGTTAAGTTTTGTGAATTTATGTAAATAGAAGTTGAGGGAGTTTTTAGATCTCGTTATTTTTCTTAACTGTTCTAACATGTCATACCATCTGCAAAATAAAGGTACATCAACATACATTTGTGCAAAGTTTCATTTAACGGCATTTCGTCGTTATTGAGATTTTGATAAATTTCTTTTTATCGATGAACTTGATTGGGAGGAGTGTGATAAGCCCTTGAATTCAATAACAACGGGCATGTGACAATTATTGGTCGACCAAGATAAATTTGCGATGTTTAGAATTATTAATAGAATGTTAACACGGGTAAAGGCAAATTTACCGTTAAACGTACTATTTTGCCTATTTATGTCACTTCACGCGGTGGTAACGCGTCCGGCTGGCATTGACCTAACTTTTCTTCGACACGGGTTCGATTCACACTGACACAGGGCTTTTAGAGATATATGTTTTATTGCAGTTATTTCAAACGGTATTAATTCTTCAATTTTTATCGTGGAAATAATTATTGTGTAAAAAGTAAAAAAATGTAAAAAAAAACATGTTTCGAACCTACAACCTATAACAGCGTTGCTACCATTTATTTCAAAGTATTGTAGCTGACAGCGTCTTAGACCACTGGGCTAATGGACCAAGTGTTAAACTTTGTATCAAACAACGATTAAAATATTTATTCATTGTTTAGATGTAACGCAAATGTAAACACGCCAAAGTAAAAATTGCCAAATTATCTTTGTCGAATAATAGTTTATTTCAATATTTTCCTTTTCAGAAATAATAACATATTTTGCAACCAGTCAAAACATAGCCTTATTGGAACGGCTTCTGCGATTTGTGTGGATAAAAGTAGGAACAACACAACTTTATTGGAGGTTTATATTGTACATAAATTCCACTAGGCGATTAAGCCCAACATCCACTATTTTTTTCCAATCTTCGTTTAGGTATTACCGATTAATTATATTGTGCGAGCTACTGTATTTTAGTACAACAATTACAGTCTATAGTTTCACAAAATTCAGTGGAACTAGCAGAATTATCTCCTGGAAGAAAGATATGCAGAGACCAATAGATTCTTCTCCCTTCTTCCATGTTCATCTATTTCAAATGCAATACTTAATATGTAATGAGCCGGTAGTGAAAGATAGTGCCTGTACCGGCTTGACTGTTTCACTGCGCATGTCTGTACTGTCAGCAGACAGCGACACTAGTAAACCAATTTTGTCTGGCGGCTATAACCGCCAGAGAATCCTTAACGAGTTTCAGTTATCTTTCCTTGAGGTTTAAATTAGGCGGTATTCCCCACGTTTACAAGTACATAACAACACCAGCTAGTGTTAGGTTTAAAAATACAAAGAACTTGGAGTCATATTACAGATTTATGTTTATCATTATCCCAACTGGGTTGCTGATAGCAATTTGATGCCACTTAACCTGGTCACTGATTTATTGCATTACATAATGTTTAGAATGCCTACATTACTGCGATATGTTAAAACTTCAGAGTTGCACAAGTTCTGCACAATGTTTGCCATATAATGTTGTTCCGTGCGCTGTTTACACCTTCCAGTTGCTGGTTTATAACATATAAGCTGTACTTCTTCTAATCTTTATCACAAATAGTGCATATTTACTCGATCATGCTTTATCCATGTCAAGGTTTATCATGAATTATTGTGATGAACAATAAGCCTTGTTGATAAGCAGCTTGAGAGAGAATTTTTAAAATAGATACAGAGAGCAAGTGTGACATCATCCATCAGCCAATCAGAGGCCTCTAGATTTTGGTTTACAACAGTCGTTTATTTTCTGATAACGACGGAGAAAGAGTCTATGTACCGGCGGAACCGCATAACATCATATTGTCGGTGTTGAAACTTTGACTTAAGACGTGTCAAGCATGCGCACACAAACCGAAACAAACAAACATTTCCGGTTCCAGACCGAACACAGATTTTGCCGAAAAATCATGAATTTAATGAGTGTAGACATTTTCTAGATACTTAAACCTCCAGAAATGTTCAAAAACTTACGAAAGAAACTCGAACAAGGTGTCAGTCAGTCACCCCTTAAAGGAGCCCTTGCATCTGCATCGAAGGTAGGGTCCTACTCCCTGGGTAGCGGCTAAAACAGGTAGCCACAGGTCACGAAATGTATCGATGTCAGTGTAAAATTTAATGCTATCAGCAATCTAGACTATCTGAGATAAGCACCGTAAGTGTTTATCGATAAAATATCGAAATAAGTGTGTTTTCTTACCGATTTTCATCAGGTCTAGGAAACGGCTGTTTTTATGGACTGTCTGTAAATTTACAGAATGTCAGTTTATTTATAGATAAATGTGTCTGTAAATTTATGGACAAGGGTTGATACAAAAGTTAACACATTTTGGAAATTCTCAAATCTAAAGCATTTTTGTTAATTCTGATAGAAAAGAGCATAGCATGGGACATAAAATAAAAGAAATGGTTGAAGTTTGTTCACACTGTTATTTCCTCTCCAACATAGTCATCAATGACCTAACAACATTTCACATAATCATTTGAACATAATAATGATCTCTTTAAAAAAGTTATGTTCATTTACAATAAAAAAAATACTAATTTATTTGTAGATTTTCATTCATTTTTATTCCAGTGTGGTGTATAACCAAGATTCTAATTTTTGACACCTTTTGGAACCACCCTTGTCCATAAATTTACAGATGAATGTATCTATAAATAAACTGACAGTCTGTAAATTTACAGACAGTCCATAAAAACCACAGGTGTTCGGCATGTTGGACCCAGTCAAACCCCCTTTCCCTCACACTACTACCCTCCCTTGAAGAAAAAAAAGCTCTACAGAAAATTTTTTTTCCTTGATATATTTATTTTAACAAGGTAGATATCTTCACTATTGAAAAATGCATATCTATCTGCTTTGAGCCCTGTAACTCTTTGAAATACTGCTCAATTGTCACAAACTATGGCTCATATTTCGTGGGATATATGTATTAGCACATACAATCACAGAAATCATTTACTTTCCATGACATTTGGTAGCAAACACTTCGCTAACTCTCGAAATGCTTTGGTCGGCTCTCGTCAGACCGATCCGTAATCGCTAAATTTACATCAGTAAAACCATATATGTACACGTCTTTACATACAATCTATGCATTATTTTGAAGAAATACAATGTATTGGTTCACTCACCAGATCGCAATACTGTTGTTTTTGCGTGAACTTTCCAGGATTTCAATAAAATTTTATTGATGAACATGGTTGGGAGGAGTGTGGTTAGCCCGTAAGTGGTTGGATCATGAGCCATGAGCATTTCTTCAATTAATTAAATAAACATGAAACATTTAGTTTTATATCAGCTGCTTTAGAATCTATGTGATTTTTGCTTTGATGTTAGTGCGCTGCAAATTCTGGCTAAATTCTGTGACTTTCTTGTCCAAATCACCATCTTGTAAGGACCAGTTTTACAAAAAAAAATGTTAAAATTTTCACATCATTTGTGCAATTTTGAGTGTATTATGTTCCCTATATTTAACTATATGGCAAATATAACATGACTTGTTTGTTATTTGTGGAGTTTGCAGCTTTAAATTTATTCATATCTGTGTTTACTATCTTAAATGTCAACATATATAAACATATATAAACCATTTTTTTACTTTCTTAGTTTCTGGATGACAAACCACCAGAAGGACCACTGGCAGAGAGCACACCCAAGAAGAATGGACATGGGGAAGATGGGGACACATCCGATGTTTCTGGTTATGCTACAGCCAATCAGTCACTGGAGGGAAGTCCTGCTGTCATCCCTGTGGGACAGCTCATCGACATACCTCTGCAAGATACCAGCAGTGAAGTAAGTTACATTTCTGTTTACACATTTCTTGATCAGAACTTCCAAATTTCATACCATGTCAATCACAAAGATAAAATTCAAACACTATTATGAGATAATTAGAATGCTGATGGTTTGAATTCACACGCCCTTTGATGTGTTGTTTTGTTAAATAAACTACATAATTTATTTGTGAAAAATAATATTTTGCTTGCTTTGACCCTTGATCTAGTTATCAATTACAGTCTATTATATCCCATTTGTGACCAGTGCAGATCCAGATCAGCCTACAGATCTACAATGGTCACTGTTATTTCTTACCAAGATGCAAATATTGTAGATCCAGATCAGACTGCACAGATGTGCCAAGTGATCAGGATCTACACTTAGGCTAATGGTACATGTATATAGCTGCATCTCATTTAGTAAAGGGTTAAACATTCCTGTAAACCACAGCTTTTTGTTTAGCAATTTTAGAATAATTTCTTCTCATCAATCATTGCATAGGAAAAAGTAGAATTTATAGTTTACCTGTAGATTTGATTGTCCTTAAAGATTTGACTGTTTTCACTGTTCTGACTGTTCTTGATATGATTGGACCACACTGCATCTTCATTATTTGTTTAAAAAAGTAACATTACCAAAAATTGTAAAAGTCTTCTATACTGCTGATTTGAAATACATATCCTTAACTCTGGATCAAATGTTACGAACTAAATCAACTGAAAATAAGAAATGTATAAAAAACAACAAGACAGACATAAATGTTTTTTTATTCAACACATTTTCATGTGTGTTTGTTTTGTATTTTCAGTCATCGACCTCAAACCTGCCAGGGGATATAACTCCAAGAGCTTCTAGGTCAAGGACATCCTCTATCAGCTCTGTAACAAGTGACAGCTCATTTTTCACCAATGTCAGCTTCCCGCAGCACCACTACTCTTTGCCGTCTGACATGGAGTCAGAAATGGACGAGTCGGGCACAGATTTTAACACAGTCAGCAAGGAAGACCTCTATCACTATATTCAGAAATACCAGAAGAGGGCAACCAGGTATTACAAATTTGTGGCATTATTTCTACTTAGCTGTTTGCCTCAGAGTGGCGCAGTTGTTAGTATATGTAATTTAACAAATACTTTGACATTAACCCTTTCCTCCATACCAGTGTATATCCTGATCAGACAACACAAATGTGCCAGCTAATCTGGATCTGCAGTGGTTGCCCATGTGATAAAAGGCATATATATATGGAGTAAAGGGTTAATCACATGTGAGACCAGTGCAGATCCAGATCGGTCTGTACCTCTGAGCAGTCTGATCTGGATCTACACTGTTCTCTTTTTGATCAGAAATAATCTTATGAATCCCAAAGCAACAGTGTAGATACTGATCAGACTTCACAGCATTGATTAACACTGTTCGCTCATGGGATACAGTACTGAAAATTATGAAATTGACAATTTTTCCAATCCGGCTCGCTTCTGATCTTAATGTCATCTATAATCGATCCGATTCCATTCCCATTGCAGTCCAATTCCAATTCGGTTGCACTCCAACTTTTTTACTCCAGACAATGCGCTCCAAATGATCTTTACGTTCAAACCGGTTCTTCCGATTCCAATCTTTTCGCTCCCAATTTTCATTGGTCATTAACTATAACTTCAGACAATGCGCTCCAAACGATCTTTATGCTATAACTGATTCTTCCGATTCCGATCTTTTCTCTCCCGCTTTTCATTGGACATTACTTATAATGCATCTCGCTTTCTGTGTCATTTTTCTTATTTGCAGTTTTGTTGAATTTTATTGTTTAAACACCGTGGTTTCTAACAATGTAAAGTGATTATTTTAGATCTAAAATGATGTCTTCAGTTTTATTTACAAAATTATCGTTAAATTAGTTTTTTATTACTAGTGTTTGGTAGCAGAAAACTCAATTAAATTATTGTCAAATATTGCTTTATTTAAAGTAGTTTAAGGAATCGGAAGAAGCGATTCGAATCGCTACTATATATAACTGGAAAACTTTAAATAGAAGCGATCCGATCTGGTTAAAACGCTCCGGTCTTTTCACTCCAAACGATCCAAACACTCAAAGCGATTCCGATCTGATCAAAACGCTCCGGTCTTTTCACTCCAAGCGATCCAAACCTTCAAAGTGATTCCGATCCGGTCAAAATGCTCCGGTCTTTTCACTCCACGCGATCCAAACGCTCAAAGCAATTCGCTTTGATTCCATTCCGTTTCCAATTCGATTGCGCTTCCTTTGTGCTCCTAACGGGATCGGTTTGCGGTCTGCTTCCGATCCGATTGTCAATTTCATGATTTTCAGTACTGCAATAGTCGCAATTTACGAGTAAAAGGTTACAACAGATAATTCCAGCAGAAATGTTCAGCATTGTGTCCAACAGGTCAACATGCTGTCTGTGACACTAGAATATATAACAGTCTTCGGACCTTGTTACAACAATGCTTATGCTGTACATCAGTCATATATTGAATAAACCGATCAAATATGGTTTTTATTGCTGGCAAACAAATGCACATGGTGACTCTCTTTTAAGGGTTCTTTTTGAAGATTCTTTGATTGTAACTGCTCAACATAAAGAAATGCAAGGCCTTACATAAGGTCAGTAAGAGTGAGTTACAAACAATGACAAAGACAACAGTAAATTGTTATTTTATGTACTGTATTTTAAATTACAGGTACAAGTCCAAGTTTATGGAGCTTGTCACAGTGTATAAGGATATGGTTCAAGAAAGGGACAAGTTTAAGGTACTTTTGGACCCTAGTCAGTGCCTTCAATACATTGTTTATTATACACCCACAAACAAAGTTTGAGGGGGTATATAGGAGCGAGCTTGTCGGTCGGTCTGTCGGTCGGTTGGATTCTTCGTTTCCAGATGATAACTCATGAAAGGCTTCACAGATTTAAATAAGTTTTGGTACACAGTTGTAACATCTTAAGATACAGGTCAAGTTCGATTCTGGGGCAGGTGGGGTCAGTGTCAAGGTTGCTGTTACTAAAAATAGAAAAATGCTTTCTGGACGATAACTCCTGAAAGGCATCAAATATTTTAAAAATGTTTGGTACACAGGTGTAACATCACAAGATACAGGTCAGTTTCGACTTTCGGGCTGGTGGGGTCAATGTCAAGGTCAGTGTTAACTAAAAATAGAAAAATGGTTTCCGGATGATTACTCATGAAATACTTCACAGATTAAATCCTTTTTTGGGACATAGATGTAACATCAGAAGATACAGGTTGAGTTCGACTTTTGGGCCTGTGGGGTCAATGTCAGGGTCACTGTTACTTAAAATAGAAAAACTGTTTCTGGACGATAACACATGAATTACTTCATAGATTTAATTATTTTTTGGGACACATTTTGGGAAAACTTCATTTCCACTCAGTAACTATAGCTTAGAATGAGATTCTTGAATGAAATTTGGTGTATTGGTGGTTTCTGTGAAGACGACTTTTGGAATTGAAAGTAAGGCCTGTGGGATCAAGGTCACTGTTAGTAAAAATAGAAAAACTGTTTATGCTCAATAACTGTAGTTCGCAATGAAATATTGTGATGAAAATTGCTTTATAGGTAGTGTCTGTGAAGACGAAACTTGGTATTGAAAATGGGCCTGGTTGGGTCAAGGTCACTGTTACTAAAAATAGAAAAAATGGTTTCTGGATGATTTCTAATGAAAGGCTTCACATATTTTAACATTTTTTGGCACACATTGATTTTAAGAATTCCCAGTTCAAGTATCAAGCATACATGTGGGGGTATTTAATCACTTTCAGTGATAATTCTAGTTTATATTAAAAAAGTCCTTTATACAGAATAAATTAAATTATAATAATGTGTTGAACTTGTAATTGCCAGAGTATAGCAAGATTTCGGAATGTTAGTCTGAATTACTTCTCTTAATGATTTTATAATTTGATTTTCTTGACAGACTTTCTGTCTGAGTGATTATCCATGCTTAAATTACAAATTAAAAATAAAGCTCAACATTTTGACTACTAGACAAGTAAGTTTCAGTACATGTTTAAGAAAAATAAAGGTATGTTGGCAGTTGCTATCGATACTGAAAACATGTCATGAGCAAACAAGAATGGGTACTTATGCCTTATTGTATCCTATTTTAAGGGCTGAAAATATGAAACTGTACCAAGTCACATAGAATTAAGCAGGAGATACACTGTTTGTTTTTAGCCCACCTGTCACGTAGTGACAAGGTGAGCTTTTGTGATCGCAATTTGTCCGGCGTCCGTCTGTCCGTCCGTCGTTCGTCCGTCAGTAAACTTTTACTTTAAACCACATCTCCTCTTAAACCCCTGGGCCAAAGTTGATGAAACTTGCCACAGATGTTTCTTGCATGAAGCTCTTCCAAATTTGTTCAAAGAAATCAATCCATGCAGAACTCTGGTTGCAACCTAAAGGAAAAACATTAAAAATCTTCTTCTCTGAAACCACAAGGCCTAGAGCTTAGATATTTGGCATTTAGCACCCTCTAGTGGAACTCTGCAAAGATTGTTCAAATTATTTCCCTGGGGTCAAAATTGGCCCCGCCACAGGGGTCACTTCATTTTACATAGACTTATATAGGACAAACTTTAAAAATCTTCTTGACTGAAACCACAAGGCCTAGAGCTTAGATATTTGGCATTTAGCACCCTCTAGTGGAACTCTACAAAAATTGTTCAAATAATTTCCCTGGGGTCAAAATGGGCCCCGCCCCAAGGGTCACTTCATTTTACAAAGACTTATATAGGAAAAACTTTTAAAATCTTCTTGTCTAAAACCACAAGGCCTAGAGCTTAGATATTTGGCATTTAGCACCCTCTAGTGGAACTCTACAAAGATTGTTCAAATTATTTCCCTGGGGTCAAAATTGGCCCCGCCCCAGGGGTCACTTCTTTTTACATAGACTTATAAAGGAAATCTTTAAAAATCTTCTTCTCGCAAACACAATGAGTACAGCTTAGATATTTGGTAAGTAGCATTGTCTAATGGATGTCTACTAAATTTGTTCACAATATGTCCCCTTGGCCAAAATCCGCCACACCCTAGGGTTCTCTTTGTTTACATATAGTTATATAGGAAAAACATGAAAATCATTTTTCTCCAAAACTAATAGGACTAGATCTTAGATATTTGGTGCTGTGTATTGTGTAGATAACCTTTATCAATTTTGTTTAAAAGTTGGCCCTGGGGTCAAAATTGTCCCCGCCCCAGGGGCCCTTTATATGTGAAAAAGGCAAACTTTAAAAATCTTTCTACTGGAAACCTCAATGCCTAAAGCTTAGATATTTGGTATGTAGCATTGTCTAGTGGATATCTACCAAATCTGTTCAAATTATGTCCCCTGGGCCAAAATTGGCTAGTCCCCAGGTTTCTCTTAGTTTACATTGATTTTTAGCTCACCTGAGCACTAAGTGCTCATGGTGAGCTTTTGTGATCGCCTGATGTCCGTCGTCCGTGCGTGCGTCGTCAACTTTTCTTCAAACGACTTCTTCTCCTGAACTCCTGGGCCAATCTTGCTGAAACTTGGCAGGAATGTTCCTTGCATGAAGCTCTTCCAAAGTTGTTCAAAGAAATCAATTCCATGCAGAACTCTGGTTGCCATGGCAACCGAAAGTAAAAACTTTAAAAATCTTCTTGTCTGAAACCACATGGCCTAGAGCTTAGATATTTGGCATTTAGCATCCTCTAGTGGAACTCTACAAAATTTGTTCAAATTATTTCCCTGGGGTCAAAATTGGCCCCGCCCCAGGGGTCGACTCATTTTACATAGACTTATATAGGAAAAACTTTAAAAATCTTCTTGTCTGAAACCACAAGGCCTAGAGCTTAGATATTTGGCATTTAGCATCCTCTAGTGGAACTCTACAAAGATTGTTCAAATGATTTCCCTGGGGTCAAAATTGGCCCGGCCCCAGCGGTCACTTCATTTTGCATAGACTTATATAGGAAAAACTTTAAAAATCTTCTTGTCTGAAACCACAAGGCCTAGAGCTTAGATATTTGGCATTTAGCACCCTCTAGTGGAACTCTACAAAGATTGTTCAAATGATTTCCCTGGGGTCAAAATTGGCCCCGCCCCAGGGGTCACTTCATTTTGCATAGACTTATATAGGAAAAACTTTAAAAATCTTCTTGTCTGAAACCACAAGGCCTAGAACTTAGATATTTGGCATTTAGCACCCTGTAGTGGAACTTTACAAAGCTTGTTCAAATTATTTCCCAGGGGTCAAAATTGGCCCCACCCCAGGGGTCCCTTTTTTTCACAAAGACTTATATAGGAAGAACTTTAAAAATCTTCTTGTCTGAAACCACAAGGCCTAGAGCTTAGATATTTGGCATTTAGCATCCTCTAGTGGAACTCTACAAAGATTGTTCAAATTATTTCCCAGGGGTCTAAATTGGCCAAGCCCCAGGGGTCACTTCATTTTATATAGACTTGTATAGGAAAAACTTTAAAAATCTTCTTGTCTGAAACCACAAGGCCTAGAGCTTAGATATTTGGCATTTAGCTCCCTCTAGTGGACCTCTACAAAAATTGTTCAAATGATTTCCCTGGGGTCAAAATTGGCCCGGCCCCAGGGGTCACTTCATTTACATAGACTTATATAGGAAAAACTTTAAAAATCTTCTTGTCTGAAACCACAAGGCCTAGAGCTTAGATATTTGGCATTTAGCATCCTCTGGTGGAACTCTACAAAGATTGTTCAAATTATTTCCCTGGGGTCAAAATTGGCCCTGCCCCAGGGGTCACTTCATTTTGCATAGACTTAAATAGGAAAAACTTTAAAAATCTTCTTGTCTGAAACCACAAGGCCTAGAGCTTAGATATTTGGCACTTAGCACCCTCTAGTGAACTCTACAAAGTTTGTTCAAATGATTTCCCTGGGGTCAAAATTGGCCCCGCCCCAGGGGTCACTTCATTTTACATAGACTTATATACTAATATATGAAAACTTTAAAAATCTTCTTGTCTGAAACCACAAGGTCTAGAGCTTAGATATTTAGCATTTAGCATCCTCTAGTGGAACTCTACAAAGATTGTTCAAATTATTTCCCAGGGATGTAAATTGGCCCCGCCCCAGGGGTCACTTCATTTTATATAGACTTGTATAGGAAAAACTTTAAAAATCTTCTTGTCTGAATCCACAAGGCCTAGAGCTTAGATATTTGGCATTTAGCACCCTCTAGTGGAACTCTACAAAGATTGTTCAAATGATTTCCCTGGGGTCAAAATTGGCCCCGCCCCAGGGGTCACTTCATTTTATATAGACTTATATAGGAAAAACTTTAAAAATCTTCTTGTCTGAAACCACAAGGCCTAGAGCTTAGATATTTGGCATTTAGCATCCTCTAGTGGAACTCTACAAAGATTGTTCAAATTATTTCCCTGGGGTCAAAATTGGCCCCGCCCCAGGGGTCACTTCATTTTGCATAGACTTATATAGGAAAAACTTTAAAAAATCTTCTTGTCTGAAACCACAAGGCCTAGAGCTTAGATATTTGGCATTTAGCATCCTCTAGTGGAACTCTTCAAAGATTGTTCAAATGAATTCCCTGGGGTCTAAATTGGCCCCGCCCCAGGGGTCACTTCATTTTACATAGATTTGTATAGGAAGAACTTTAAAAATCTTCTTGTCTGAAACCACAAGCTGAGAGTACTTTTGTAGTCAGGTGAGCGATATAGGGCCATCATGGCCCTCTTGTTTATAGGAAAACATGAAAAATCATTTTTCTCCGAAACTAATAGGACTAGACCTTAGATATTTGGTGTTAAGTATTATGAAGAGACCTTTACCAACATTGTTTAAATGTTGGCCCTGGGGTCAATTTTGGCCCCGTCCTGGGGGCCCTTAATATGTAGAAAAGGAAAACTTTAAAAATCTTCCTCCTGGAAACCTCAATGCCTTAAGCTAAGATATTTGGTATGTAGCATTGTCTAGTGGATATCTACCAAGTTTGTTCAAATTATGTCCCCTGGGCCGAAATTGGCGACGCCCCAGGGTTCTCTTTGTTTGCATTGATTTATATAGGAAAACATGAAAAATCATTTTTCTCCGAAACTAATAGGACTAGGTCTTAGATATTTTGTGCTGAGTATTGTGAAGAGACCCTTTACCAACATTGTTTTAATGTTGGCCCTTGGGTCAATATTGGCCCCGCTCCAGGGGCCCTTAATATGTAAAAAAGGCAATTTTTAAAAATCTTCCTACTGGAAACCTCATGCCTTAAGCTTAGATATTTGGTATGTAGCATTGTCTAGTGGATATCTACCAAGTTTGTTCAAATTATGTCCCCTGGGCCAAAATTGGCCATGCCCTAGGGTTCTCTTAGTTTACATTGATTTATATAGGAAAACATATAAAATCATTTTTCTCTGAAACTAATGCGACTATCCTTAGATATTTCGTGTTGAGTATTGTGAAGAGACCCTTTACCAACATTATTTAAATGTTGGCTCAGGGGTAAAACTGAGAATACTTTTGTACTCAGGTGAGCGATTTGGGGCCACCATGGCCCTCTTGTTCCATTATTTAGTCCCGAATTCAAGTAATTGACATGTGGTTGATACCTGATACTCATCTAGTTTATCAATGATCTGTTTTAGTTTTTTCTTTCCTCTCAGATTGGTTTTACTCTATTTCTTAACATTTGAATTTTGGTTTTGAAGCATTAACCTTTTCATCCATAGACACACCTTTATTGCATGGCGAACAGTTTAGATCCAGATCAGCCAGCACATCTGTGCCATCTGATCACGATCTGCACTGTATGCTTTTTTATTTGTTAGGTTTTTTCTGACCAAAATGTGACCAGTGCAGATCCTGATCAGACGGCACAGAAGTGCTGGCTGATCTGGATCTACACTGGTCACACATGCATAAAAATGTGTATTTATGGAGGAAAGGGTTAATAAATCGGTAACTTTTCTATAATAATACATGTGTTGTCTGTTTTGATAGAACACTCTGACCCAGTCTCAGGACCGAGCCTTCCGGAGAATCTCGGAGCTGAAGGAACAAATCCAGCTCGACCAGAAAGCCAAGAGAGATCTTGAGGAGAACTATAACCTTGTCATTGAGGAGAAGGGAGAGTTTATATCTGTGCTCCAGAAACAGGCAAGTCCATGTGCTGGCATCTAGTTTGTTGTGAACTAGTGGGGTTGCTGAAATTGCTTGAACCTCTGACCTAGATTCTGTAAGAGGTTTTTGAAAAACCAAAGACCTGTTTAAAGAGGTCATTTTATGCCCCTACAAGTGGGAGGAGTATAGAGTTTCACTTGTCTGTATGCTCATACATACGTCCCCCAAATCTTGTGGAATCAACTCCTCATTAACTATCAAGCAGAAAAATTGCAGAGATGATCAAGCTGGATGTGAAGATGATCATAAAGAAAAGATTTTTTCGTGTGACCATTTTTACCACAGTTATGACCCTTTGTTACAAATGTTGTTGTAACAGTGGGGGCATCAGTGTCCAAGAACACATTCTACTTTAATTTGCAAATAATATCTGACTAACTCAGAAAACTCATCAAAAGAATTCAAGGTTTCAAAATATGACATGGTACACAAACTTGTTGGAGAATCTATTCTATATGAATACAGCTTAAATACCATGTGACTGTGACCAATTTGATCTATATCAGCCTACACATCCATGTTGTTCATTTTAAGTTTAATTTTAGAATTATTCAGTTGTTTCGGCCCAAGAAGCAAACAGTATAGATAAAGATCTACATGTAGATTGCTAAAATGTGTAGGCTGATCTGGCTCTTCACTGGTTGCAAATTGGATATTAGCCGTATTAATGAAATTTTGGGTTAACTTGCAATTTAAAAAGAGACCCCTTATGTCATGTCTTTGTTTTGTACGTAAACTAGTTGGAGAATGTATTACTGAATGGCTGTTGTATATTTTGACAGGTACAGCTGTTGAAGGAAGGGAAAGACATACCTCCAGACCTACAAGAGAAAATTAAAGCTGGTAGGGAGAGAAATCAAGAGGAGACAGAAAAGTCTGCTGAGATAGAAAAAGAGTTGGAGACACTTAGAGAAAAGGTAAAATCCTTAAAATACAGTTAGAAAGTATAATGTACTTTGGCTAAAATGTTGCTATTTAGAGTAAACATTGCACTCTTTTACTGAAAAAGATGCTGTTGTTTAGTAGAACTTAATTTGCTAATTTATTAATGTTAATGTTAAAAATTATAGAGTCTGTGTTTCTTTTCAAGTATGTCTACAAAATATAATCTTGTTGGCACATCAGAGCCAGTGGCTTATGATGAGCTATAATGATCAGTTTTTGTTGGGCATGCACCTGTCGGTTAAAAATTTGGTGAAACTACATCTCCTCTGAAACCACTGAAAAGGTTTTTTTCCAGATTTAGCCTGCAGAAATGTAGCATTGGCATTTTTATACCCCCGCTTCGAAGAAGAGGGGGTATACTGTTTTGCCCTTGTCCTTCCGTCCGTTCTTCCATCCATAACAAAATTTCTGTCGCAGTTTTCTAAGCAACTATCACATGCAGCAGCCTGATATTTTACATAATGCTTTATCCTATAGTCCCATTTGGTGTAAAGCGATTTTATGCTCCTTGCTCATTACCAAATATTTTTAGAGTTTGTCACCATATATGTGCATTACATCAACCAAAGGGCATCTTTATATTCCATCGCAGTTTTCTAAGCAACTTTTACATGCAGAAGCCTGATATTCAGAATATTGCTTTATCCTATAGTCCCATATGGTGTAAAGCAATTTTATGCTCCTTGCTCTTCTACTTCCTGGTTACCGAATGCTTAGATTTTTACACATTGTTGACATACATGCACAATTTCCCTCACAGTTTCCTAAGCAACTATAACATGCAGCAGCCTGATATTTTGCATATTGCTTTATCCTATAGTCCCATATGGTGTAAAGCAATTTAATGCTCCTTGCTCATCTCCTTTCTGTTTACTGAATACTTACATTTTTTTATTCATTTATATATTTATATTTTATATATAGGTAAATACTCTGAAAAATTTGACCACCTTTATACATATGAAAAATGCTAATTACATTTTGAAAGTAATATTTCTCAAAGCGGGGGTATCACTAGTGAGCATTAGCTCACAGATTAACTTTTCACAATTGTTCAAATATTTTCCTTCAGCATACCATTTGCCAGCCACAGGGCTTATCAGCTAAATCTTTTAAAGTACTTTTTAAAAGCTACATGGAAAATACAAATGTACACTACCAAAATTGTTCCAGCCACAATGTTTCATTAATATAGAATCAGCCATGGTTGTCAAGCAATTTTGTGATCTTGATAATAAAATTCCTGGACAAATTTAATACTTTTTGTTTTAAATGGCAACGAGTGTCAGATTCTTGTTATCACAAGCGTCAGAATTAAAAAAAATAATTTGTTACAAAGTTATATCAAATAAAGATGCTTTTGTTATGTATCAAACTGAGAGATAATGTGAATAAAACTTTGAAACTTTAGAAAAGTGAGCGCTGTAACGACAGCATAAATCAGTGCCCAAGATCATGAAACTAAATCTGGAGACCAGTCTCAAATCTCAAGCATATGATTGGCTGAAATGGTGACTGGTTGCCATTTCAGCCAATCAGATGCTTGAGATTTGAGACTGGTCTCCAATCTTTATTTTATGATCCTGAGCTCTAGTGTTGTATGACATGTTCAGCTTTATGTTGCAGGTAAAGCACCAGGACAGTTTACTGCAGAGATGTAAGGAGATCATAAAGACAAGCAAGGAGAAACAGTCCAAACTGACAGAGGAAAAGACTGAACTGGAAAAACAACTTGAAAACTCCAAGCTAGAGCTTACTAGAGTCCAGGTCATTCATCTGTTTAGTTAACACCTCCAAAAAGCAAATTTAGTATTACATTTTATTTATTTAACCTTTCCTCCATAAATATGCATTTTATCAAAGGAGCAATCAGTGTAGATCCAGAGCAGCCAGCACAGATAGCCAGTGTATACGTGCCATCTAATCAGGATCTGCACAGTTCGTTTTTGGTCAGAATTAACCTAATAATAAATCAAAAAGCGAACAGTGTAGACCCTGATCAGATGGCAGATATGCCGGCTGATCTGCACATAAACTGTTCGCCCATGCCAAAGAGGCGTATATATGGAGGAAAGGGTTTAACAAACACATATTAGGAGAACTTCTATTGGTTCCACAGATATACTTGTTATTACTATTTCTTCTTGAAGCAAGAATAATGACTTCTAAAACATAGGTATCTTAATTATGGCAATAGGCCAAGGGAAGTGTATAAAGCAATTAATTGTGGCAATGTTTGTGATTATAGAGTGGTGCCTCGCCAGATACAGTAAGCAAGTTACAGAACCAGATCAAGCAGGCCAGACAGGTGATAGAGCAGCTGGAGGCAGACAGGCAGATTGCCATTGCTGAGGTGAGTAACTGAGACATGTGTACCCATGTGGAAACATGTTCTCCATGGATACATCTTCTATTCTACATGTATGTGTGACCAGTGTACATCAAGATCAGCCAGAATATCTGCACATTCCGATCAGTTTCAAAACTGTCCTGTTTAGAATGATTAGATTATTTCTAAACAGGAAGCTGACAGTGTAGATCCAGATTAGGGTGCTTGGATTTTCAGGCTGATCTGATCCAGATCTAAGATTATTGCCCATGTGATTTAAGCCAAAGTAACAAAGTAGTAAGGGGATACACTGCATGAAATTCCAAACAGGTTAAACAGTTTAGATATTTTTTCACTGACATTGTGCATTAAAATGCTTTTTTTGTGCTTCAAAAGGTTTTCTGTAGCAAATGAGACTGTTAATTAAATGTTAATAAAATTAAATTTGACACACTTTCCCCCAGTATTAAGTATGTTAAAACCTACAGGAAACAAATGATAGAACAGAATGTTTGATGTGCATGTAGGTAAAGCAGCAGGTACATGTGGAGATGGAGAGGAAAGATGAGGAGTTGACCAACATCAAGCGACAGACACAAGGCATGCTCGAGGAAAACAAGGAACTCAAAGACAAGCTGGACAAACTGGAGAAAGCTTGTAAGTATGTCACAACACAATAATCTGCATGTACACTACTAGTGCAGAAGCAGTTTTGAAAACATTATTTCTCAGATGACTACAAAAGTCTGTTTAGTATTTGTAATGACTTTTTTTAATTGTATTTGTTAAGCAGCCAAGACGGTGGAAACGACTGCCATTGTATTTGATAATTTTTGGAAACCAAAGTAATAAGGTAATTCTATAAAACAATACTGTGCATGTAATTGACATTACTTTGATTTATTCATTTTAGTGGTCTTTATATGGATCTGTATGGTTTCCAAACTTAGTCCGATTGTGTTTATTAGTACATGTAAATCAGTGGAACTGTTTGTTTTACAATAGATAGTAAAGGTTTTACGATAACTTGAGGTTACTCCATACATGCTCATATGGTGTTTTTACAGCGGCTGAACAGCTGGAGAAGTCACGAGATGTGTTCAAGAAGCTGAAGGAAGAAAAGAAGAAATTAACAGAGGAATATGAGGAGAAACTAAGAATGAGAGAAGAAGAAATGGAGAAAGAGAAAGAAAATCTTGTTCAGGAAGTATCTCGGGGAAAGTCTGCAGCAGTTACATTACTCCAGGTATAGTTTTATTCAACATGATGGAAAGATCTGTTGTTGTTACAGTACTCTACAGTAATTATATTTCGTCAGCGTTTAAATCTTTTGTATTTTGCGCCAAGGTAAATGCATGAATTTAAACCCCATCAAAATGCATGATAATATTTTGCAAAGGATTTGAATTGTATAGTTCTCCACGTGTACAATAATGGTTTATTTTCGCGACCGAAAATTTTCGCTATCTTGCCATAATTTAAATTTTCGCGGTGCCCGCAAAAAATAATTTTCGCGTTTTTACTGTTCCAGTGCATTCATATTGCTATATTTCTTGTAATCCGTTACCAGCAATTGTACAGGTGAAAAAATTAGGTATAATAAGAAGACGTGTGTGCCATGGTGGGAAAGCTGTGCATTTAACAGTAGTATTTTATCAATCTGTTATAAATCTAATTGCCCGTAGCATAATTGACATAAATTTTAATAACAAATGTGATAATGTTTTTTATCAACGGAATTATGACGGTGACCACTGCAGATATAGACTTTTTGAAGCGATAACCTTTATCCTGCTGAGACGATTATAAAGCCTTTTCAAACAGCTTATTAAGTATCACTCGTCTGCATTGTTTGTTAAGCATAGTATATGCAGGGAATTTTGAAAGTATGAAATAATCTCTACCCATGATTTGATGATTATCTTCAATACCAATGATTCTGACTTCCGAAACCGTAAGTTTTATTGGTACTCATCTAATCTGCCCGAATATTACTTAATTTGAGCACTACGTGTTATTCTTGATTAACGCAGAACACAAAGAAATAGCAACGGCAGTTTTTATCATGCGTACCTTAAAGTCTAGCAATAGCATGCACTTCGCAAAAGTAAAGTTGGGCATTTTTATCATTTATTATTTTAGTGAGTTCATGACGATCGCGAAAATAACCCATTACACCGTACAAGAAAATTCTCTATGTAGTGGCTTTATATCTATAAGACATAAGGGTCGTGATTAGAGATTTTGGGCTCTTGTATGAATGTGAAATAATAAAAAAATTATCTTTGGGAGGAAACTGATACCAAAGTAATAACAATGTTTTGATCTGGATTGTGAAGACTAAGAGCAGAAATCTGTTTGTGTAGGAGCAGGCAAGCAAGCAGAATGAGGAGAAGGTGAATGAAGCACTCATCGAGCGAGACGAAGTGTGGCAGAGGAAAATGTCGGATCAGGAAATGGCTCATCAGGAAATTCTATCCACTAAGGTAAATACATGAATGTCTCTCAATCACTCTATGAAAGTGAAATTTTGACGCAAAATCAGTCATCTAGAATTTTCAAATTTGCAAAATATTTTAATTCTGAACGCAATACAATTCTTTAAAAATGCTATTCATTGAGGATCATGGGTGAGACTTTTTGCTTAGATTAGCAACAGCCTGGTATAATGACATCGTTAACGAATAATAGCAAGTCCTGTAAGTTGTGAACTGACAGATATATGTGGCCTTTTTAGGAGCGTGAACTACAGCAGCTTCAACAACGGTTTGATGACGAAATGCACAAACTGAAAGTGGAACGAGATCATGCAATCAAAACCCTGCAAGAAGAATCGAGGACTGTTTTACAGGTAGACCTGTCATGGATATTCACGTCTGTATTGAGCAGATTATTGCAGATAAATATAGAAGTCCCATCTTAACAAGCTACATGTCTAGTTGACAGCTGAAATTTTGTTTGATTGATATCTCTTTGTAACGTCATGAGTGCAATGTTCACCGTTCATTTACTCCTATAGCAGCAAAGTAACATTCTGGAATCATTATCAGAAACTTTGTTTTCATCTATTAGCATTTCATTAGCTGTGAACTGAATAGCTGGGATTTTCCTGTACTTTCTGAGCTGTTATCTTTGTGTTTGGACTTCAGGAGAAAGAACAAGAAATGCGTCTGGCTGTGGAAGAGAGGGACCTTCAGAAGATGGCCACCCTGTCCCAGCAGGACACACTGCGAGATGAGCTCCACTCACAGCTTGAACACTTACAAAAGGTAAATTGAAATGAGACCTGTAATTACTTGCAAGATATTATATCTTTCAATTTGATTACAGGAACTTAAAAGTCCATGATAGGAACTCAACACTAGTGCTCCTTGGAATGAAATGAGATTTGTAATTGGGTAGATAAGGCAGAGAAAAAAAATTATTAGATTCTCATCCAGATTTTGGGAAAAAATGGGGCGGGTGGACACTTTTTAATTTTTATTTTTTATTAACGAAATACCTGTGAACAGAAGTAAAAACAAAATGGCATTTATAGTTACCAGAACTTTTGGTGTAGAAAATTCATCCATCTTTTCAATTTCTTCCAAAAAATCATGATAACAAACTTACAAAAGTAGCAGGTTGGTGCCTATATTCTTACTTGAAAAGCCATAACGGTCTTTAATAGTGACAGTATCACCTTCGGTAAGCTTTGAAATGATGAACATTTTATTTTATTATTGTCGGCAATGTTTTTTTCTATATAAGGGATAGTCTAAAACCCGTTCTGTCTGGAAAAGAATATGTTCCGATTTTTTTACCAATAGATTTTTTCGGGGCGGGTGGTTTTGGACAGGGGCAAGCAGGTATGAGAATCTAAAATATTTTTTTCTATTGCCTAATAGGTATTTTAATTTATTACAAGAACAAAAAAACACAATGATAGGAAGTCAACACTAAAATTATTTGGAAGGAAAATAAATGATTTTAGATCAGTCTTGCCAATAAGCAGGCAGTAGCAACAAAACTTGGTTGTATTGCACATATGTAAGATAAAAAATATTCAAAATGCCATAGGGTGTTTTACATGGAAAACAATAGTAAGCATGTGGAAAAAAAACAAACTATTTTACTTAATAAAAAGGACTCACTTAAAATATTGTTTTTACTCAGTCACAATGAGAATTGTATGCCACTTGTACAGTTTTATCAGCCTGAGGGTAAATTGCTGTGTTTCAGGAGAAATTGGAGTTGGAGACTTTGGTCAATCAGATGCAGGCAGAGGCAGATAACCAGAAACTGGAGTATGATCGTCAACTGCAGGATGTGAGGGAGAAAGCTGGTCAGCAGGTTAGTGCAAAATTTAAAACATGTTGCTCTTACTAATGTGTAAATATTAAGTAGCGCTCAACTGGGGCTCGGTGGCGTGGACTGTTATGTGCTTTCCCATTATTGCCCATGAACATGCTTATTCAAACAGAGCCTGCAATATTTTGATATTTGATGTGATTGGTGGCTTTCAATTATAGTGCCTTCTCGGTCTATTTATACTTTTAAGTGTCATAAGTTTGTCTGGGTCTGTAGCTAAGGGGTTAAGATTCCTTGCCCCTTACCACTTTTAATTTAGGCAATGCAGAGAATAATAATTTACATGCCTGTCACTGTTTGAAAATTTTGGAATAGAATGGTCATAAGATTCCTTTCATCTCTTATCACTTATGAATAATACAGTTAGTAACACAAGTTTAATTTATTTTACCCATAAGGTTTTACTCAACAAAACATTTATGAAAAACAGATCACTGGTCACATAATGTGAGCAAAAAGAGTTTATAATTTAATAGAATATTTACTTAACAAAATAATTGCCCATAACATTTTAGCAACATTTTTTCACATAATTCCATTGAGAAATCCCATGGTATTTAAATCAGAGAAACTTTGCTAACCTGGTAAATTTATATTAAGGTTCATGGAACTGTTTGATTTCAGGTGTCTGAGTTGACAAATGATCATGAAAGGTATGTCTCTGAGATCTTGACCCAACATGAAAGAACCATGCAAGAAAAAATTGATGAGTTGATGGACAAACATGCAGCCCAGTTAGCTGAAGTCATTCGTAAACATGATCATGGAATGCTGGTAAGTAGCTTGTTTCTTCCATTTCCAGTTCACCTTTGATTCACCAACATTACCCCAAGGTCATTTGTCACAGCTATTGTTTTATTAGCTCTCCTGAGCACGAAGTGCTCATGGCGAGCTTTTGTGATGGCCTGATGTCCGTCGTCCGTCCGTGCGTCGTCAACTTTTTCTTCAAACGACTTCTTCTCCTGAACTCCTGGGCCAATCTTGCTGAAACTTGGCAGGAATGTTACTTGCATGAAGCTTTACCAAAATTGTTCAAATGGTTCCAGTCGATTGCCTATCTAGGTCACAGAGGATAAAAATAGATTTTGAACATGAAATTTTTAAAAATCTTCTTCTCTGAAACTGTAAGGCCTAGAACTTTGATATTTGGTGTGTAGCATCACCTAGTGGTCCTCTACCAAGATTGTTCAAATTATAGCCCTGGGGTCAAAATTGACCCCGCCCGGGTGGGGTCATGTGTTTTCCTTATAAATATATAGAAAAAACTTTAAAAATCTTCTTCTCCAAAACCGCAAAGGCTAGAAGTTAGATATTTGGCATGAAACATTGTCTAATGGACCTCTAACAAAGTTGTTCAAATTATGGCCCTGGGGTCAAAATTTGCCCCGCCCCAGAGGTCATGGGTTTTCCTTATATCAATATATAGCAAAAACTTAAAAAATCTTCTTCTCTGAAACTGTAAGGCCTAGAACTTTGATATTTGGTGTGTAGCATCACCTAGTGGTCCTCTACTAAGATTGTTAAAATTATAGCCCTGGTTTCAAAATTTGCCCCGCCCCAGAGGTCATGGGTTTTCCTTATATCAATATATAGCAAAAACTTAAAAAATCTTCTTCTCCGAAACCGCAATGGCCAGAGGTTAGATATTTGGCATGAAACATTGCCTAATGGACCTCTAACAAAGTTGTTCAAATTATGGCCCTGGGGTCAAAATTTGCCCCGCCCCAGAGGTCATGGGTTTTCCTTATATCAGTATATAGCAAAAACTTAAAACATCTTCTTTTCCGAAACCGCAATGGCCAGAGGTTAGATATTTGGCATGAAACATTGTCTAATAGACCTCTAACAAAGTTGTTCAAATTATGGCCCTGGGGTCAAAATTTGCCCCGCCCCAGAGGTCATGGGTTTTCCTTATATCAATATATTGCAAAAACTTAAAAAATCTTCTTCTCCGAAACCGCAATGGCCAGAGGTTAGATATTTGGCATGAAACATTGTCTAATGGACCTCTAACAAAGTTGTTCAAATTATGGCCCTGGGGTCAAAATTTGCCCCGCCCCAGAGGTCATGGGTTTTCCTTATATCAATATATAGCAAAAACTTAAAAAATCTTCTTCTCCGAAACCGCAATGGCCAGAGGTTAGATATTTGGCATGAAACATTGTCTAATAGACCTCTAACAAAGTTGTTCAAATTATGGCCCTGGGGTCAAAATTTGCCCCGCCCCAGAGGTCATGGGTTTTCCTTATATCAATATATAGCAAAAACTTAAAAAATCTTCTTCTCCAAAACCTCAATGGCTAGAGGTTAGATATTTGGCATGAAACATTGTCTAATGGACCTCTAACAAAGTTGTTCAAATTATGGCCCTTGGGTCAAAATTTGCCCCGCCACAGGGGTCGCCCATTTTACCAAGAATTATATAGGAAACATCTTGTAAAAGTCTTCTTCTCTAGAACCATAACACATAGAGCTTAGAATTTTTACATGTAACATCACTTTGTGGACCTTTACCACGTTTATACATATCATGACCCCAGGCTCGAATTTGCCCCACCCAGGGGCTTATCAATTTTTACATAGAGCTAAATAGTAAGAACTGAAGACATGTAGAATGTTTGCTAGTGTCAAACTACACCCCTTGTTCTCTGAAACTAATGCGACTAGACCTTAGATATTTCGTGTTGAGTATTGTAAAGAGACCCTTTACCAGCATTATTTAAATGTTGGCCCTGGGGTAAAGCTGAAAGTACTTTTGTACTCAGGTGAGCGATACAGGGCCATCATGGCCCTCTTGTTTTGAAAAAGTATCCAAAGTCGGCACAAATGTTACCTCACAACCATCTTGCCCTTACTAAGAACTGGTCAGTGCTGATCAAGCTGGAATAACCATTTACTCCATATAAACTGGCACATTCTTGCATTCTAATCAGGTTTTTTGATTCATTAGGTTATTTCTGACTAAAAAGCAGACCATGTAGATCCTGATCAGACAGCACATATATGCTGGCTGACCTGGATCTACACTGTTAACACATGGATAACAAACATATCCCTGTGAGATCCTTCTCTTACCAGCCACTTTCTACAACTTCAGAGTTCCAGTTCAGAACAAGAGAAGTTTTACGAGGGTCAGATAAATGCAATGAAAGACAACCATGAGAGGTTACTGCTGGAGAAAAATCAGCAGACTGAAAAACTCAACATTATGCTGAACCAGCTTAGGGTAAGTGCATGGTTCATAGTGGGTCGAGTTCATGCAGTATTAGTACTGTAGTTTGTCAGTTTCAGTGTTTCACTGAATAGCCTACATGTCTGATAAATAATTCATTTTGGGATGTGGTAATTTTTTAGGGGTGTGAATGTAAGGCATTCTCACACAATTTAATTTTAAATATGTGCATAATAGTTCAGTATGTGTGTCAGTGATAAGTTCCACAAAATCAGATCATTATTTTTTTGCTGTTCACAGTGAGAAGCTGTCTTAAGATTTTGCTAGAAAAAACAGCATAGACTTAGCAGATATATGTTGACGGCATCTGATAAAAATACACAAGGAACAAGAGGATTAAATACAGAATTGATAAACTTGCGGATATGGTCTAAAATACATGAATGGGAGTATGCAAAAATATAGAGCAGACTCATAAAATGGAAAATTGAATATATTGGTCTAAATAGAGTTTCCTCCTAATTAAGTGGTTTTTAGAAGAGGTTTTACTGTAATTAATCTTTTTAACCTTGACCTGACCACACCTTCTACACATGATAGTGCATTATCATCATTTTGGCAGTCAGAAAAACTTGCTTGCTTACGTTATTTTCTATTTTTCAGTGTGATTTGTCATTGAAAGATCATGAGTTTGAGACTAGGAGTGTAGAATTCCGCAACAAAATGGAGGAAGCCAACAAAAGCTACAAGGAGAGAATAGAAGAATATGAGAAGCTCCAAACAGAACTTAACAAGGTATCCTTAAGGATTTATGATACAACATATTTCTGTGTGAGAGCTAAGGCATGCAAAATTGAAGAATCTTTTACCTGAAGAAACATTTGATTGAACAGGAAAGGAACAGCATTTGAAGTCCAGACTGGCTCATTTTCACAAATGATTGAGCAAACTGCTATATCCTGGACACAGAGAAGACTAGAAACAAAGTTTTATGACCTGACAGTTGTAAAGTCCTAATGGTTTGGGTATTATTTAGAAATCTTGTTAAAACTTTGAGATTTTCTTACCGTACTAAATAAATCTCCTTCGTTTACACCTTTCATGCAGTTTCAAGCGTTGCATATGCCATGATCATGGCATTGTGCCATTCGTGAAGTGTACCAGGCTAGCGAGGGTGTTATAAGCTTTCATGGTTATATGACTTGTACAGGTGCGGGCAGAGTATGAACATCATAAGGAAGAGATGGAGAAGGAGCTGTCAGACCTGCGACAGAATGTCTCCAACATGGCCGAGTCCAAGGAAACCAAGGAAGCCGAGAACAATCAGATCAAGCAGCATATGGAGGAACTTAATGCTAGACTGGGTGTTCTGACTGAAGAAAGGTAAGTTTTACATCACCAGTACTACATGTACCTTTTGGATAAAAGAGAATAAAGTCTGAACCTAAGATAAACAAACTAGCTGGCTCATTTAAAACAAGCACACCAGGATTGCAGTAATAAGTTGAATGAATGCCTTGACCTTAAAGAGTACACCACATTCTCTGCAGAGAGAACAACTCAAGTTACAGACCTTTTAGTCCAACTATATTCCAATTATGTTCCAATTTTTCATCTACATGTGACGTTTAAGTGACATGTTGGAAAATATGCTAACATTTTGAAAAGTGTTTAATACATACATAAGACATACTGTGTAATAGTGAACAGTAAAAACACTGCTTTTGAACTATTTATGAAAGCTATCTCCTTTACATATTTTAGTCAGATGTTGCAGTTTGAATTATAGGTTATGTTTATGTAGACAAATATTAAATTTGCTTTTCTTGCAATATTCATGAAGTCAAACACAAGTCTATGATCTGTGTCTATGATATTTTCCTAGGTCACATTTGGAGACTGAAAATAGTGAATTGAAATGTCAGCTGGACAGATTAAACAAGGAGGTGACAGAGAAATATGAAAGTGCAGACAGTAAAGTGAAGGATCTACTTCAGCAGGTAAGGCACACTGTAATAACTGTGGTTATATAGTTTTGACTTGTTTTATCACACCAAATTGCTGAATGTTCATTAATCTAGACTATGCATGGGCAAAAGATGATATTACCGTATAGAGACAACAAAATGTCTTATCCAGAATTGCTGCATATACAGTAACAACTATTTTCTCCTTATAGTTTACAACACAAATTCTTATAGAAGCACTTCACTCTTTCATTACTATTTCCTAATGCCATGGTAATGACTGTATAGATATCAGTTATCTGTTCAACTAAAATTGCAAATGTCAGAATGTTAGCTGTGTACAAGGAGGTGTCCTTTAATCCTTTACTCCATATGATATGGATGTTATCCTATGGGCAGCTGTGTAGATCCAGATCAGCCAGCATGTTTGTGCCATCTTGTCAGGATAAACACCCTTTGCTTTAGATTCATTAGGTAATTTCCTGCTAAGAACTGACCAGTGTTAATCCAGATCAGATGGAACAGATGTGCTGGCTGATCTGGATCTACACTGGTCAAACTTGCAATTAAACCTGTATATATGGTGGAATTGAATTATTTAATCACTTAATATCTACCTTAAAAGATAATTTAAAAACTCAATGTTTTTCAGGTACATGAATTTGAAACACAAAAATTAGATATGGCCCAGGAGAAACAGAAACTTCATGATCAGGTCAATGAGTTCCTGAAACAAATAACTGACTTTGAGACCACAATAGCAGCAAAAGATGTCAAAATTGTTGAATTTGGAGTAAAATTAAATGAATATTTACAAGAGCTAGATGCACTTAGAGCAGAAAAAGAAGTGTACATACAAGAAATAGCAAGTATGAAAACTGAAATCTTAAATAGAGACCAAGAAATTCAAAAACTGAAAGATGAGAGAGAAGTAGAGTTAACTGGTCTACAAGTTGCACTAAAATCAAAAGATCAGGTGATTGAAGAAAAATTTGTGGAACTTCAAAAAGAAAAAGACACCAAGGCAGAAGAGATAAAAGCTTTAGAAGAAAGTTTCAAAGCACAGTTTCAAGAAAAACAAAATCAGTTTAAAGAAAATTTTAAGAAAATGAAAGAAAAGTTTCAGGAAAAATTAAAAGAAAAGGATGAGGATTTTGAAACAAAACTTCATGAACTTGTACAAGAAAAACATGCAGGGGCAGAGAGTTTATCGCAGAAGTTAGAGTCACATTACCAACAGCAGATAGCTGAGGCAGAAGAAAGGCACAAAGCTGAACTGCAGAATACCACACAAAACTTTGAAGAAAGTATTGAAAAGATGCAGGAGAACTTTCAGAATCAGATAACTGGGCTTCAGAAAGAACTGGAGGATAAAATACATTCTGCTAAAGCTTTACAAACAGAATTTGAAGAGAAATTAACAAATGTTACAGAAGATTCTAAACAAGTTCAAGATGCTTTACAGAACGAAGTAAGGTCATTGCAAGAAAATGCTGAAAAAATAGCTAATGATTTTGAGAATGAAAGAAAAAGTTTTGAAGAAAATATCAGATCACTCAATGAAGGTAAACAACATATGCAAGAAAATCTAAATGAATTGACAGAAATCAATGGAAAATTGAAGCAAGATTTGGAAAATGTAAAGAATTTGTCTGAAAAACATGAACATGAACTGCAGGAAAAGGATGCAAAAATTGTAGAACTGTCTGAAACTATAAAACACTTAGAAACTGGTAATATATCTTTAGAAGAAATGCTGAAAGACCTCAATGCACAAAGTCAATTAAAAGATGACAGAATAGCACAATTAAATGAAGAATATGAAACTAATTTACAATCTGTAAGAACAGACTACCAGAATAAATTGTCTGGTATGGAAAAGGAGTTAGAAGATATTAAACAAAAAGCTGAAGAAAAGGAAACTGAAATAGGTAGTTTGTGTGAGAAGCATCAAACAAGCATAATTGAACTGAAAGATGATTATGAAAGAAGGATATCAGAAATGTCACAGAGTGATGAAGAATTACAAACGCAGTTAAAGGCATTGAATGATAAGCTGTCAGATACAGAGAAAAGATTGCAGGGCTGTATAGAAGATTATGAAAGGCAACTTGAGGATTACAAAGGTAAATTCGAAAGGCAGGGTCGAGCTCTAAGTGAAGAAAAAGAAGTGCTGGCAGCTCAGTTGCTGGATATGACCCAACAAGCTCAACAGAGAACAGAAGAGCTGCAGTTAACATTGAACTCAAAATTGAGTGAAAGTGAGCAGATTCAAGCCTTGAAAGACAGTTTAGAAAGAGAAAATGAAACATACAGAGAGAAAATTAAAAAGGTGCAAGCAGAGTTGCAAGAAAAAAATGACAGAATTCTTGAATTAAATAACTCCTTAGAGGAAACATCCAGCAAGTTGAGTGAACTTCAAAGTGTAATTTCAGAAAATAATAAAGTCATATCTGAAAACTCTCAAAAGATTTCTTCATTAGAACAGTCTTTGAAACAAACTGAAGATGCTTTAAATGATAAAGAAAACTCATGGCAAGAAAAAGCAAAAGACTTGAAAGACAGATATCTTAAGAAATTGAAAGAATTCCAGTCACAGAGCCAGGAGAAGCTAAAAGAATCGGAAGAAGCTTTAAGAGCAGAAAGGGAGGGAAGTGCAGAAAAATTCCAAGAAATTAATAAAGAAAAAGAGGAGGTAGCTTCTGAACTTTCTCATGCAAATACCAAGTTGTTGCAGCTTGAACAAAGTAAAGAAACCATTCAAGAAATGGAACAAAAAATAGAACATTTAGAGCAGTTAGTTAAAGAAAAGGAAAGCAGAATTAAAGAATTAAATGAATTAAAAACAAAACTTGAGGAAACTGTGACATCTCAAGATAATTCTTTAAGTGAGAAAGGTAGATGTGTTCAGGAGTTGGAAGTAGAAAAAACTAGTCTGTTGTCTTCCATACAGAGTTACGAAGAAAAACTGAGGTTATCAGATGAAAAACTGGTAAATCTAGAGTCAGTTGTTTCCTCTGGAAACAGTGAATATCAAATTGTCTGTGATAAAATTAAAACTTTAGAAGAAACTAAAGGTGTTCTAGAGGATGCTATCAAAGTGAAGAGTGATGAAGTAGTACAGAAAGAGGTTTCACATCAAGAAACTGTTCAAAATCTTCAAAGTGCAATAAAGGAATTGGAGCTCAAAGTACAAAACTATGTTAGTGAAATCGAAGATTCCAAATCTAAAAATGCAAATTGTGTACATGAATTAGAGAATGAAATTGAACAGTTAAAATTATGTTTGGAAGAAAGAACAAAAGAGTTAGATGATTTAAAAGAAAAATACTCTGATGCAGAAACAAATGTGAAAGAACTTTTATCCAAAAACAGTGCCATTGAAACTGAGTTAACTCAGAGAATTCAGGAACAAGAAACTGTTCTTAAAAAAGAAGTAGAAAAACTTCAGAGGACCAGTGACGACACCAAAACACAATCTGAAATGAAAAATGCTCAAATTCAAAATCTGAAGTCAGTTATCGAAGAACAAAGCACCAAAGTGACTGACTTGGATGCTAGGTTGAAAAAGGCAGAAACTGAAAAGGACTCTTTGAATTCAGAAATAAAACTGTTAAATGAAAAACAAGAAGAATTAATGCAATCTCACAAAACTGAAATTGACAAGTTAAGACAAACATTAGAAGGTGAAAGTGCTGATAAGGTTGCAGAATTTAAGAAAAAGGCTGAACTTTATATATCACAAGTAAAAAATAAAGTCAAAGGTGAAAAAGAAGAGAGCTTAAAGAAAATGCAAGAAAGTTTAAATGAAAAAGAAAAAGAGCTAACAGAAGTTAAAGATGCAAAAACTAGTTTAAGTGAACAATTCCAGCAGATCTCAGCAAAACATAAGGAAGAAATGGATCTGTTAAAAGAAGAATTGAATAGGCTAATGGAAGATAAAAACAGTTTTACTCAGGAACAAATTCAAAGATCAGAGGAAACTCAAGGTATTGTAGAGAAAATGAAATCTTCTCTTGATAGTTTAAAGAAAGAAAACAGTGAACTGGTTGAAAAGGTGAGAGTTCTAAATGAAGAGAAAAGTGAGATACTAAATTTAAAAGAAGATTCTTTAAAAACTGCAGAAAGGGAATATCAAAAAATGAAAATAGACCGAGATGAGGAGATAGAAAGACTTGAGCAGAGATTAAAAACAGATGTTGAAAATGTGAGAAAAGAGATGCAACAGCAGCTAGAAGAGAAAGAAAATGAGCATACTTCTAAAATTAAACAACTGGCCAAAGATTTCAATCAGCAGATGCAAAAGAAGGAGAAAGAATTTGAAGCTCAGTTCACAGAAGTAATTGGTAGGTAAAATCTAACATAGTCAATTTACATGGTTCCCACCTATTCATTCAATCATGAAAAAGTCATTGAATTAAAAAAATAAGCTCAATACCAGGAAATGTCATTAATTTCCATTAAATTTTGTCCAAACCTTAAAAATGTCCTCAAATTTTCTATTTCAAAGTTATTTCTCATAAGAAAGGAATATTTACACCATTATGGTCCATACCTGGAGAACTAATCATTCAAGTAAATTCAATTGAATCTCTATGTAATCTGCATCATTGCATGATTCTTCATATAGTCTTTTGATGCTATGCAGTAATTTAGTTATAAAACATCTCAGCAGAAAACTGATTTGGTTTTTGAAATTTGATTTCATATCTTTGGAAAGTCTGAAAAAGATGGAATGTTGTTTGATTTTAGCAAATTTTTGGTCAAAGTACCATCAAGCTCTCATGTTATTTATGGTCTGTTGTTAACTTAACTTTAATTTTGAACAACACCATTGTTAAGGCCATTTGTTGGAGGCACAGAACTTTTGTTGATTATGTCTTAATTTTCTAAAAATCAAAACCATTTAAAACCATGAATAGTGAAACCCCGCTATTAAGACCACATTGGGACTGGGAAAAAGTGGTCTTAATATTGGGTTGGTCTTGATATAGGGGTAGAAAATAGTGCAAAACTATAAAATGGGACATCAGAATCGTGGTCTTATTAACGAGGTGGTCTGAATTTTGGGGTGGTCTTAATTAGGGTTTTACTGTATGATGTTTTCATGTGCTTCTGATAAAAATCAATTAACACCATAGACAGTCACTTTTAAAATAAAATGAATTCTAGCACTTCAGAAAATAAAGGGGTAGAGAGAAATATGTTTTTGTAAGAAAAAAACAACATCTAGTTTTTTTTTAAACATTTTCATCTTGGCCTTCCTGTAGTTTGGTTAGTTATTATTTCATGGTTAATGTACAGTCTGTAATCTCCAAATACCTATAATAATTCCTCTTCAGACAGTCTAAAGACTTGTTTAATTATACACTGCATTTGCATTAAAAATACAGTATAAAGCTGTAATCTATATGCTTCAGAGAGAAGTAATCGTGAAGAAACACAGAAAGATCGTGAACAATCGGAACTTCTAGCTGAGGCTCAGAAGGACATCTACGAAAGAGATGAAAAATTAGAAGAGCTCAAAATAGAGTATGAGACGAGATTAAAGGTTTGTGACCTCTGTGCCCAAGGTTATAAAACTGAGCATGGAAACCAGTCTCAAATCTCAAGCATCTGATTGGCTGAAATGGCGACTGGTCGCCATTTCACCCAATCAGATGCTTGAGATTTGAGACTGGTTTCCATGCTCAGTTTTATAACCTTGGGCACTGATGATTGTGCTTTTCTCTCAGAGATTTCACTAATTATGCACAGAACCATACTGTGTTTTCCTTATTGTGACATGTTTTGCCCTACAACAGTGTTTCTATGATAAAGTAGTTAGGATGCTAATCCTTATGTTATCATGTTTAAAAGTTTATTTAAAGGAGAGCATACAAGACATGCAGATTGGTATAATTGCCTTCATATTTAAACATCCAGATGGATATTATGCATCAACATGCTTTTATTTATGCATCAGGTGTGAATTTGCTCACTTCTGAACTGCTTGAAAAACACCTTAAACTTAAGCCTTAAGTGAAATTTATATTGAAGACCACCAAGCAGTTTCAAGCATTATGGGATATACAGTGTATATCTATAGTGTATCTAAGGCAGTGACAGGGGTTCCATTTGACCTGGCAGATGACCCTTTGACCCTTGAAATTTGCAAAATGCCTTATTTAGACCCCCAAGATTTTAGCTGAAGGGTCATTTTTTCCTTTAATTAGGGGTATTTTAGGCTTAAAATTGAGTGAATCCCTTGAAAATGGACACAATGACCCTTGAGATTCAGCAGCTAGTGGAACCCCTGAGTGACAAGTAAAATATGCATATAAGGAAAAAACACAAGCAGATGGCACAGCCTCCCATCACATACAGATATTAGAGAGAAAGTAATAATTATATTATATAATGTATATATATATAAATTATAATTATATATAATGATTAAAGGTTTGTGACATCTGGACTGGAGGTTATAAAGCTGAGATTGGAAACCAATCTCAAATCTCAAGCATCTGATTGGCTGAAATGGTGACCAGTCGCCATTTCAGCCAATCAGATGCTTGTGATTTGAGACTGGTTTCCAATCTCGGCTTTATAACCTTCAGCCCTGATCTTCAGGTAAGTGCTTCAATGCCATGATGGCCCTCTTGTTAGTTTCAAACAGGCAAGAGGCTCCAGCTTCTGAAAGAGCAACACTTCTTCACTTTTACTAGATATTAGCTGAAGGCCACTGGTCACCATTTCAGCCAATCAGATGCTTGAGATTTGAGACTGGTTTCCATGCTCAGTTTTATAACCTTGGGCAATGATTGATTTTAGGAAAAGGATGCCGAGATCAAACAGATGCAGACAGACAACAAGAAGCTGGTGACAGAAATCCAGCAGAGACATGAGATAGAGATGGTGGAAATGCAAGAAAATATGAGACAAAGTCAGGTCCGTTAAACTTTAAATTAAGACCCTGTAAACAGGGACACATTCCAGTGGGAATTAAAAGAGGTTACTTGAACCCCCTTTTTGGGCAGCAATATTTAATTTTCATTTGAGTTTTGGTCAGAAATTTAGATTACTCCTAGATGTTGCTCAGTCAAGAGTGTGATAATTTAAAAACAGTATAAGATTTAGCGATAATGTAGCCTTACAAAGTCAAAATGTAATAAATTTTAATACATATTATTAGTATCTTGTCCATTGTTCAGGAAAAGCTATTGAGTGATAGGGATATAATGCACAAAGATGAAGTAGACACTCTTCAACAGGAATGGCATATAGAGAGAAAGGTAACTATTGTTGTCTTACCCCACCCACATTTTGTTATTGTAAATTTATGCGTTAGTATTGACCTTGTATTTGAACATGCTGTCAACATGCTATCAATGTGTTGTGCATTTTGTACCTGTAACTTAACAGCAGGTCATGTTATTCATGCATTAAGCATTAAAGTCTCCGTGATAACTTTGCAAATGATTATCCTTGGGGAAAAAAACAAGTGGTTCTAATTTAAAACCAAGTGGCTTTAATTTTTTTCCCATTTATTGTAAGCTTTGAAGCTTTTTCATTCAAAGTGTTTTTATCGCAAGCAGAACTATGTCAAAATAAAAAAGAACACATGTATGTCATGACATTTCTTATTTAGAAAGAGTAGTCAGATGCCACAGACCATTGAACTACTGGGTCTAACCAACAGTACATAAAATGATGAAAAGTTTGATCTGTGGACACAATAAAATGGTGTTTCTGATTTAGTTTTGCTACAGTTTTTTGATATGACCCTGTTTTCAACAGTCAGCTCTTTTCCAAATACACTTTAGCTTTGTCATTTAATTCTATGTATATAAAATTGTAAATGTTTGGGTTATGTGAATATATATAGGGACAGGCTGGGAACTTCCACATTTGGGAAAGGTAGGGAATTCCTTTTCAATTTCCTGATAGGAAAAACTGGTACTGATTTAAAACTTTCCTGGTCAGATAAGAACAGAAGATGCACATTTTTGTATACCCGGGTGTATGAGCTCTGGGCATCACAGAATATATTGGAGCTACATATTAATTGCTTGAATCCATCCTAAAACAATTTCTAAAATTCTAGGCAAATATTTAAAACATTATCATTTTGGGGATATTCAAGCGTTGATCAATGTTAAAGGACACATCTACACTGCTTGCACATCACATAAAAGCCATGCAGTAAAAAGATAAATATTTCTTTATCCTGCCAATTGTTTACTCAGATCTTTTTTTTATTACTGTTTGCAGCTTCTTTTCAGAATTTCATGTCAGAGAATTATTTCTTTGTTCCTGCAGTCCACTACTGTACTAATTTTCTCAGTTTATTCTCACAGGATTTATGTCATAGTTTTGTTACAAGGCACTTGAAATTTTTCTAAACTGAACACAAGATTTTAAGTTGATGACGCTGGTCTGGGTATATGTATATTGTGTTTTGTGTTTTAGTCAGTGCCGTCATTGTCTGCAACACCAAAGTCTGCTGCTCATGTGAATTCACAGGTATACCTTAGTTTGATTTCTTTATTTGGGGCGCGTCATGGGAAAAGGTGCATTTGGTCAGTAGATGGTAATCTTTGAAATGACATCATAAATTTGAGCAGACGACATTATTTAACATGCATTTCGCAGTAAAAATACCATTTTATTGTCAAGATGAGTAATAAAATCAAATTTTAGTAATAAGAAATTGATTTATATTTGTAAGTTCTTTCTAAATTTATTAAAAACTAAAATATTACTAAAAATGACCGAATGTACCTTTTCCCGTGACGTGCCCCATTTGTGAACATACTGTTTAAGTGGATATGTCCACTTGTTTAAAATAGTGAATTGGTGATTCCAGGGCCCCAAGATCATAAAACTGAGATTGGAGACCAGTCTCTAATCTCAAGCATCTGTTAAGCTAAAATGGCGGCAACCAGTTGCCATTTCAACCAATCAGATGCTTGAAATTTGAGACTGATCTACAGTTTAAGTTTTATGGTCTTGTGTCCAGATGTTTCATCTGCTGAAATTTTTGTAATCTCTCACTTAAACAGTATATTTTGCATGTTACCTCTATTATATTTTTTCTCCTTTTTCCTATTTTCAAGCATGTACATGTATTATAGGTACATATATGTGTTTGCTGCTATAAAAAGGAGGAATCTAATCAATATTGAAGGCTTGAGTATCGATTGATATTGAAGGCTTATGCATGTAAAAGGTTGAAAACAAAAATCATTTTCATATGTAGCTTTTCTTTTCAGAAACTATCTTACCCCCAACCACTTGAAAAGCAGAGAAAACCACCCCACACCTTAAACTTTGCAAGCTTCTTTCTGCATCCTCCCACTTGAAAATTTAACATTGAGTTATTCATTTCTATAATTCCTTAGATTTTAGCATCATGGCAATGTACTTGTACATATTGCTCATATGAACATAGTTGACTAGTTGTCAAGTAGTCCCTGACCTGAACACCTCTTTCAAAATTTAGATTAAATTTATATTTATATATATTAGTAGCTTCTTCTTAGTACATGTACTTTTAACATACTTTTACATGCCAATTTACAATATGCTCTTGTTAGCTCAAGTTTAACCCTTTCCTCCATAAATACACATTTTTATGCATGTGCAATCAGTGTAAATCCAGATCAGCCAGCACATCTGTGCCATCTGATCAGGATCTGCACTGGTCGCATTTTGGTCAGAAATAACCCAATGAATCAAAAAGCAAACAGTTTAGATCCTGATCAGACGGCATGGGTGTTAAAGGTTTGTCTTTGGAGGAAAGGGTTAACTGATACAGGTAAATCCAGTCTGTGGCCAGTGTAGACCAAATCACCTTTAACATTCAGAAGTTTGATTAGAATCTACACTTTTTACTTCAAGATCAATTGCCTTAATGCTGACAATAAAGAGAACTGTGTAGATCAATATCAAACTGCCCAGATGTGCATGCTGATCTGGATCTACACTGGTCCCCCATGTAATCAAATGCATACATAAGGTGAAGGGTTAAAGTGGTTGAATGGCATCCCAAAGATATTATATAGTTATTTGGTTTCTTGACAGGGTGTGTTAGGATATATTGCCGGTCTGGGTGTCATATTACCCGAGCTGTAGGCGAGGGATAATATGACACCCAGACCGGCAATATATCCTCACACACCCTTTCAAGAAACCAAATAATTGTTTTATTATACTGCAAAGCATTTTTTAGGCAAAAGATAGTAAGAAAACATTGGTTTTTAATTTATTTCGCTTATTAATCCCGAACGTCTTATTTCCCCGCTGAGAACCTCAAAATTTACCTGCTTGACGTCATTTATTTACCTGCATGACGTCACTACTATAGAGTTCAGTGGACTATCCATTCGATTTTTATTTTACAAAATAAAAAATAATTTGATTGTTTTCAACTTTATAATCTTGACACACTTATTTCCTATAACAATTTAAGTAATCCATAAGCATACCGCTTAATAAATTAGGACGTAGGCTTAACAACATGAATTTTTACCGAAGTTCAAAACAAAATGGCGGACGACAACAAAAGGTTGGAGGCCAGAGGGGGAAATAAAGGCACGTGCAGTTAATATCTACAGCTGGTCCGTAAATACGGACAAACATCAACGGCAAATTATCCAATCAAATCAAAGGAAATTTCTTTGCAGTATAATAATTTTTCATGTCTAATTATTTCCAATAAAATTGAAAGTCTGGCATCTAAACCCTTTCATCCCACAGGCTGTTAACTATTGGCAAACCATGTAGATCAAGATCAGCCACCACAGCCATGCAATCTGATCAGGATTTACTGTTTTCTTTTAGATTCATTGGTTTATTTCTAACCAAAAGGTGACTAGTGTAGATCTGGATCAAATGTCATTGATATCCCAGCTGATCCGGATCTACACTGGTTACACATGCTATAAAACCTATTGAAATTATATAGAATAAAAGGTTAGAAAGGAAGGATTTTTCTTCTATTTTCATAAAGGAAAATATTGATCTTTACAATGAAGAAAATTTTCAAAATGATTTGCCAATTATTTCATTTTGGATGCTGTAATGAGAAATACTCCCTTGGAATGAGTTGACTAGGAAGTTTTGATGTTTTCTTGATAGCTCCTGTTTTATTAACTAGCTTCAACAAAATGCATTTGCTACTAAAAACAAAACAGATAGTAAACTTGTTTCACACATGCAGATTGAAACCTTTCTTCCATGGATATGGCTAATATCCCATGTCATGATGTCCAACTTCTGTAGATCTGGATCAGCAAGCACAGACTGCATGTCTGATCTCGATTTGAACTTGTTTCTTGGTCATCAATAAAATCTAAAAGCAGACTGTATAGATCCAGATCAGACTGCACTGATGTTCTCTAGATCTACTCTAGTTGCCCATCGAATGTTAACTTATAAGCCATACCCCATGGAGTAGAGGGTTATTAAAGTTTTGTATTGAAATTGCTGAAGGAATGTTTGATTTGTAGGAGTTACTGCACTATAACCAGTTGACGATGGATGCCGTCCAGTCAGGACTTCGATCCGGTGATCTAGGGCACCAAGTGATTACTCTAACAAAACAGATTGAAGAACTCAAAGAAAGACACAGGTAAACAACTGTCTCACAGTCAGTTTCCTAAGTCCTGGGCCCAAGATCGTAAAACTAAAATAGGAGATCCGTCTCATATCTCAAGCATCTGACTGGCTGAAATGGTGACCAGTCACCAGTTCAGCTAGTCAGATGCTGGAGATATGAGACTAATCTCCAAATTTAGTTTTATGAATTTGTGCCCAGGTGGTGATTAATGTCATTCATTGTCAAATAAAATATGATCTGCTGGCAAAATAGAAACTGCAACACCTTTTTCTGGCCCTAGTTAAAAATATTTGTGTTAAGCAAAAATGATATAATATAGGTGGTTCATACACATTAATGTAAGACAGATAGGAACTGTAGCTCAACAGTTAACCCTTTCCTGGATATATACGCATTTTTACGCATGTGTGACCAGTGTAGATCCAGATCAGCCATCTGATCAGGATCTGCACTGGTCGCATTCTGTTCAGAAATAACCTAAGGAATCAAGAAGCGAACAGTTTAGATCCTGATCTGACGGCACGGATGTGCCGGCTGATCTGGATCTAAACTGTTCGCCCTAGCAATAAAGGTGTGTCTGTACAGGAAAGGGTTAAAGCCGAATATAAATGATGGCACAGTCTTGATCTGGATCTACACGGATTGCCCATGGGATAACAGCCATATCCCAGGGAGTAAAGGGTTAAAATGTGATTAACTTTTGTTTCAATATTGTAAGAAACAACATTTTGGGAAATCCTTAAGTAACCTTAAATTTCACCAGTGAAGAATGAAATTACTTTGATTTCTAAACCACAGCTTTAAATTAATTCTGTACACATGATTTTCAGAACTGACTTATCCAGTCTTGATAGAAAAGAAATTTTGGCATGAATCTAGATTTTCAGTTATTTAAGACCAGAAAACACGCCCACATTCATCATGGTTTGTGGCCAAACTTGCAGAGGCAAACCTAAGTTGGATTCTATTTGAATTCACATGATTTCTATCTTTCCGTACGTGTACATATTTCTGTGTGATGTTGTAAGTGTTAAGGCAATCCTTTTTTTCTCTCGACTAGAATAGACAGTGGAGTGTGTTGTTTCTGGCCTGATGATGGACAACTTATACTTGCAGATGATTTTAGAATCATTGGGCTATATATAATATTATCTCAACCTGACTCTTGATTTCAGATTGGAGTTGGCAGAGTTGCAAGGTCAGCATGACATGACACGGTCCCACCTACCTCAGCCCCTGATAGCTGCTCCAGATGAAGGGTCCAGCTTCACCGAGGACAGCTCAGAGCTTCAGATCATGAACTTACAGGTTAGTATAGTGTAAACAATTGCTGCCATTCAGTTGTTAGGATTTATGTTCTAACTTAACCCTTTCCTCCATAGATACACCTTTATTGCATGGACGAACAGTTTAGATCCAGATCAGCATGCGTAAAAATGTGTATATATGGAGGAAAGGGTTTACCTTAATTTGAACATGTTTCTTTTTAAATTATTACTCACTAATAGATTTGTCACCCCTACTGTGCCAGTTTTTCATCAAACTTAACATTAAAAATAACAACATTAAAAATAACAATGCTTATAACAAGTGAGTTGTGATTTTGTCTAGTAACAGGTTTAATATCACATCTAACAGAGTTATGCTTATTTATATACACCCAGTTTAAAAAAATGGGGCATATAATTTTAACACTGAACATTGCTATAACTTTGCCAGTTCTTTATAATTCTTCAGTCATCTTTCAATAATAATTATGTACTTCTTGTGATCATTAACCAGGTTTTCTTTAGAAAAATCCTGGTTATTAGATTGGGGTATGTCGTTTGGGCGGGCGGCTGGGCGGGCAGGCGGGCGTCAACATTTTGTGAAGTTTTTTGTGAAAGTTGCGTTTTTCTCAGTTACCGTTCAAGGTACAACTTTGAAACTTAACATAGTTGTCTGACATATTAATACCAATTATCAGGACAAGTTTCATAATCCCTGACTGTATTTTGACAAAGTTATGCCCCTTTTTCTCTTAGAAATTTTGTTAAGTTTTTTGTGAAAGTTGTTTTTTTTTCTCAGTAACCGTTTAAGATACAACTTTGAAACTTAAAATAGTTGTCTGACATCTCAATACCAATAATCAAGACAAGTTTCATAATCCCTGACTTTATTTTTACAAAGTTATGCCCCTTTTTTACCTTAGAAATTGTGTTAATTTTTTGGTGAAAGTTGTCTTTCTCTCAGTTACCATTCAAGGTATAGCTTTGAAACTTAACATAATTGTTTGACATCACAGTACCAATTATCAGGTCAATTTTCATAACCCCTGACTGTGTTTTGCCAAAGTTATGCCCCTTTTTGACTTAGATTTTTTTGTTAAGTATTTTGTGAATGTTATCTGTTGATGCCAAATTGCCTGTTGACACTTAGCTTGGTTTGTGGGTAGCTTATATCAACAGGCAGCTTGGGATTGCTACCCAGGTGTCTGTGATAAAGGTCATGGTCACTGTTGCTAAAAATAGAAATTCAGCTTACCCTCAATAACTTGATTTTGATTTTACCTATTGATGCCAAACTTAGTATATGAGTAGCTGATATTAAAAGGCAGCTTGGGATTGCCACCCAGATATCTGTGATCAAGGTCAAGGTCACTGTTGCTAAAAATAGAAATTCAGTTTTCCCTCAAAAACTTGTGTTTGCTTTGGTATATTGACGCCAAACAGTGTTGGTATCTAATATCAAGATGCAGCTTGAGATTGCTACCAAGGCGCCTGTGATAAAGCTCAAGGTCACTTTTGCTAAGAATAGAAATTCAGTTTCTGCTCAATAGCTTGAGTTTGCTTTGGCCTATTGACACCAAACTTGGTTTGTGGGTAGCTTATATCAAGACACTACTTAGGATTGATACCCAGGTGTCTGTGATAAAGGTCAATGTCACTTTTGCTAAAAATAGAAATTCAGGTTTCTCCTTATTACTTGGGTTAGCTGTGATCTATTGACAACATTGATTATTGGGTAGCTTATACCAAGACGCAACTTGGGATTGCTACTCAGAAGTCTGTGATCAAGATCAAGATCACTGTTGCTAAAAACAGAAGTTCAGTTTCTTCATATCAGATATTTTCTTTACAAAAGTATAAGTATTAAATGAAAACCTGGTTTTCGGCGCGTTGCGACGTTTTTTTCTTGTTTTAAATATGGTTCCACAATCCATCCACCTGCCACTCCCACCCCCTACCTTACCCACAAGCCAACCCCAAACCCCTGAAATGTTTTGAATTTGTTTATGTATCAGGTGGATGAGGGGTACACAGGTGTTTAAGGGCTTACCACACTCCTCCCAACCATGTTCATCGATAAATAGAAAATTATCAAAATCTCAATAATGGCAAAATGCCATTCAATGATACTTTGCACAAATGTATGTTAGTAATGTATCTTTATTTTGCATATGGTAAGACATTTTAGAACAGTAAAGAAAAATTACTAGATCTAAAAATTCCCTCAACTTCTATTTACATAAAATCACAAAAACTAAACAACACAAAACATCATTTTAAATGCCCACATAAGTAATATGATACTGACAACAATTTATTGTGTCCTCGTGACTTACATATGAAAACTTTACAAGATACTAGTAAAAGTGTGTTTGACCTTCAATTTCCTGGTTGCTTCCTGGTCATGTAAACGGATGACAATCACTGATTTCTCTTTTAGTCTTTGGAAGTTTTTTTCAAAGTACACAACATTTTCTTGTCAGTATCATTGCACTCACGTGGGAATTTAAAATTATGTTTTGTATGGCTTAGTTTCTGTGAATTTATGTAAATAGAATTTTAAGGAATTTTTAGGTCTAGCTTTTTTTCTTTACTTTTCCAATATGTCTTACTGTATGCAAAATAAAGATACATTAGTAACATTCATTTGTGCAAAGTTTTATTGAACGGCATTTTGCCATTATTGAGATTTTGATAATTTTTCTTATTATCATTGAACGTGGTTGGGAGGAGTGTGGTAAGCCCTTAACTGTACATCAATCGAGTTATTAGTGTGTTAGATACTTCAAGTTTTGAGATGACTGAATGAATCAGTTTTAAAGAACAGTTATGAAGCTACAGTAAAAAGGTACAGTTAAGTTACCTGTCATTGACAGTGTTTTTGGCGTTTGTTACTGGAAATGACCATTGCCTGAACCAAGTTGACCTCTCTTTTCTTCAGGCACAGGTATCACAGCTACAGGGAGAATTGGCCAAGAGCAGACTGAGAGAAAAAGAACTGGCCAGTAGGGTAAGTGTAATTTACTGTGTAGCATTTCTGTGAAGCATTTCTGGCTGGATATTTAGATGATCAAATAAAAAATAATTTTACATACAACCAGTTTTACCAGAGTTATGGCCCTTTGTTAATTTCTGAAATAAAATAGTTGTGTTCCAAATGCCCCCTTCCACTGTCTGGTGGATTCCATTCAAACTTGCACAGATGATGAGGCATTTTGTCTGGATGACAGTGATACCATAAAAGACTTTCTTCATTGCATAGCTATAATAAAATAAAATACTAAATGAGGCACATTATAAACACTTGTTGCTTATGTTGGCAGCATGATGACAGTGTACATTCCAACAGCTGGGTTCACAGTCCCACCAGTCCAAACACTTCGGGTTACTTCACAGATGGCACACCCACTGGACCACTGCTAACAGAACCCACTCAGCTGGAGGTTAGTCCCATTTACCGTGGACTTGTGAAATTGTTTTAAATTCTGCACAATTCAAGGTTATTTTGATCATGTTTATTTCCAAACAAATGCCGAGGTCAACATATAAGGACATCTTATGACAGATATACTTTCTAATAGAAGCTGTGGTCAAGGTTATAAAACTGAGCATGGAAACCAGTCTCAAATCGCAAGCATCTGATTGGCTGAAATGGCAACTGGTCAGATGCTTGAGATTTGAGACTGGTTTCCAAACTCGGCTTTATAACCTTCAGCTCTGATGTAAATTTGCTGTTGTGTTTACTGTGGGTGACCAGAAGCTAATGTTAATTATAACTTTACTCCATATAGAGTTGGGCATTTTATTGCATTTGCGAAAAGTGTAGATCCAGATCAGCTATCCCATTCATGCTGTCTGATCAGGATCTGCACTGTTCGCTTTTTAGTCAGAAATATCCTAGTAAATCAAAGTGATCAGTGTTGATCCACATCTGAATCTACACTGTTCACCCACACCATAAAGAGATATATATGGAAGAAAAGGTTAAATAATAATGGAGGCTTCTATTTGCTTACATCAACTTTATTGTGTGGCTTTTGATAAATAAGAAATAAGAGAAAATGTTAAAAATGTGAAAGGTTTGTGTTTGCTTGCAGTATCTTCGGAATATACTGTATATGTACATGATGGGGAAACAGACGAAGACTTTGTCAAGAGTTATAGGCACTGTTGTACAATTCTCCGAGGACCAGATGAAACAGGTTATGGCAAAAGAGGATCGTGGACCGGTTAGTATTTAATATAAAACATTTTCTGATTTTCAGAGGCAAGATATCAGCACTCTGTACTGGTTTAAGCCTTAGAATTTCAAGAGATAAATACATTATATTCTGAAAAGTTAAAAAAACCCACTAACTTCATCATTGAACTGAAAAATTAAGATAAATGGATAAAATGTCTATCCTCTGGCCTATTAAAATTATCACAGAACTCATGGCCGCAAATTTGGTTGTTTTATCGAATTGAATGTTAATGAAAACATTCCATTTAATTTCATTAGTTCTGTAGACACTGTTTTCCACCTTTTATCGTACATGAGGTGACTTTTTACTCCTTGGAAATTGGCTCATATTCCATTGGTGACCACTTATATCCAGATCAGCTGGCACATCTGTGCCATCTGATCAGGATGTACACTGTATACTTATTGATTCAGTAAGTTATTTATGACAAAGAAGCCACCAGTGTTGATACAGATCAGATGGCAAACATGTGCAGGTTGATCTGAATCTACACTGTTTGTCTATACAATTAAAGTCATATCCATGGAATGAAGGATAAAAGAATTATATGTTGGCCAGAAAATCTGTCACTTGCATGTTCAGAATTTCAGTGATGTTTTACACAAAGTAAACCATTGTGTGTATATTATGTCAGCTTTTGACTTACAATTCAATCCATAAGTGCCTCCACTTCAGGTGATAATCCCACACCCTGCCCCTAGCATATCAGGGAACATGGTTAACCCTTTCATCCATATATGCCTTTTATCACATGAGCAAACAGTGTAGCTCCATCTGGCACATCAGTGCAGCTGATCAGGATCTTTACTGTTGGCTTTTTGGTCAGAAATAACCTAGTAAATCAAGTAGTGAACAGTGTTGATCCTGATCAGATGGCACAGATGTGTGGCTGATCTGGATCTACTCTGTTTGCCCATGCCGTAAAGGCATATGTATGGAGGAAAGGGTTAAAATAGGAGGATTTTCCACTTATTTTATTCCCTATTGACTACATTAATTTTGTGATAAAACTGTATTGACCTTTATTGTGACTCTCCAACATAACAGAACTTCTTCTATTCGTCTTGTTTTCAGCAACTATGAATGGTTTGAATTTACTATTTTACCCCCTTTGCATGCTTCTGTTGGACATTTTACACTGCTCAGAAATGTTATGGGTTCACTTGAATATATCTGTATACTTTTTTTGCTACATTTTTGTGGATATTTATTGAAATTGCACATTACAGACTTAAATTTTGTTGCGCTTTACATTAGTATTTGTATCTTATGTCCTGATTTGCTAAATAGCGGTGCAGTAGGGTAAAAATTGCAAAGTAGTAGTGTAAGTTTGTTTCTTGTTTTACCAAGATGGACACAGCTGTAAGGTAGAGCTGTACAGAAGTCAAGAGCATTTAAGTCAGCTTGTTTGCACAACATCTGTGGTTCAACTGCATGAAGTTTAACTAGAGGGACCTTAACCTTTTAATATTGAGATGTGCTCAACCACGGGCTAGTCAATGTGGGCAGTAATATGGATTATTAATTAACTAAAATAATATTGACACAATATGTACAATTCGGTCCACCTTATATGGGTTGCACTCAATTCATATGAAATTTCAACAGGGCCAATACGAGATAACCTGGGCCAATACGGGTTTTACTGAGCCAATATGAGATCGCATGATTCTGATTGGATAATGAACTGGTCCAATATGGATTAAATCACTTCCTTTTAAAAACAAAAATGCCGCCATTTTGGAATTTCTAAGTCGAATTTTTATGGATAAAAATGATAATAGATAGTGTGACTTTGGACACGAGGTGCATTTATTCAAAGCGGCAGAGGATAAGTCTATGTTGCCGCTTTTGGTCGTTTCTTTCTGTGTAATGAAAATCTTTGAGTTTATCTAACTCATCAGTACAACAACAACGCGGATGTCTGCAGCAAGAATTCTTGAAACTAAAAAACAGTGACTTTTAAGGGATTACTCTTGATTTGAGCAAGTATATTCAGAAAAATTTTGCAAAAAGGATCAAAGCTTCGTTTGGATAACTTACAGACATGATAAATTGAGTATTACATGCGGAATTCGTGGATGGAATGTGCGAAAAAAGAAATTTTTTTGGATATATTTGGATATGAACTAAATTTAGACTGGAAGAACAAGAGAGTTGGCTGCCACAGTGTGTAGGAATGTTCAGGTTGTTTTTATATTCAAAACAAAACAACCTTCATATCTGCATCTCCATGGTAGCTTATATCAGCCAGGTCACTACTGGAAATAGACTCATTGATGATGCCAGACATTAGAATCAGAGTTGACACTTCATCTCTTCAGGCCGGTAAATTAGCAAGCCTAGAACTATGAATATTGTGTTAATTAATAAAATTGTCATTAATCAAGTGAATTCATATTGGCCTTGTTATTGGGTCTCGGGCAGTCATATTAGCCCTCGGCCTTCGGCCTCGGGCCAATATGACTACCCTTGACCCAATAACAAGGCCAATATGAATTCACTTGATTAATAACATTATATTTCAGTACTGCCAATGAACAAACCGAGCCTGCAATATTTTCATGTTTGTCATGTTTGGTGGCAATCAAAGTTCCCTTTTCATTTATTTCTACATGGGGTATGGGCAAACAGTGTAGATACAGTACATGTGCCATATATTCAGGATCCACACTGTTTGCTTTTTTAATTCATGAGGCTAATTCTGACCAAGAAGCACTGAAGTGCTTGCTGATCTGGATCTACACTGTTTGCACATGAAGTAAAACCTGTGTATTTGGTGTAAAAGGTTAAGATTCTGTCCAAGCTAAAAATAAGTAAGAAATGACATCTTGATCTGTAATAGACCACATTCAGGTGCCAAGTGAGGTCCAAATATAAGAGTACTGTTGATTATTCCAGTCTGCATTTGAGCAGTGTATATTGATGTACAGTTACAAAGTTTAAGATGTGATCATAGTTAGAATTAGATTGTTTTATACTCTTTTGTGAGGGCAGTTCTTTACATTATGGTGGAGTGTTTCATTTTATTGGATAATTCTTTTTCCTCATTTACCAATACATCAGGTTAACTGCCCTTTTCCTGATGATGTAACTACCTGTCTTAGATACAAAACATGAATTTAGTTATATTTCCTATTACAAGATACATGTACCAGTTGTATTTTAATTGAAATCAGAAAAGTTTCAATAAAGAATGAAATGTGATCTTGTAACTAACATAGAGAAATCACTTTATGCTTCTTGCCCATCATTTTCTTGTCTAAAGCATTAAAACCTGTGCCCAAGGTTATTAAACTGAGCATGGAAACCAGTCTCAAACCTCAAGCATCTGATTGGCTGAAATGATGACCAGTAGCCATTTCAGCCAATTTGATGCTTGAGATTTGAGACTGGTTTCCAGTCTCAGTTTTATAACCTTTGTAGACCATGTCTTACTAGAATATCCCATGGTGCAACCAGGGTAGACTGTTTCTGATTATTAAGCTAACAGTGTAGATCCAGATTAGTCAGACTGCATGGATGATCTTTGAAGTAGAGAATTAACTCTTTCTTCCGTATACAAAATGTATACACCTTTATGGCATGGGCGAACAGTGTACATCCAGATCAGCTGGCACATCCATGCCATCTGATGAGGATCTGCACTGTACTCTCTTTGATTTATTAGGTTATTTCTGACCTAAAGGCAAACAGTGCAAATCCTGATCAGACAGCACAGATATGCTAGCTGATCTGGATCTACACTGTTTGCATGTGATAAAATGTGTATATATAGAGTAAAAGGTTAAATACCTTGTCATTAACTCTTCTGTCTACAGTCACTGTGTTGAATCTGAAACATGGTCTGTTTTAAAACTAGACATAATTTAAGTAAATTAAGGCTAAATATTATCAATTTGACTGATCTTTGAAACCTAATAGTGGACAGCACTATAAATATTTCTGGATTTTGCCCTAGTGTGTATTTGTTTGATGCATTACATTTATATTGAGCTGGGATAGAGTAAGAATTAAAGTATAATTTGTATGATTTTAGAGTTGGCTGTTGAATTCCTAGTAAAGGTTTGATTGGGCTTGGGTTGATGGTAAATGGAAGATCCAGCAGGATGATAATGAAGTGCTAGCGTGATGAAGAATAGATGTCTGCAATGTTGAACACAGCTTACTGCTCCCTGAATGCTGACACCAACTGTAACAATGCAATGGTGAATGTAGCAGGAATGTTTTACATGTGCAACAGATCAATATTTCTATCAGTGTATCAAAAAGATAAATATCTAAACTGTTTTCTAGATGCATAAACATGATAAAGAATGACTTTCTGACTGAACTGTGTAGACCCTGTCCCAGAACAGACGTTCTGGATGCGCAGGCTGATGTTATATAGGCCATAAACCTTCATTTTGTCACGGTGCATCACATCTGAAATCTGCTGAATTCTTGACATGCTAGCACTGTGTATGTCGCAGTAGGTATATATAAACCAAGATTCATTCAGGATTGATTTTACACATATTGTGTAGTACTGTAGTATACATAGCGGCAGTGTTAATTTTTTGCCAAATTAAGAAATCTTAGTACATTTATTTTTATGGTTATGAATGTTAAAAAATGATTGGTACGGAAACTGAAAATTTTAATATGTACTGTTGCATTTATTTACGCACATGTAAACAACTGTAAAAAAAGCTAGCAAACGTGTAACTTATCTGCCTTACACAGATGGTGCTGTAGGATCCGTAAAGCTTTTTTTTGTGTACCTTCTTTCTTGATCCATGACAAACACTTGTTATGATTATATTGAACACTAGAGTAGAATATTTAAAAGAAAATATTAATATATATGAGATAATCATCTTATTATTTGATTGTTTATTAATTGTTGTAATGTTTATTAATTGTTGTAGACTAAAGAATGATATATGAAAGATATTGTGAAGTTGTATGTTTGATTGCAGAACAAAATGGTTAATATTTAGCTTTCCAAAAAGGTGAAATATGCATATCAGGAATCGCCACATTCAGAAAAAACAGCCTCCCCACACAGTCAAGAAGAAGAGAGGGGGAGAGAGCATGGTTAATAAAATAATCAGTTTCAAAAAAGACACCACTAACAATAAACAAAAATGAGAACCCGAGGGGTTACCGCCTTGGAACGGTCAGTGGCAAATCAAATTGCCACTGGGGGTTTAAACCAGGTTCTAGGGTGCACCAACCTCACACTTGCCCCAACAGGTTCTCATATCACAAAACAAGTACAAGTTGTCTTGGTGAAAAGACTCCAACCCACTTATCCGCTTAACAATGTTGCATGCAAAAGCACACAAACATATAAAACATAAGAAGCTAAGAGCATTGCAAAGCCGAAAGGGGTACTCAATGATCTTACCGAGACCAGAGCTCCTGGAGTAAAATCAGCAAGAACACGATGACAGGGATAAAAGAAACAAATCGAGTTTCTAGGTTCTTTTAAGAAAAGATTTCCCCAATAACCTTCATAAACTCTTAAAGCCCTGCCACCGTCGTGCAACCAAAGAGGTAAGCATAATGATCAACTGTAGAAGGGTTAATCACCAGGCCTGCAGAGCGCTGTAAAATATCATGTTGGTAACCTTTCTTTTTAAATTTACAGATGGTTTTTACGAATAACCGGGAGAAATTAACACTGCCTTTAATCTTTTTAAGTTTATAAATTAAATCACCATAAAAAACTGGTTGTGAAATACCTTGTTGCAAAAGTGATTTTAAACTGCATTTGTATTTATGAATTAAATCTGGGTATCGGCGATAAAACTTGCAAAAGGTTTTCCTTAATTTGTGATACCGATAACCTTGTTTTAAGAGTTTTTCTGTAATGCAAAGATTACGTTCATTGAAATCATTAACATTGTTGCAAGCTCTTGAAAAGCGAACAAGCTGTGAGATATAAACCCCATAAGATGTTGCACGGGGAACATCGCCGTCTAAAAACGGAAAATTTACTATATTAAAATTAAAATCATCTCTTTTATCATAAATTTTAGTAGTGACATAACCATTTTCAATGGACAGATTTAGATCGAGAAAGTTTGCTTGCTTTTCTGAAGTGTTCGCTTTGTTAAGTTGTAGTTCTTTGGGATAAATCTTATTAACCAGTAATGGAAAATGGTTATTGTCTATATTTAATAAATCATCAAGGTACCTCGAGGTGTTGTTAAAAGCTGTAATTATATCATCTTGATGTTCAGTAGAAAGAGATAACATAAAGTCTCTTTCATAACAGTATAAAAACAGATCAGCAACAAGGGGTGCACAATTAGTACCCATTGGGATGCCTATTACTTGTTTATAAATAGAGGTACCGAATCTAACATAAATATTATCCAGTAAGAAAGTTAGCGACTCTATAAGGTCTTGACAAGTCCATAATGTATAATTATCATAAGAACCATCTGTAAAAAATGCCCTATGTTCATTACAAGCGATGAAGGTTTTATTTTCTCTAGCAAACGTTTTTTCAATGAGACTGGTTAGTTTGTCTCTTATTAAATTATGAGGGAGCGAAGTGTATAATGTTGAGAAATCATAAGTAGACAAACAGAACGCCCGAAAATTATTTGATTTAAGCTTTTTCAAAACGTCATTTGAATTTTTAATCGACCAAAATAAATTTTTGCCAGAAGTTTCAAAAACCTTATCACAATACCTAATTACGTGTTCTTTTATAGCTGTAAGACAAGATGTTAAGAGCACGGATAATTTAGTAGTAGTGCAAGAACTAGAGTTAGCAATAAATCTTGCTTTATACGGTGTTTTATGCATTTTAGGTAACCAATACATAGTAGGTACTTTGTCTTGTTTCGGCTCAATACTGATTCAAGGCAAAAACAGTGATAAATGATCAACTGTATAATGAGAGTAAATTATTGTAACTAGTCGGTGTAGATATACATTGTGTCCATGTATCTCAAGGTCCGATTTATATATGCATGAGTTTTAGAGCATGTTTAAATGTGTTTGATTTAAACCCTTTACTCCAAATATATGAGTGTTAGTGCATGCGAATCCAGTGTAGATCTAGATCAGCTGGGACATCCATTCTGTTTGATTCGGATCTACACTGGTAGCGCATGCAATAAAATTTGTATGGGATAACATCCATATCCTGTAAAGTAAAGGGTCCAGCTGTAATGGTTTAGACATAATAATTCTGATAGAAACATTCTAGAAGCATTAACCCTTTCATCCATAGATACACCTTTATTGCATGGGCGAACTGTTTACATCCGTGCTGTCTGATCAGGATCTAAACTGTTCACTTTTTGATTGGTTAGGTTATTTCTTTCCAAAATGCGACCAGTGCAGATCCTGATTTGACGGCACGAATGTGCCAGCTGATCTGGATCTACACTGGTCGCACATGCGTATATATGGAGGAAAGGGTTAATATGATATTTATGCCTAATTGAAGAAATGGTGTAGTGGTAATCAGATTTTTACCTGTAAATTACCTGTGCAATATATTATCAACTGCTTCATTATATATCAAATACCTATAGGCCTGCTTGTTGTTTCATTTAACACCTTGGCATTCTTTTACATATCAAAATTTTTTAAATGGCAACTTAATTTTATTAAATTTATCTAAAGACCTTCTTCTGCCTTTTTAGCAACTTGGTTTCATTTGAAAGCATATTCTATTTAGATCGTCAACTGTTAAAATGGCTGTTCTACTGGTAATAGCCCTTTCCTCCATATATACACTATTTATCGCATGTGTGAACTGTGTAGACTTAGATCAGCTGGCGTATTTGTCCTTTCGATCATTATCTACACTGCTGCATTTGACTTATAAGTTAATTTCTGACTAAATAGCGAACAGTGCAGATCCTGGACAGAAGGCACAGATGTGCTGGCTGATCTGGATCTACACTGATAGCATATGTGATAAAATGTATATACATGTATATGGAGAAGACGGTTAGCAAAGACATGTTGCACGAGATGAATGCTACCGAGTGCTTCAAATTGCTTCTGTAAGCAACAGTTTGTTACAAGAAAGCATTTCTTAGATTAATATTATAGCAGTGCCTTGTGTATACACATTGTTGTAACAGATTCTTGAATCAAAAACAAAATGGCAACCTCCTGGTTGAGTATTAAACTACAAATGCAGCTGGTCGCCATCTGGACAACAGAATTTGCTGGTGTTGTTAGATGTTGCTAGACACAATTAGATATTTTGTTGAACACTGCCTTTATGTAGATGACTTAGCCTTTACTTAAAACATATTTTTTCACATGTGTGACTGTGACCAATAAAGATCCAGATCAGCTGCCTGATCACACTTGTCACTTCAGAAATTACACTTGTCACTTCAGAAATAACAAAATGAATCTTAAAGCAAACTATGTAGATCCTGATCAGACAGCACAGAAATGTAGGCTGATCTGGACCTACAAGGTGCAGTAAAAGCCTTGGAGTATTGAGTAAACAGTTAAGCTGATAAGTTAGTATAGTAAATAAGGTCTCCCAGTAATCTAGCTCTGGACAGGTTGTTGTCAGGTCATTTATGTTAACACTGATCACACTTTATGCTTGTAGTTTTGTAACAGTGTTTGTTTGGAAGTAAAGCCCAAACAATATGATATGTGGATATCATGATAAGTCCATCTTAATGTTATTATAGATGAGATAATTGCAAACATTCAGTTGCGTGTGTTGCATTTTTTAATCTGCTTAATATATCACCAAGAGAAAAATGTGCTTCTAACAAGTGTCAAATATTAGAGATAAAAGTGACAAACATTCCGTTATTTGTGATCAAGAACATGCAAAATATTGAAACTGTTGTATGTATCAGACCATGAATTATGGGATTTTCCATCAGTGGCTTTATTATAACAGCTTGTACATGTATAAGCCATAGAAACAAGTGTACTTTAGAAACCTTTTAGCATGGGTCAGCAGCTATATATATTTTATTTGGGCATCCATTGTTTTTACTATTTTTATTCTACAATCTGTATTGCAAACAAATTTATGGGGGATATATATATTGGGATATATGCTTTCAGGTAATTTTGTCCCATCATAATTCTGTTATTGTGTATGTTAATGTGTATGTACAGTCTTGTGAACAAAACATATCCTATGCCAGCTGATCTGGATCTACACTTTTGGCACACACAAAAAACCCATCTATATTGATTAAAAGGTTAATCTTATTTACAATTTTAGATGAAATAACATTGGTCAGCTGAATAAATACAGTAAAACATGTAACACATGACATGGATCTAGGTTTTATCAAATGGAAGCTTTGTCCAAAGTAGAAGCTAAAGTCTATAGGGGCCATGAACATCATGTTCATAAATGTAAGATTCTGTTGTTGAACAGGCTTCTAAAAATGTCAGCTTTACCCTCATGAACTATGGACAACTTTTGTCACTTTAATTTTGTGGTTAGTGTAGACCAAAATCAGCATTTGGAGACTGATCCAATATCAAACAGTTTGCTGCTTCTCGGAAAAAAAAATTCTGCAACCCTAAAGGAAAAATGAATTGACAAGTTTAGAAGGAAAAAATGGTGAGCCCATGATACATGTACATTGTATTAATTCATCAAGTATTGGGTTAATCATTAAATGTGAAGTTGAAGAATTGTTATGGATAATCAAGTATATTTTTAGTAATTCTTTATGAATGTTAATTAAGTGAATGTTGAGTAATAACCAATGCTTTTTGTTGTCCCTTTACTGCTAAATCATGTTTTCTGCATTAAGATAATGTGACCTGCCAAAATGTTTAAGTTGGCCATGTTTTTCTTTATTAAGTCTACTTACTTGTTAATAGATTATCCAATTTTCAGTACTGTCAATGGTAAATTGCAGTCCAGTTTGCAGATTTTACTTTTACTTTAGCCCTTCCCTCCATAAGTACGCGTTTATGGCGTGGGCGAACAGAATAGATCCAGATCAGCTGGCACATCCATGCTGTCTGATCAGGATCTCCACTGTTTGCTTTTTCACTTATTAGGTTATTTCTGCCCAAAAAGTGACCAGTGTAGATCCTGATAGACAACATGGATGTGCCGGCTGATCTGGATCTACACTGGTTGCACATGTGATAGAATTCTTATATATGGAGTTTAGGGTTATATTGATACCAGTTGAGATACTAAGAAACTGACTGCTACTTTTACTGATGCAAGTGCCTTAACTTGCATATGCTTCTTCTCATTTTCTAATCATTAAGAAAAGAGTTAGGTTGAAAACAAGTCAAATAACTCTTGTCAAAAAACTTGCATTTTGTTTTTCCTGGTATGCACACACATGCCTTGTGGAATGTAATATTCAGAATTTGTTTTATTCTGAATGATAGTCTTTATTTATTGTTAATTACATTGTAAATTCTATTGGCTTGTTACTGTATGTCATATCATGGGACCAATAAATTCACCCAAACCATTCTATCTTTTAGTTTTATTCATGGAAATCCTAATTTTGGCATATAATTAATTGGTTGTCTAATCACATTTAAAGTGCAGATAACCAAGGAAGCTGTTTACTTTAATACCGAAGTTTTATTTGCATATGATAATTTAGTTTGCATTGTCGTATTGTTTCGTGTGTCCGTCTGTCCAGAGTCTTAACTCAATAATGGTCAGACATATTTCAACTGTATGTTACTACAAACTTTCATCCAGACTGATCCGTTAGCTCAGAGTAACCTATCCAATAACTACTCAAACAAGGGACTGAAAATCATTTTTAAGCCATTTTTACCCCATTTAAAAAGTATGTATTAGGGATGTTCAATATAAACCGACGGTCAATAGAAAATAACCACCTTTACATTGACAGATATTGAACACGGTAGCACAGACTTGCCATTTTGGATGATTTGTAATCCTATTCAACTGTTTCTGTTGTCCAAATTTCAAAGCTAATTACTTGATGGAAATGATGAATTCAGTGGAGAAAAAATACATTGGATTCAATGGGAAAATATTTTAAAGCCATCTTACATTTTCTTCAGGTCATGGAAGATGGAAATTGCTTTAAAAAAAATAGACAGTTTGCAATGTTTTAATGAGAAACTCTCCTGCTGCTAAGTTGGTCCATATTTGGATATGTTTCAGCAGACTATTACTGGAATATTTGCAAAAACAACAGAAATAGGCTTAATAGTGACGTCGTAAGCCTGTTCTTTTTCTTTTGGTAAGAACAACTTTCATCAAACTCCGCTATCAGAAAAAGTTAAATACATACATGTACAAAGCCATTCTTATTTTGCCAACCACATAAAGCAGGTAGTACAGTCATGTAGTTAGTAGTATTTAACATCCTATTGACTGACAGGTCCAGTTGAATTATTTTTCAGTATTGTTTTTCTGTTCAACAACTGAAAGTTCCTTTTTTAGTCAAACCAAGTTTAAAATATATAACACATTATGCATTCTGGGGATAGAGGAAGTTTACCCACTCTTCTATACCAGAACTTCTGTCGGACATTATAATAATAAAGGGAACTCGGTAGTGGGTGTTCTGCCATATAAGCTTTATGCTCTTTAACTTATTCTTGCATACCAGATCAGGTCATCCGGTGTTTTCACCCGTGTAGGAAATTTCGATCCTACACCCCCCCCATGTAGAATGAGTCACGTGAGTGACGTCACGTCTTCAAATATCTGACGTAATATATTCAAGTTAGTGACGTTATTTATAAAAAAGATTGCTTTAACGTCAATATTTCAGCATAATGAAAATAAATAAGTTTGTATACTTACACAAAAATGTTATAAATAATAAAAGGTATGCAAGAAAAAGTATCTTGCATGAGAAATTCGGTAAAGATAGAAAAATCTGTCACCTCGGGTGAACTGTTTTGGCGGGAACTCGGCAGAGCCTCGTTCCCGCAAAACAGTTAACCCTCGGTGACAGATTTTTCCATCTTCACCTCACGCTCATGCATGATACTTATAAGTAATTGAAATCCCTAATCCACTTTTATATAACAGATTTATTCCACAGGATTTCAGTGGTGTATGGTAACAGCAGCCTAACAGCTTTGGAACTCATGGGTAAAAAATAACAATAACTCCATAATACTACTGGTGTTTATTTTCATAATACTAGTTTGATCAACTAATGCAAATATTGAGAATTCCACCCCTATAAACAGTGTGATCCATTAACAACTTCCATCAACGTTAAAATTCCGCAACAATAAAGAGCCTGCAAATAGTGCACAACTCTTCTAAATCCACAACAATATACAATGTATAAATAAATTATTCACAAGGTCTTGAAGACAATTGTCATGTTTCACATGTCCAATATCCTGCATAACACACAACATAACATTAATCCTTTACTCCACAGATACACCTTACTGCGTGGGCAAACAGTGTAGATCCAGATCAGCCGGCACATCCATGCTGTCTGATCAAGATTGACACTGTTCTATTTTTGATTTATTAGGTTATTTCTGACCAAGATGCTATCAGTGCAGATCCAGATCAGATGGCACAGATGAAAGTGTACAAAGTATATATGGAGTAAAAGGTTGAAGGAAAGATAATTAATATGAAGGTGGAACAATGAAGTGTTTGTTTCTGATTAAAAAAATCGCAACAGACTAATATACATGTTGAGAGAACATGAGTTGACAAAAACTGAGATTCACTGTGAACACAAGAAGTTTCAGACAGTGGCATTACAATGCTGATCATTTTTCTTTCCTGCCATGCAGAACCAAGTCTAAATGTCGAGTGATTTTAATGAAAATATTATTATTAATTGTATGATTAAAGTTAATTAATTATAGATTTTTTTACACTGGACTCTAAATTCTTGTTAGACAAGTGACAAGTCCAGAATGTTTTTTATCTGCAAAGTGAGTCTGAAAAGATATCTCTGTTGTTTAATAATTCATAGGCATTTTATACGAAATCATATATAAATGAGAAACATTTGCAAATGATACAACAGTAGGACCTTCAGTGGTCCCTCAGAATTAGTTTGTCTTTAATCCCAACAAAGTATTTAATTTTTAAATCTGGACATAGTATACAACTCTTAAAGACCTTACTAGTGGTAAAGTCATTCTGAATTCTATGTCCACTGCCCTCTGTCCAGATTTTGAGTTATCTGTCTATGAAGAACACCATTATTGTAAAAACATACAAGCAGGAATGTTTAGTGTAGTTGAGCTGTTTAGCACGAAAACATACAAAAACACATCAATACTTTTATCATTACTCTACAGATCTACAACAAAACTTGTTCTTAGAAAAAGCCAAACATTGAACAATTTGTCCAAGGCTGTGTGAAAAATGATAGATTTCTTTCTAAAAGAAATCTATGAATTCCTAACTACTGCAAGCAATACAGTGTGTCACACCCATTTGCAAATTGACAAAAATTTTATTTGTACATCAGTACAAGCTTGCTGAAGTTTTAACTGACTAAGCTGTTTGATTAAAAGACACCGTAACTCATTCAATTCAATTCAATTTACAATAAAATCTAGATCTTTTTAAAAGGAATGTACATGTAACAGGCGCAAGTTGTTAATCTGGAAACACTAGCTGGATATCAGCTCAGTCCATACTTATGAAGCACTCCAATATGCAGATAAATACACATAACCACAAAGAATAAAAACAGTCAATAATTTTATAATTACTGCATAATTTTGGACCAGGTCTGAAATTTTATAATTATGTATATTTTATTTATCTATTATTTTGTTCTCAAAACCTTTGAACTTTGAAATAGGAAAACAAACATAAAAAAGTTTACACATTTCAGAAATGTAGCATTAAGATGGAAACTGAAGAAATTAAGACATTAATTTGGAGGAAAACTTGAAAGTGTCAAGCACAAGTCACGATTTAACTGACACAACTGGCACTGCTACAGAGATTAAAACCTCTTAACTGACCAATCCCTTTACTCCACACAGAATTGGTGAACAGTGTAGATCCAGATCTGGCAGCACAGATGTACTGGCTTATTTGGATCTCACCGGTCGCCTATGTGACAAAAGTTGAATCCATGGAGAAAAGGGCTGTAGGCCATTATTATGCATCAATAATTTGACAACCTACTGTAACATGAATTAGATTCCACCCACAGACAACATTTCACAACAAGAACTACAACTACATGTGATTGATTATATTAATGATATGCTAATAAATATACCAACTACTCCATCAAGTGCACCAAGATGCCCATACTGAAATAACTAACAACAGACTGAATGGTGTAAAGTGTTCACCACAAGTTAGCTACAATGCTTTCTTTAACCCTTTACTCCATATATATGCATTTTTGAAGCATGTGCGACCAGTGTAGATCCAGATAAGCTGGCACATCCTTGCCATCTGATGTGGATCTGAACTGGTTGCTTTTTGTTTGAAAATAACCTAATAAATAAAAATAGAATGGTGTAAATCCTGATCAGATTGCACAGATGAGCCATCTGATCAGAATGAACAGTGTATATCTAATTTCATTGTTTCACTTTAAAGTTTTTCTATGGAGTAAAGGGTTAAATCTCTACGATTTTTTTTCTGGAACAGAACAATATGGCTAATTTTGACTTCACAAAAATACATTGTAAATGTAATTTGAATTATTCTGAACACCTCTGAAATTTATCACAAAACATCAATATGACATTTAGCAAGTCCTATCGCATGTCTAACAATGAAGATGGTATTGCATCAGTAAAGTTTTTTGTTCCCTCAATTTATAGGAAGTGTAAGGTGTCAGTTATCCTCCAAGACTCACTGTGGTTCCCCACCCCCATAGCTCTCAGGCATCACATAAGATATATCATCCCAAGGGTGTCGATATAAGCCTTGTTTCAACCTCTTCTGATCCAGAAAATGGCCTGCAAATTTACAATGTAAATCATTTACTTCAATGTAAGAAAGTATGCATTGTATCACATATCTGAATCTTGCAGTAAATATTTGTTTATTTCTTTAATTGATTGGAAATGGCTTGTATACATTGTAAGCTGTATCTGTGGAGTGAATGGTTAACCCTTTCCTCCATAGACATACCTTTATGGCATGGGCAAACAGTGTAGATCCAGATAAGCCAGCACATTCATGCCATCTGATCAGGATCTGCACTGTTTGCCTTATGATTCATAAGGTTATTTTTTACCAAAAGGCGACCAGTGCTGATCCTGATCAGACAGCAGGGATGTGCAAGCTGATCTGGATCTACACTGGTCGCACGCGTAAAAATGTGTATATATGAAGGAAAGGGTTAAGTATCAACGAGATCTATAAACCAAGCAGTCAACAGTATTCCACATATTGTTTGTGCTAGTGAACCCATGAATCAAATTTTGAATTTCTGGCAATGGGATCAGTGCAAGATGGTTACTCAACGGGGTAATAAAACTCAGGGTGACGTTATTTGTAATATCTTGTGAACAAGTTGATCAAAATCAATGAAAATCTGACAAGGAAGCTTCAAGGTTACAGTGCATGTGCTACTGTATCTAGTGTCACATAATGGAATTGTGTAATGATGACTACCGGGGAAAGATTGAAATGGGAAAAACTAGAATCAACTTCAAAGTTTACCTTGTGTTTCTTTATCCTTCAAGTATATTATTATATTAGAATTGATACAGCTGAATAATACTCATTGAAAACTGTGAGATGGGTAACAATTAGTTCTGGAATTACTAACCAAGGGAAAATACTTTTCTTGACCTCTTTAATCATTATTATATTTATCATAGCTATGAGTGTTCAGTTGAACACTTGTGTTGTACAAAAAGGGGCTTTAATCCATCAAATGTGACCTTAACCTAAAGAATTTGGGATCATCACAACAATGTTGTCATAAACAATTTAATTTGAAACATAAGACAGAAGATGGTTAATGGTATACCTATGAATCCCATACTTCTGCCGAGCACAAACAGTCCATTGAGAGCACCAATGTCTACATACTCCTGGGCTTCCTCCCTGAAACACACACAGTAACCATGGTAACACTTGTCATTAAACTAGGTGAACAGACTTAACAGAACCTGTGCACAGAAGAGTCATAATACATGGAATACCATGTCATTGTCCTTACATTTTACCACCCATGTTTATTACAACAGACTCAAATTTCAACAATGTAATCTAAATAAAAATTTTCACTCATCGTGCAATTTGTTGTAATGAAGTCTTTCTTGAGATATTTTTCATTTTTTGATAAATATAAAATAAAAATGTGGTACACAATGTAATGACAAGTGATGTCAAAGGGCATGCATGTTCTGCAGCTAGTTACTGTGAAAATGCTTGGCATCATCCATTCAGTTCCAAAAGCAATTCGAAAATACTTTTTATAATAAATTCATCTAAACATTTGTATTATTATTACTATGAACAACTTTATGACATTCTCAATAAATGGTTCCTTGTAGCAAAAAAGAGAAGTGGAACTAAATCATATAACAAGAGGGCCATGATGGCCCTGTATCGCTCACCTGAGTACAAAAGTACTTTCAGCTTTACCCCAGGGCCAACATTTAAATAATGCTGGTAAGGGTCTCTTTACTATACTCAACACGAAATATCTAAGGTCTAGTCGCATTAGTTTCAGAGAAAAATGATAATTTATGTTTTCCTATATAAATCAATGCAAACTTAGAGAACCCTGGGGCGTGGCCAATTTTGGCCCAGGGGACATAATTTAAAAAAACTTGGAAGATATCCACTAGACAATGCTAAATACTATATATCTAAGCTGAAGGCATTGAGGTTTCCAGTAAGAAGAATTTTAAAAATTGCCCTTTTTACATATTAAGGACCCCCGCGGCGGAGCCAATATTGACCCAGGGCTAACATTTAAACAATGTTGGTAAAGGGTCTCTTCACAATACTCAACACCAAATATCTAAGGTCTAGTCCTATTAGTTTTGGAGAAAAATGATTTTTCATGTTTTTCCTACATAACTATAATGTAAACCAAGAGAACCTTAGGGCGTGGCAGATTTTGGCCCAGGGGACATAATTTGAACAATCATTGTAGAGTTCCACTAGAGGGTGCTAAATGCCAAATATCTAAGCTCTAGGCCTTGTGGTTTCAGACAAGAAGATTTTTAAAGTTTTTCCTATATAAGTCTATTTAAAATGAAGTGACCCCTGGGGCGGGGCCAATTTTGACCCCAGGAAAATAATTTGAACAATCTTTGTAGAGTTCCACTAGAGGGTGCTAAATGCCAAATATCTAAGCTCTAGGCCTTGTGGTTTCAGACAAGAAGAATTTTAAAGTTTTTCCTATATAAGTCTATGCAAAATGAAGTGACCCCTGGGGTGGGGCCAATTTTGACCCCAGGGAAATAATTTGAACAATCTTTGTAGAGTTCCACTAGAGAGTGCTAAATGCCAAATATCTAAGCTCTAGGCCTTGTGGTTTAAGACAAGAAGATTTTTAAAGTTTTTCCTATATAAGTCCATGTAAAATGAAGTGACCCCTGGGGCGTGGCCAATTTTGACCCCAGGAAAATAATTTGAACAATCTTTGTAGATTTCCACTAGAGGATGCTATATGCCAAATATCTAAGCTCTAGGCCTGATGGTTTCAGACAAGAAGATTTTTAAAGTTTTTCCTATATAAGTCTATGCAAAATGAAGTGACCCCTGGGGCGGGGCCAATTTTGACCCCAGGGAAATTATTTGAACAATCTTTGTAGAGTTCCACTAGAGGGTGCTAAATGCCAAATATCTAAGCTCTAGGCCTTGTGGTTTCAGACAAGAAGATTTTAAAAAATTTTCCTATATAAGTCTATGCAAAATGAAGTGACCCCTGGGGCGGGGCCAATTTTGACCCCAGGGAAATAATTTGAACAATATTTGTAGAGTTCCACTAGAGGGTGCTAAATGCCAAATATCTAAGCTCTAGGCCTTGTGGTTTCAGACAAGAAGATTTTTAAAGTTTTTCCTATATAAGTCTATGTAAAATGAAGTGACCCCTGGGGCGGGGCCAATTTTGACCCCAGGGAAATAATTTGAACAATCTTTGTAGAGCTCCACTAGAGGATGCTGAATGCCAAATATCTAAGCTCTAGGCCTTGTGGTTTCAGACAAGAAGATTTTTAAAGTTTTTCCTTTCGGTTGCCATGGCAACCAGAGTTCTGCATGGAATTGATTTCTTTGAACAACTTTGGAAGAGCTTCATGCAAGGAACATCCATGGCAAGTTTCATCAAAATTGGCCAAGCCGTTTCAGAGAAGAAGTCAATTGAAGCAATTGTTGACGACGGACGACAGACATCAGGCGGTCACAAAAGCTCACCCTGTCACTTTGTGACAGGTGAGCTAAAAACTTATCCTGTGTTCCCGCCACTCAGCCTACTCCCACTCCCCCACAGACTTCTGTTACATGACTGGACATACCTTGTGAAGCAGCCACAGTTTCTCAGCAAGTCCACAAAAGCTACTCCTATAAATCCATCCACATTGAGAATCAGGTTAGGTTTCTGAAAAAAAAATTAGCTTTTAAGAAACACATGTAATGACTTTCTATGTGTTACACATAGCAGAAGATACAGTGAGAGGCATATCAGTAAATTACATACATCAGGATACATGTATATGCTTACAGTCAAGGGCAACTCATTTTAAGTATATTCTTTTTAATTTTTTTTTCATGACTTCTTTTTAACAGAATGTCAAAATGTACCACACTCATGCTGTCTTCTGGAAATCATTTGTTTTCTAAACAATATAATCTTAAAATTTAACAAGAATTGCTTTTTTATATATTTTCTATAAATAATTACACATCTTAGTTTTGTACGAAAATGACATATAAATATGGCTATAGCTCAAACTATTAATACCAACTGTATAGCCTCCAACACTTCCAATAAACATGGGTCACTTGTAGAAACAACTGACTTGTAGCTGGTATCAATAACTACTTGTATCTAATTTACCTTCGATGTAGTAATTTTCTCCACTTCTATGGCATAGTTTAGGATGGGGGTAGCTGGGAAGTTCTTCTGTGCATACTCCTTCAATATGACCACCCTCATGTCTGGGTTGTTAATCTGAAAACAACAGATATTCACTCTTATTGAACACTTTACTCCTTAGACAATCCTTTATTGCATGGGTGAACAGTGTAGATCCTGATCAGCTGACACATCCAGATCAGGATCTATACTGTTTGCTTTTAGATTCTATGTACCGGCTGATCTGGATCTACACTGGTCCCAAATGCATTAAAATGTGTTTATATGTGGTAAAGGGTTATTAAGTAAATTATAAGTCAGTTTTGTTTAAATACATGTATCTTATATTATTATAAATGTGGTTTTATCGTAGTAGTGCTACTTCAAATCAAGCCTGTATGCATAACACCAGTGTAACAATATCAAGTAGTAGTTTGTTTTGTTTCTGCCAATATTAGTATGGTTAACTATTGACTGGGTATTTATCTGGCATTGCTTTACTATCTTTTGAAACTTATAACCAGGCACCATTAACAGTAGTTCAGATTAACTAAGAAAAAATAAAATGAAAAAAAAAAGATATGGAAATTATGTGAACAATTTCGTGAAATTCTCTCAGTGTTTAACAAATTATATAAGGCTTGTTATAACACTCCTGGACCAATGGCACTTACAGATTTGACCCTGTGTCCTATTCCCATGATCAGCTTTCCCTGTTTCCTCATGCTGTTCACAAAGTCCATGGGAATTGTACCAGTGTCTACTGCATCACTGAACTGCTTAGCTGCAGCATCCAGGGCACCACCAAACCTGTCACCCTGTAATATATAATAACTGTCTTACCTCTATCACCCTACAAAATATAATTACTTTTGTTTCTCTATCAACCTACAAAGTATAATTACTTTTGTCACCCTATAAAATATAAATACTTTCATTTGTTTAATATTAAACCCTTCAAAATATGAATACTTTCATTTCTCTTTACCCTACAAAATAGAAATAATTCCACATTTGTTTCTCTATCACCCTACAAAATATATAAAAACTTCCATATTTCTGTTACACTGCAATATATCAATTCTTCTTTACCATATCAATTTGCTGGTTCTTAATTTTTCTCAAACTTCAAAATAACTTGTTGTAATGAGGGGGATTAATTCTGCACAAAGTGAACCAAATCAACACAATAAAATATGACCCCTCTACTGAATGTTAAAATTCCTCCAACTGCAATATAGTCAAATACATAATCATTAAACAATGCTTTACTGATTGCACAGTGGCTCTGGAAATGGTTTGTACGATTGTCCTTGTTTGTGTAAACGTCAAAATGATTTTTTCATGAATTTCTTATGACTTTTGCATTATATTATTGACAAATCATATTTCTAACATTTTACCATGTATGTTCCACGTAAACAGTTATTTCAATACTTACGATTGTAAGCAGACCAGAAGTGAGACAAGAGACAAGATCTTTTCCAGCTCTTGCACACACGATAGTATTGTGGGCACCAGAGACAGCAGGCCCATGGTCTGCAGTGACCATCAAACACATCTCTATAAACTTGGTAGCATACCGTGGCAACCTTAAGTATAAATGAGCGGCGTCACACAAAAATGCCCCTTCAGTGTCATTTTTATGGTTTTCAGTTTTTGCTATTCTAGAAAGAACACAAATTTATATTTCATTTTCTACTAAGCATTTATCACCATGAAATGCACAATATCAATATCAATGTCACTGGATCCTGGACTTCAAAACCCTGACAAAGCACAAAATTATAATAATAATTACTAATTGAAGAACCAGCTTAATGCTGTTTTACCCAAGACCACTAATTTGAATGCCTTTAAATAAAACGTATTCACAGTAAGCTGATGGCACTGACCTTCTCTGGAACCATAGAAGACTCAGCACGCCACCTATACCCATGTCTTCCTTGAATATATCAGTGATTGGTATACCAGCATACAACAATTCTTGACCTCTCTCATCACATATACTCGTCATAAAGGAAGCTGGCTTACGAATTAAACCTAGTTCCTGAAAAAATAGGAAATCTTTGCTAATTTACTGTTAAACATTGCTCCTGAAGCTAAACAAGGATATTATGGCATTTGTGGTGAAGAAGAAATCAATATGCAACAAATATAAACCCTTCATTCTCTGAATATGGCCTTTATCCTGTGTGCAACCAAGGAAAATCCATTCCGGCACTCTGATCAAGATCTGTTCCCTTTTAGGCCGGAAATAACCTAATAAATAAAAAAGCTATCATAGTAGATCCTGATCAGAAAGCAGTGACGTGTCAGCTGATATGGATCAACACTGGTCACACATACCATAAAATGTGTATACATGGAGTATTGGGTTAAACTGGTGGCCCCTAAATATGAAAATGGCCAAAATAATTCATCAATACACAACACTGAGATCATAATGGTTCTTGTTATTTTGACATGGCATATCCACATCTAGGAAGCGAGTTGAAAGTCAAGTAAACAAAACATGATTGTAAATAATTGCATGAAAAATTGGTAGGAAAGCTGTTACAGTAACAGTTGTACTAATTTTGTAGTAACTAAACACTTTTAACTCTTTTTATATGCATAATCCTACATCTGGTTCAAAGGTTGTACAACTGAAAATGTAGATTGGTAGTATTCGTTCTCAGCAATGGGAAGCCTGAGATCGAAAAAAAATTTTTTCGAAAAAATCATACATTGTAATGTTCATGTAGTTAAGCTAAAAACTCTGAGAAACTTACTCTTGCCCAAGCAAAATCCATCGGGACAGTGGGTGGGGCCTGCTCTGGGCGGGGCACTATGACACCAGCAGCAACCAGCTCATCATAAACTTCTCTGAAACAAAAACTTATTATTTAGTATTAAGCAGATATCTAAAATATTCCAAGCAAGTGATCTGTATTCCTGAACCAAAATTCCTGGTTGCCAACTAATGCAATGTCCTTCCTTTCAAGGTATGTGTCACGTTAATGTTTTGGATTGAGAAGGGTTTTACTGGGTACTTTTATTTTTAGAATGCAAATAAGCCTATCTTTATCATTTAAATTCATAAATTGCATTCTCTGACCATATATCATCTTGTGATATGCTTCATCTGTTATGAATCAACATTATCAAAAGAATTCCAAAGTTCATGGCCTTCTTAAATGCGCCATGCATTCACTATGAGCAAGTCTTTGGGAAGAAACAGACCCAAAGAAAACAGGAGTAACTTTCAAACTTTTTATATTCAGTATAATTTGTTTCTTCTGTATCTTTATTAGAATCACTTCTGAATGGAATTTATAGATATTCTTTCATTCATTGGATTACATATTCAAAATGTGCACGAGACCATTTTTGTAAGATAACAGCTTGTTGTACCTTTAATTCATATATAGACATATTTTGCATGTGCAATCAGTGTAGATTCAGATCTTTGCTGTCTGATCAGGATCTGCACTGTTTGCTTTATGGTCAGAAATAACCTAATATATCAAAAAGCAAACAGTGAAGATCCTGATTAGAGGGCACAAATTCGCCAGGTGATCTTGATCTACACTGTTCACCTATGCCATAAAGACATAATAGAAATGATCAGGTATTACTGAAGTAATTGCAAAAGATAATAATTATGTACAATATTTCTTGTGTAAAAGATAATTAAAGAAAACATACTTGATTACATGTCCAAGTTCATCAAAGCTCCTGGGGACTCGTGCACCAGCTTCTTGGAGAGCTGCATTTTTAGAAACAGCTGTCTCGGCCTCAGCATTAGCACATGACCCAGCATGACCAAACTGAACCTCCGATGTAAACATCTTAGCACAGGTGCCGATACACCAAGCTACCACAGGCTTTGTCACACGACCTTCTTTCAATGCTTGAGTTAGACGATATTCCTCCACTCCACCTACCTATACAGCAAACAGGTTTCAGACAATCTGAGACATGATATTATACTCAAACAAAGTTACAAAGAGACACATTCAAAACTGCCATATGGACTGATACTCTAACGTAGAACCTGGTTTATGCTTTGCAGTAACCCCTTGCAATCACTTTGTTTGTGATGTATTCCTGGTATTTGGACCAGGTCTCAATTTTGCTCAGTTTTTTTTTTCATTGAAGTTACTTACAACCCAAAGTGATTAACAACAGATGTGCATGACTTGCCATAATAATACCTAGTCAAATGCTGTTTTGGTTTTGGGTGGGGTAAGTAACAAGGTCATACTTACTTGTTGTGATCAATATTGTTGTTGTTTTTCTTTACTTTGCTAACAACCCAAAGAAATAACTGTCCTAAAATTGCATCTGAAAGGGGTAAATCTCAAGAAATAGTGAAACTGGAGTTATCATTTTGTTGTCCCCTGTGGCTTTGTTCATGCAGATGACAATATTCCTAGTATTAAGTGAATTGGACAAGTATTTTTAAGTTATAGGTATCATAAAGTTTTATGTTAAGTTGCATTTAAAAGGGGCATAACTCAAAAACTATTGAAACAGGAGTTATCAAGTAGGAAGTGAACAGGACAAGTACTTTTAAAGTAATAGGCAACACTAAGTATCATGTTAGAGTTGGGGACTACTAGACGAAGACACAGACATGACAGACATGGGCTATGGCAGGCAACACAAAGTAAGTAATTAGACCAACCTCTCCCAGTAGGACAATCATTTTGACCTCAGGGTCTGCTTGGTATCTCAATATATGGTCCATAAAGGTTGTACCAGGATATCTGAAATATATAATACCCAAGTTAACAGATCAATCTTTTATTAACACTTGATATCTCAGTCTTTTCTTCAAAGTTAACCCAAAACCTCATGAATGAACAGTTGTAGATCCAGATAAGCCAGCACATCCATGCCATCTGATCTGGATCTGCACTGATGTTCTTGCTTGGTCAGAAATACCTTATGTATCCCAAAGCAAAAAGGGGGGATCCTGATCTGATGGCAGAATCAGATGGCAAGGATGTGCTGGCTGATCTGGATCTACACTGGTAGATGACCAGGGAAAAAACATGTATCTTTAAGAGTAAATCAACTTAGAAATTCTAATGACATATCAAATTCATCAAGAGCAACCAAACATTCATCTAAAATAAGGAGAGTTTAACAAATCATAACAAGGAGTAGTTGGGTCCTAAATTGCCAACAGCTATTTTAGCAAAACTTTATAACACCAGGCTCAAATTTAATGCTTGTTACCACCTTAAAGCCATAAGCACAGCATTTGTTACATATTTGACTGGTGAAGAGTATAAGTATCATGCATGAGTGTGAGGTGAAGATGGAAAAATCTGTCACCGAGGGTTAACTGTTTTGCGGGAACGAGGCTCTGTCGAGATCCCGCCAAAACAGTTCACCCGAGGTGACAGATTTTTCGATCCACCGAATGTCTCATGCAAGATACTTTTTCTTGCATACCTTTTATTATTTATAACATTTCTGTGTAAGTATACAAACTTATTTATTTTCATTATGCTGAAATATTGACGTTAAAGCAAACTTTTTTTAAATGACGTCACTAACTTGAATATATTACGTCAGATACTTGAAGACGTGACGTCACTCACGTGACTCATTCTACATGGGGGGGTGTAGGATCGAAATTTCCTACACGGGTGAAAACACCGGATAACCTGATCTGGTATGCAAGAATACACTATCTGCTATTTAGTTATTTTATCTGGTAAACATGCTTATAAAAGTTCTGTAAATCATAACTTTAAATAGTAAATGGACAGCTTTGATACTGATCTTCAAGTCAACTACATTCTCTCAGCAGGTAAAGGAATTATAACTCAAAGTTTAGTAAAAGTCAGCTCATTTCTTTACCATTTAGTCACTTTACTCTTTCCTCCATATATAAACCTTTATGGCATGGGCAAACCATGTAGATCCACACCAGCTGGCACATCTAATCAGGATCTGCACTGTTCGCTTTTTTATTTATTAGGTTATTTCTGACCGAAAACCAAACAGTGCAGATTCTGATCGGACAGAAGAGATGTGCTAGTTGGTCTAGTTTTACACTGTTCACCCACGCCTTAAATAACATATATGGAGGAAAGGGTGCCTAAAACACTAACCTATCTCCACCAATGGCCACACCCTCATACACCCCATCAGTGTTCAATGCTATAATGTTGTTCAGCTCATTAGACATGCCTCCTGATCTGGAAACATAGGCCACACTACCAGGTCGGTACAGCTTCGAAGCCAAAATGTTGTCTAACATCCCTCCTGTGTTACCAATCTTAAAACATCCTGGCTTAACCCCACCCACCTAAAGACAAAAACAAATGCAGTTTACTAAAAACCATTACTCTTCAAAATTCTGAAACACACTATTTAATGTACAATCATGTAATACCGGTAATTCACACAGTAGCCATGTACAGTCCTGCTATAATGTTTGAAGGAGGATTCAGTTTGATGTTATGTTTGTTTGTTAGTATCTTTATGCTGATACAGAAATGTTACAGCACTAGGTTTCCAATTTCTTTCCATTCTTTCCAAGTATATAAGAAATGTAATATAAACCATTTAGGAACAAGTTCAATTTTGGTACAGTTGAATACATAACTTTGACCACAGACCATTTAGTTATTTTTCTATAAAAGTAGGTAAATTTGTTCATGATGTTATGTTAGATAAATAAGTTATTTTTGAAGTGGTGGTGAACAGTCAAACATAATATGCATTGTGCATTGGTTACAGGCCTTTGTTTGACTGTCCACCACTATTTGTTGTACTATACGTACTGTGGCAGGTCCTATTATGCTGACACCTGTCTCATTAGCTTTCTTCAGAAGTTTTCGGGTGAGATTCTCTGGAATACCTTCAGCTATGATTGCTATTGTTCTGATCTGAAAATTAATATGAAATATATGAGCTGTGCCATGTGCAAACATGTCTTTGGAAAGATGACCTCATTCCTTGATATAACATCAAAAAGTTTAGAAGACAACATTTCTTATTATGCAATGAGCATTTAACAATACATGTATTCATTAATGTAAAACTATTTAACATTTAATACCTACAGTACTGTGAACGTTTAAGGTTACAAACGAAACGCACGATACACGAAAAATGGACGCACGATAAACGATAGACGGACGCACGATACGCGATAGACGGACGCACTATACACGGTATACGCACGATACACGATACTGCCGATTCATATAATTTGTGTACAAGATATCTAAAAATTTGAAAATGTTATGAAAATATTAGATGAATGGTTGAAATTAAATGATATTATTTGAATATGTAAGTAACTTATTCACGTTGTACGATAAAATTTAAGACACATGATGCACGATACACGATATACGGACGCACGATGCACGTTAGACGGACGCACGATACACGTTAGACGGACGCACGATACACGATAGACGGACGAACGATAGACGCAAATTTTGTAACATTAAACGTTCACAGTACTGTACCAGTAACGGGAAAATGAAAGAGAACTGTTAACTTTTTAGTTATTACAAACAAGAGGGCCATGATGGCCCTTTATCGCTCACCTGAGTACAACAAAGTTGTGTTGTACGTGACCAAACATCTTGATATGGTGAACATTTACACCAAGTTATTTTAAAATCCAATAAGAAACATCAAATTTACAGCTTGGAAAAGAAAATGCTATTTTTAGTAACAGTGACCTTGACCTTGGACCTACCGGCATGGGTATTGTACGCAACACACCCCCTTGTCATGGTGAACATTTATGTAGTTATTTTGAAATCACTCCATTCATTAGGAAGTTACAGCCCAGACAAGAAAATTTTATTTTAAGTAACAGTGACCTTGGACAAACAGGCATGGGTATTTTGTGCGAAACAACACCTTGTCATGGTAAACATTTGAGCCAAGTTATTTTAAAATCCAATGAGAAATAACAAATTTACAGCCTGGACAAGATTTTTCTATTTTTAGTAACAGTGACCTAGTTTTTGACCCCATGACCCATATTCAAACTCATCCAATTAATAACTGGGACATATGTCCTGACCAAGTTTCTTTACAATCTGACAATCAGAGCAAAAATTTGACCACTAAAGTGTTAACAAAAAAATTCTATTTTTAGTAACAGTGACCTTGACCTTGGACCAATAGGCATGGGTATTGTACTCTACACACTGCCTTGTCATAGTTAACATTTGTGCCAAGTTATTTTGAAATCCAATGAGAAATAACAATTTTACAGCCAAGAAGATAATTCTATTTTTAGTAACAGTGACCTAGTTTTTGACCCCAGATGACCCATATTTGAACTCGTCCAAGTTATTACTGGGACACCAGCCCGGTTAGCTCAGTAGGTAGAGCGTCCGCTTCCGGACTGGGAGGTCGTGGGTTCGATCCCCGGCCCGGTCATACCAAAGACTTTAAAAATGGTAGTAATGGCTTCCCTCCTTGGCGCTCAGGGTGTAAGGGTTAGCATTACGACCGATTCGGCGGGTGTCGGTATAGGAGGACCCGCAAGGAGATCCGAAGTCGGAGGTGCTGAGCCTGCAATATGGCGGTCTCCTATCCAAAAGCGCAGCACCACGCTTACACGCCGAAAAAGGTGAACGCCAAAAAAAAAAAAAAAAAAAAAAAATTACTGGGACATACGTCCTGACCATGTTTCGTGACAATTGGAGCAAAAATGTGACCTCTAGAGTGTTTACAAGAAAATTCTATTTTTAGTAACAGTGACCTTGACCTTGGACCAACCGGCATGGGTACTGTACTCGACACACCGCCTTGTCATGTTGAACATTTGTGCCAAGTTATTTTGAAATTCAATGAGAAATAACAAATTTACAGCCAAGACAAGATAATTCTATTTTTAGTAACAGTGACCTAGTTTTTGGACCCAGATGACCCATATAATCGAACTCATCAGAGAAATTACTGGGACAGACATATTGACCAAGTTTCATGACAATTGGAGCAAAAATGTGAGTGTTAACAAGAAAATTCTATTTTTAGTAACAGTGACCTAGTTTTTGGACCCAGATGACCCATATTCAAACTCGTCCAATAAATCATTGGGACAAACATCCTGACCAAGTTTCAAAACAATCGAGGCAAAAATGTGACCGCTAGAGTGTTAACGAACTAAGTGTGGACGGACGATGGACGAAGGACGACGGACATTGATCGATCCTAATAACTCATCCTGAGCCTATGGCTCAGGTGAGCTAAAAAATCTACAACTAAACATGTCAAAAATATCCTAGAAAAAATAATTTGCATGGAGGAGATCATATTCAGATATTCAAATAAGTTGTGTTTGCCACAATGTCATCATATGCTTACATTAATGTACATGAGAACTGGAATATAAATAAGTGTGACTAAACTGGAATTACATGTCGGCTCTATACTGCTCTTGCACTATGGTATGCAGCTGAAACTTAGTCCGAATACCACTCTCAAAACTACATTTTGATTGGTGCATTTAAAGACTAATTTTGTTTTTCTATCAATCAATCAAACAATCAATCAATCAATCGATCAGAAACCTCCCACCTACCTTAAAATGTTTTAAACACTAAATACTTACTATCACACATTTTTCACTTGAGAGTGCAAGACCATTGTTAGAAATTATTTCAATCCTGACAACTGTACCGTTTTGCACTAAGGTGACAATTAGGCCTACCTGGGGGAATGTCATGGTTTCCATGGTGCTCTCATATGCTGACCTCAGTGAGGCAAAGCTTACAAGTACATCAGCTTCTGGGTGCTTCTTCATACAGTCTTCCATCTTCTTGTAGATTGGCACCAAAACCTCTTTATGACCCCAGTAGAACTTCTGTTTGTGATCTCCTCTATAAAGTAACAAGTCAAATGTGACTATGTTATTATGCAACCAGTTTTATATGACTTCATGCAATAATGCGACCAGTCTAATGTAACTTCATGTAATTATGCATCCAGTCTAATATGACTTTATGGAATAATGCAACCAGTCTAATAAGACTTCACGTAATAATGCAACCAGTCTAATGTGACTTCATGTAATAATGCAACCAATCTAATGTAACTTCATGTAATAATGCATCCAGTCTAATGTGACTTCATGTAATAATGCATCCAGTCTAATATGACTTCATGTAATAATGCAACCAGTCTAATGTGACTTCATGTAATAATGCAACCAGTCTAATGTGACTTTATGTAATAATGCAACCAGTCTGATATGACTTCATGTAATAATGCAACCAGTCTAATGTGACTTCATGTAATAATGCAACCAGTCTTATGTGACTTTATGTAATAATGCAACCAGTCTAATGTGACTTCATGTAATAATGCAACCAGTCTTATGTGACTTCATGTAATAATGCAACCAGTCTAATGTGACTTTATGTAATAATGCAACCAGTCCAATATGACTTCATGTAATAATGCAACCAGTCTAATGTGACTTTATGTAATAATGCAACCAGTCTAATGTGACTTCATGTAATAATGCAAAAAGTCTAATATGACTTCATGTAATAATGCAACCAATCTAATGTAACTTCATGTAATAATGCATCCAGTCTAATGTGACTTCATGTAATAATGCATCCAGTCTTATGTGACTTCATGTAATAATGCATCCAGTCTAATGTAACTTCATGTAATAATGCAACCAGTCTAATGTGACTTCATGTAATAATGCATCCAGTCTAATGTGACTTCATGTAATAATGCATCCAGTCTAATATGACTTCATGTAATAATGCAACCAGTCTAATGTGACTTCATGTAATAATGCAACCAGTCTTATGTGACTTTATGTAATAATGCAACCAGTCTAATGTGACTTCATGTAATAATGCAAAAAGTCTAATGTGACTTCATGTAATAATGCAACCAGTCTAATGTGACTTCATGTAATAATACAACCAGTCTAATGTAACTTCATGTAATAATGCAACCAGTCTTATGTGACTTCATGTAATAATGCAACCAGTCTAATGTGACTTTATGTAATAATGCAACCAGTCTAATGTGACTTCATGTAATAATGCAACCAGTCTAATGTGACTTCATGTAATAATGCAACCAGTCTTATGTGACTTCATGTAATAATGCAACCAGTCTTATGTGACTTTATGTAATAATGCAACCAGTCTAATGTGACTTCATGTAATAATGCAAAAAGTCTAATATGACTTCATGTAATAATGCAACCAGTCTAATGTGACTTCATGTAATAATGCAACCAGTCTTATGTGACTTTATGTAATAATGCAACCAGTCTAATGTGACTTCATGTAATAATGCAACCAGTCTTATGTGACTTTATGTAATAATGCAACCAGTCTAATGTGACTTCATGTAATAATGCAACCAGTCTTATGTGACTTCATGTAATAATGCAACCAGTCTAATGTGACTTTATGTAATAATGCAACCAGTCTAATGTGACTTCATGTAATAATGCAACCAGTCTAATGTGACTTCATGTAATAATGCAACCAGTCTTATGTGACTTCATGTAATAATGCAACCAGTCTTATGTGACTTTATGTAATAATGCAACCAGTCTAATGTGACTTCATGTAATAATGCAAAAAGTCTAATATGACTTCATGTAATAATGCAACCAGTCTAATGTGACTTCATGTAATAATGCAACCAGTCTTATGTGACTTTATGTAATAATGCAACCAGTCTAATGTGACTTCATGTAATAATGCAAAAAGTCTAATATGACTTCATGTAATAATGCAACCAGTCTAATGTGACTTCATGTAATAATGCAACCAGTCTAATGTAACTTCATGTAATAATGCATCCAGTCTAATATGACTTCATGTAATAATGCAACCAGTCTAATGTGACTTTATGTAATAATGCAACCAGTCCAATATGACTTCATGTAATAATGCAACCAGTCTAATGTGACTTTATGTAATAATGCAACCAGTCTAATGTGACTTCATGTAATAATGCAAAAAGTCTAATATGACTTCATGTAATAATGCAACCAATCTAATGTAACTTCATGTAATAATGCATCCAGTCTAATGTGACTTCATGTAATAATGCATCCAGTCTTATGTGACTTCATGTAATAATGCATCCAGTCTAATGTAACTTCATGTAATAATGCAACCAGTCTAATGTGACTTCATGTAATAATGCATCCAGTCTAATGTGACTTCATGTAATAATGCATCCAGTCTAATATGACTTCATGTAATAATGCAACCAGTCTAATGTGACTTCATGTAATAATGCAACCAGTCTTATGTGACTTTATGTAATAATGCAACCAGTCTAATGTGACTTCATGTAATAATGCAAAAAGTCTAATGTGACTTCATGTAATAATGCAACCAGTCTAATGTGACTTCATGTAATAATACAACCAGTCTAATGTAACTTCATGTAATAATGCAACCAGTCTAATGTGACTTTATGTAATAATGCAACCAGTCTAATGTGACTTTATGTAATAATGCAACCAGTCTAATGTAACTTCATGTAATAATGCAACCAGTCTAATGTGACTATGTAATAATGCAACCAGTCTAATATGACTTCATGTAACCAATCTAATGTTACTTCATGTTATATTGCAAGTTGTAAACCAAACTTACGTGAACGGATAAACCATGGCTACAACAGATGGAGAATTTCTGGAGCAAACATAATCAAAGTCCATCATGCTCTGTACTGCTCTCTGTTGCATGCCCCAGATAATAGCTTTTGTTCCCTTTGTGAACAAGGGCCTGGAGTATGTGCCATCGTTAACAGCAGTAACATCAGGGGGAAGGGCACCTGTCTCAGGCGCTTTTGTTAGATCAGCCGATGATTCTCGTCTACTGGGCACTGGAGAGGCCTGCTGTGTAAAAGCTGTTATGAGAAATTCATCTCGTAATCGAAAACAATCTAAACTTGAAATAGTAAGAATTAAACAATTTGTTCTTTTCATAGAATAAAACATGTTATTAACCCTTTACTTTATGTATGTGGTTTTTATCCCAAGTGTTGCTGTAGTATATCCAGATCACTCTGCACATCCAGAGTCTGATCAGGATCTACACTGGTGAGTTTTATGTTTACTGATTACTGATTATTTCTGAACTAGAAGCTGTGTAGATCCTGATCCTGTCACATGGATGTGCAGGATGACTGTATACTGGTCAAGCATTGGAAATAGTACTTATCATGGCTCTAAATGTTTATTTTAATGTCTTGTTATCTTGGGTAAAATCTGCATAAGAAAAAGATAATACAAGATTCATATGAGGTCGTTGTTAGTAAAAGAAATCAATCTAGAAGATATATAGAAATATATTTGCACGATGAAATAAGGTTTAGATTTAAATTAAGAAAACATACATTGTACAAATTTATTGTAAACTAAAACTATAACCCTTTACTCCATATATACGAGGGCGGATCAAAAAGTTCGTGGACTTTTGTTATAGTTTTTATATTATTCAAAATACCACAAATAAAATTACACAAGCTTTAATCGGAATATGTCCAGCATATTTTTACAAAATATCAACAAAATACAACATCACATAAAAAAACTATGATCAATTAAAATCATACACTAACTGCTATCCGGCGCACGTCAAATTAGATCTAATAACGTCAACGACGTTACTTCACGGGCGCAGCGTTAGCGAAGCGGCATATGTTCTAAGTTTCTTGAAATAGAATCCGTCACCGGAATGCGATGCTGGGGTTCCATTGATCGAACATAGTAGTGTATCATTGCTGGTCAAAGTCTCGCAAGTGGTTATGAGGCGATCAAAAAAGTGGTCCTCTTCTCGCTCGTACCGCCGAAGAAACGACCGGGAATGCAATACCCAGAGTATCGCGGTACTTTAGCAACGAGCGTGTAACTGTTCAAACAACTTATCACGGCTTGACGTCACTGCCGTAACGCCGATTTTTTTTTCTTTTTTCCATACACCAGGCCTATTTAATGGCTCTTCTGATCGTAAAAAAACACTGGTACAACTAAAAATCTAGAGCTCGGTTTACGGAAGTTTTCATTTGCGGCTGCTAAATTATTATAGCTTTTCATGAGGTAATTTTCAAAGACCATGACAGAATTTTATAACAGCGCGTATTTCCGAGCGATCTGACGGCGACATTTCTGATGTTTTAACGTTGGTGATAGCTCTCTTAAATATTGACTGTTTTTAAAACGCATAGTCAGAATGACGTAAAATTTCGGCATTGCATCATACCGTGCTTTGACGTTGCGAAATTTGGCTGTGTTTCAACCAGTAGTTTTGTTTTTATTGACAGGTATATGCTTTATAAAGTACAATGGCAACGGCGTGCGCCGCCTACGTGTTACCATGGTTATTCAAATAAGCCACGCGCTTTTGAAATCGATTTAATATATGAATATTTTAGCTCAGTTTGTTACGTTTGTGTTCTGATTGAATTTAGTATATAATTTATTGCGAACGTGTTTCAAATTAAGATACAATGACAAAAGTCCACGAACTTTTTGATCCGCCCTCGTATGCATCTGCCGACTGATCAAGATCTACACTGTTTGCTTTTTGGTCAGAAATAGCCTAACAAAATCAAAAAGCAAATGGTGTAGATCCTGATCAGAATGTATGGATGTGAACACTTTTAAAACAACACAACAAAGGCATATATATGAAGGAAAGGGATAACTTTCTACTATGACAAATTTAAAGAAACTTCTTAATTTCTCTAATCAGTTTTATCACTTATATCATACAGGACAAAAATATAACTTGTAGCCCGGTACTCGCTATTATCGCGGTACTTGTCGGATTTCCCTCAGTAGAAATAAAAGCTGATTGAGTTCGCTTATTTTGCCATAATAATATTAGAAACTAACTTTAGATTGATCATCAGAAAGTCAGCATTCGCTAATAGTGTTCACTCATGTTTTGCAACTGGCTGCCATGTATGATGACCTACTTTATTACTGGCAAGGGAACAACTCTATATTATCGTGGTAAAAGACTATCGTTTTCTATGGAAGAAAAAATCCATCAAAACATAATAAAAAATTACTTACCTGTGAATCCAAAGACCTGTCATCCCATGAGTGTATTTTTAACAATTTTCTCAGAGGAAAACAGTTTAAGGTCGGTAAAATTTTAATTGCATCCCGTAAGGCCACTTCTTTTTTATTTTCTGGTTTACGAAAATTTTTCAAAAAAATGTTCACCGGCAGGTCGAAATAAAAATAAAAATAAATTTTAATATCAGACCACATATACATGCAGAGCACTAGACAACTTTTGGTGACAGGTACCCATACCCTCATAAAGGGGAATTGTGCGTCTTTTTAAGACAAAAAGGGGAATTTGAAGTCATATACGTATGTTTGACTTTGAAGTGTCACACTTACTCATAACATTCTGTTCTACCTCTGTTTTTAATAGCTAGTATATTTTTGTGACTAGACTTACAAATAAAACAATTTTAGTTACATGCATTTTCGGGAGTCCCATTCAATTCTTTGTTTTAGATTTTCAAGGGGAATATTTTCCTGAGATAGGGGAAAAAACATACTATTTTGAGAGGGGAATGGGGCCCATATTCGGCCCCAAAAATGGCCAAACAAGTGCCCTGACATGTTAACAAACATTTGATTTCCAGCTGCTTAAACACCGTTTATACATTACAATTTATCAGACTATATCGGTGGGTCTCAGAATCAATAATTTCATGTCGCGAATTTACATGATGTTAACAAGATGTCAACAACCTATTACAATAGACTCCAGCAAATCGAATACACAAATTGTCAGCTAAAAATATTCTATTGCCCGGAGTACCCGATTGGCCGGTAATCGTATTCATCATGAAATCTGCATATATTTGTTGACAAGGGAGGTCAGATAGATCGTGTTCTGGATAAATATGCATTATTTTATATGTTTATTTATTGATTAACAGACCCTTCTGTCATGTTCTGCTACAAAATCGAAGTTTCAAATTATATTATGCTACCGCAACATTAACAACATGAATGTGAAATAAGTATTAAAACACTAACCAATGCGAACATATTCCATAATAAATTGCATCCCCATTTTATCTCAAGTATCATATTTCATTATTATTGCATCATCAACCAATTTAACCCAGCTAAAAATGTGAAATGTCACGTACACAGTTTTGTAGATCAAACGATTTCAAAGCAGAGCCGACAAAAAAAACACAGTCTTGATACGAGCCGACAATTTCCTTTGAAGTTGCATTTTATTGATGGTTGGTATCAATGTTTACCTCCATACTGACTGTCAAATCAAATTCAGTCTCCGTATGAAATTAACATGGAAGGCGGATCAAAGAAATGTACTAAATTCTATGAGTGTTTTTAAACATAATTGAGAAATTACTTTTTGTTTGTTTCTGAATTGTGCGGATTAATTTATGCGATAATTAAAGAGACAATGGAATTTAAACGTGGATTATTGTAAGTACATGTACCAATAACGTCTCGATAACGGATAGTCCTAGGCTGCTGTGTATTTGTAACAGATTTTTAATGCCTGATTGAATATGCTGTTTAAAAGAGGTGACAGGTTACAGTTTGTTTACCCGGAGGCTTCACTGTCCCTGTTCATCGCTGTCAAAATATTTAATTGGATTTATCAGCTGACAATAGACAAATAATAAGGGTGTCATAGGCTTTGATACGGACGATAAACGGTACATCCGGTGTCATTTCCTGTAAACAAGCGATGAAATATTCGATTTCAATCAGTTTTGGCCAAAAAATGCAAATTTTCTATTCGATTTGGCGATATATTTTCTTATCCGATACCCGTATGGCCGATAAAATTTACATTGCTTATATAGGAAATGGTTTTGTGTTCGAAAATCGTACCCCATTTGCCGATATATTCTTATAGCCGATACCCGATTTCGTGGAGTCTACTGTACCAACCATAACATTTTCGAAAGCGATGTTCCTCGAGAGCAGACCTCCAACGTCTTCTCCTTCGACACTTCTGACGAATATTTTGTACACGTTCCACCAGGCTCCGATTTTGTCAAAGACAACTGAAAATAATTTCCACTCCCTGTCGCAGCCATGCTGGATTCTCGCTCCGATTCGTCAATATACGAACCAGCCAATGAGATTCGTTAGATTCACATTCGCTGATGTCTGTGACGACGGAAATTGCCGATGTCGTTTATGGCGCGAAATTCGGTCTCAAGTTTATTTTTCGTACTCGCACTTTCTCGACCATCGGCAAAAATAAAAACGGCAAAATCGATTTTTATTTTTTTTTCAATTTTAATAAAAATACGGTCGCCGGTCTCGTAAACCAGAAAATTAAAAAGAAGTGGCCTAAGAAAAAGGCAGTTGAATGACTGTGGAACTTTTTAGGGGCATATATTGTAAATTGACTCAAAGCTTGTAAACAGCTTTATTAAAGGAAAGTGAGTGTTTAATTATGGTTTAGCAATGTATTTAAGCTAAAAAAAATGTTTACTGATAAAGACAAACAGAAAATTCAACTTTAATTAATATGTTTAACCAGTTTGGCAATTGTATAATAGACATTGCAAATCTGCCAAAAATAGCTCTTATTTGCTTCCGTAGATAAAACGATGTAATTTAGCCTCGTTTGAGAAATAGGACAAAAGTCACATGATGGATGATGTCAGGATGTGCAGACGATTTACAGGTGAAAACTTCGAATGAAAATATGGATTTTGAACAATGTTTTACTAGTTTCATTAGGGGTAGGGGTTGACAGAATATTTTGACGAAGTGATGTTTTTGATGTTGATGCAAAAAATAATTATGTACAGCTGTTTTATGCATGATAACTTAAAATATTCTTGGTGAAAATAGGAATGGTTTCAGTTTACATTTTACAACCGGAGCCACGTGTGTAGGTGGCGTTGTTTTCCTATAATAACGTACAAACTGGATACCGCGATAATAGTGAGTCCACGATAATAACGATACTGAGTATAATTGAACAACATGAATGTTATGCAGCAAGTAGGTGTAAACAAAATCAGCAAATCAAATAAATAAGCACAACATAAAACAATATATCCATATTACCTGGGCTGCCTTTAAAGAACAGGATAGATATATATTAACATAAACTCAACCACAGATTCGGTATATTTGCATAAAAGAATCATTTCATTGTGAGCTGGAATCAACATTCAGAAAAAATGCTTGAAATAAAAATACCAAGGTAACATTTATGAAATATGATCATTGTGCTCATCTTAACACACACAAAAATTGTTTTTAAGCACTTGCATAAACTTTAATTTTAGCACCAGGGCTCTCGCTAGAGAGAGACTTGGGAGGTGGTCTGTCAAAAGTGACCAGACTTCTCTCTTCCTTGAGCTTTGGGAGAAGTCATTTTGTATAGACTATGTGGGAAAGAATGCTGTTGACTGCAAACTTTTTTCCATAATTCAGTAAAATTATGACAAAACTTCTCCCTGATTTGCAAGTCTAGTGACAACCCTGCAGCACAATAAAATAAGACCATAGGAAACATTTATACAACTTTATATAAGCCAAATTCTGCTCGATTATAAGTACTTTTCAGTGTTTAAGGCTCTGATGAGAAAATCGAGGCCAAGAAAGCTATTTTAGGTAGTATAAGGAACTCTACAGCAAGCATGTCCCTTTGAAGAAATGAACTAGAATTAATTTGTTATGCTAAGTGTAACCAACATCCCGTGGGTTTATAAGTCAGAGTTTGTTTTTACATAGAATGAATCTAATTCTGGATTTCTTGTCAATCAAATCACCAAAATTTGTGTAATAAACTTACATTTCTTCGAATCTAACACATTCATTAGTTTCGCAGAAATCTACTGATTACTTGACAATGTAAACCTTGATTAGTTTAGTGATCTGGATCTGAACTTGACACAGAAAGCGATTTCAAACTGTGACTAGCCATTAAGGTTCAAATTACATGTATTTGCTATCTTCACTACAAACACTCACCCCCATTCCTGATGCTGTTGGGAGCAGGAAGTTGGCTGTAGTGGGCATAGGTTTTGGGTCTCTGGGGATGTCTCTCTTGCCCAGCGCCATACTCACAATGGCGGTCATGTGGGTCTCTGGTCCAAACACATGGATTGGCACTCCCAATGTGTCACCTGTACAACAGGTAATTAATGATACTGGGTATATCTACAGCCTGGCTTGACACTAATAACATGGAACCCAATATTTAACAAATCACAAAAAAATCTTGAAACTGACCACATGGCTTTAAACCTCAGAACTAATCACAGAACACCAACTCTTAGTACAAATGGTTTGTAAATATCATAAAGCCAATATGAATACCAATTCCCATGTCTAATTACTGCTGGATTATTTTTAGTTTATACTAAGAAGTTTGTCTGAAATGTCATCTATTAGAAATTATTCCTACAAGTTGATACCTAATTCCCTCATGATACGAAGTCCCTCCTGGTAATTGGGTCCTGCTCTTCTCACGTAGATACATACTTTGCCATCAATCAACCTCTGTTGATACTCCCTCAATGCACGCACTATACCCTGAAAACACACAACATGATTGCCTAACAACTTTAACATTTTAACAATTTGCTTCATTTTTACAAATATTTTACAGTGCCGAGGACAAGGTCAGTTTAAAAAGCATTGCAATGTAAGATATCTCATTAAAGGTAACTGGTAACTCCCAAACTTGAAACAGCAGGGAGACTTTAGCAGCACTAATGGAATGATGTGACAGTCGCTGGTGAGAGGATGCAACAGTCAAGGGAGAGGGATGAGTATTCTAAAAATCACAAAGAACTTTCCTTACCCGTTGTGGACCCCTTTACACCTAGTTTTGATCCCAATTTTCTCCATACAAAGCTAGCATTTGCTGACATTTGAATTTAAATAATTTACCATATACTGTTATCACAAAGAGTGGGTTTTATAGGAACCAATTCTTAAATAGAACAAAACATTTATTCTGTAAACATGACTGAAAAGTTCATATCCTTGTATCAAATTATCTACATCACAGGTAATGGCTTTGCAGGAGATATGAGTGAAGTAGTCTCCCAAATGTCCAGAATGTCTCCCTCTTCTGAGCCAGGGAGAAGTTTTACTCCACATGTTTCATACAGCTTGTCAAAATCCTAGTTGAGTTCTCCCTATTACTGGAAAATCTCTGACAAACTAAGCTAATCCCTGCTACAACATTTATCAACTATAAAGCTAAATATCAGTAGATATGACCAAACATCTGGCTGAAACATACCTTGAATGTTGCTGCTACATTGGTAAAGTTGGCTATACCACCTCCAATGATGAGCATTTTACCTGAATTAGAAACAAAACTAAAACAATATTGCCTGAAAGAACTTGGATTTGAGCAGCTGTTGAGAGTACAGTCTCTGACAAATAATAGTTCACAAAATAATGCCCTCTGCTAAGTGCAAGTCCTTCTAAAGCTTTTTAGTTTGCTGTTTTTAATGTCATTACAACTTTCCTACATATACACGCCTTTATGCATTTGCAAACAATGTAGATCTAGATCAGCTAGCACATCCTTGCCATCTGATCAGATCTGCACTGTTTGCTATTTGATTTATTAGCTTATTTCTGACCAAAATGTGAACAGTGTAGATCCTGTCCAGATGGCACGTATGGGCTGGCTGATCTTGATCTACACTGTTTGCCCATGTTATAAAAGTTGTTTATATGGATTATAAGATAAATGCATTGATTCTGCTCCTACCATCAGGGTGTTTGTCCTGTGTCATCAGGGCAAGAACAGTTTTGGCATACTCGTAGGTTTGTTGCTCACTAGGGGCTCCGGAGTACTCGCCATAATTAGCAAGGTCATCAGCACCTCCCAGGTCACAAATCGTATCTCTACAATAAACACAATAATATAACAACCTTTTGTGAAGGGGTATATACAATAAAATACAGGATACATATTGGGGGGGGGGGGGAGGGGGAACATGCTTTGTGGGGAGGGGGAGGGGGGGGGGGGGGGGGGGTAAACATGCTGTGGAGGAAAAGCTTGATTCACCTTACTGCTGCACTTATTTTATCCACTTACTCATACATGTACATATATTTAGATTTTCATTTGGTTCTAGATATGTTATGGTTCAGAAGCATTTTGACAGATTAGGGGTAAAGGATGAACAAATGTCAAACTTCTAAGCCAATGCCAGTGATAACATATTCCAGTAAATACTGTCAATTCCAATCACTATCTGTAACTATTTTAAATGTTTAGGATTGGGAGCAGAACTTACGCATAGATGACGGAGGCCCCACCACCAGCCACCATGGTCCATATTCTACCAGCTTTATTTAATACAGTCAGTTTCATGGAGGCCCCGCTCTTAGCATCCAGCTCTGCTATATATGCTTCCTGCAAAATTGTTGAATGTGTATTCCAACTAAAGGCTGTTTTGTTAAAATTTCCATTTGTTTGAATGGCTATGTTACTAGACCCTTTGATTTTCAGAGGGATTCATGTTTAAATACATGTAATGCCAACGAGTGCACACAAATCTCAAAAATAAAATGAATAAACAAGAGATGTTTGTAGTACAAAATATCTATGCCACAGAAATGCCAGATGATAGTAATCAGCTATTATTTTATTGAAGGTCACTGTGACCTTGACCTTTGACCTACTGAACTCAAAATTAACAAGGGTCATCTACTCGTGACAAACCTCCCTACCACATCTGAGGACTGTATACTTAATCAATGTCTTTTGATTGGACAAGGTTGGTTATGGACCGACAGACAGATCACCTGAAAGACTGACACGTGCAAAGCAATATCACCCAAGCAAATCTAGACTTTTTAGGGTCATTTTTTCCTACAAAAGCCTAGATCATAATTGTTATTTTGGACTGGATGTGATGACAAACACCTTGACATTAATATAAATTTTATAATGAAGGCAGATTTAAAATTTGCACTAGGGTGGCAACTGCAGGAAAACTGCAATAAATACCTCTGGCAGGGCATCCCTTCCGAATGGAGGTGGGAACTCTATGTCACCCCACTGACCCTTACACAGGTACTCTGCACATTGGTCTATCTTCGCTGCCAGATCCAACACGTACACATTTCCTCCAGTCACAACTGCAATACAAAACAATACATGTACATTGAAGCTCTTTAATTACAAACCATGGGCAGAGTTGGTTTAATTATGCTGTCTGCTTCTTGATCAGCAATATTCTAATTGATCTACAGGTGTATGATCTGACAGCATAGATGTGCCAGCTGCTCTGGATTTATACTGTTCCCCCATGCCAAAAAAGTGTTATCTACAGAGTATGGGGTTAAACAGCCTGGTCTTAAGATTTGGGACCCCCTGCTCCTAGATCTGAACATGATGCTCCAACTAACATAACAATAACAGTGCTCAGTAAATGGCAACTGGTTATTAAGGATTTACTTTAAATGTTTTAATTTTAAAGTTATTCGTTTTTATTGTATTTAGTATTTAGAACTTACCCAGTGGATTGATTTCCAGATAAGTGAAGTAGAGATCTCTGTAGACTTTATACAAGGAGACTATGAAGCCAGTCAGGATCCTATAATACAGGTTAATTTCTATACACAATCAGGTAATACTTTTTTACACTTTGATTGATCAAAATGTAATTTAACTCTTTCCTCCATATATATGCCTTTTAACACGTGTGCGACCAGTGTAGATCCAGAATCTGCACTGGTCGCATTTTGGTCAGAAATAATCAAACAAATTTTATAAAAAAGTGAACAGTTTAGATGCTGATCAGACGGCACGGATGTGCCGGCTGATCTGGATCTAAACTGTTCTCCCTTGCAATAAAGGTGTGTCTATGGAGGAAAGAGTTAAACAAAGTGAAGCATCAAAACTGAAAACAAATCTTTATAAAAATGTATGAGGTTGTTTTTAAGGACTTATTGTTAAACCTTTCTGTCTTATCATTATTTTCATTCCATGATCATTAAAAAACACATACTTATTATTTCGGTGTGACTTCCAGTAGTATAACAAAGTGACTCAAGGTCAACCTATCAGCTTTTTCTGTTAGGATTCTTATCAAGTCTCAATTTTACTATCATGGATTCAGGCTATGCCACCTCTTCTGACATAAGTGTGAACCATTTATTATCAATAATAAAATACAAATTTAAATCATGTTTGGTATTGAAACATTCATTTTTAACCATTCATTATCCAGTCTTTTAGCTTTTTTTCTATAAATTTAATTCTTTCAAGAAAGGCACACTATAGTAGTCATTTTTCAAATCAAAATTTGCAGTTCAGAACCACAATTATTGTAGGCATCATACTTCTTAGCGTCTGCAGAGACATTCTGTAGTAGCTTTGCCTCTATATCAGCTATGTTAACTTCCTCGTCAACTGCAACATCCATCTTCACTGCCTTAGCATCCACATCTCCTATGTCCACTCCACCTTCATGATGGAAGAGTATTGTGTCACCATAGCGATGGGAATATATGCACACATAGAACTCTTCATTCTGTAAAGCAAAAAACAGAAGTTTTATCACAAACATATAACATTTAATAATTTTTTTATATCATATCAAATTCAATGTTTATAAACTCTAATTGGAAAACAACAATTTCTTTCAACAAACTTTTAAAAAACTTTATACAACTCAGTCTTGGGAAATTTCTGTTGAAGCATAAGAAAGGACAACTAATATCTGCAAGTCAAAGTGATGCATCTATTTGACTTATACAAATAAGCAAGAAGATACAGACTGTAGCCTATGCATGGCATTTATTGTTGAAATAGATGAAAAGGGAACTTTGAAAGCCAACAAACAAGACATATATATGAAAATATTGCAGGCTTGGTTTGATTGAGCCTGTTCAAGGACAGTAATGGAAATGCATATTTAATTTACTGCCATCACAGCCTATCCCCCGGTTAAGCGCAACATTATTTACACCAATAAACAGTACAATTTTGATCCACTACAAATGATGGTGCGACAAGGCTGACAAAAATGAATAACCTGTGAATGTTCCACAAATGGTTCTATAATGAACCTCTTCAATCTTCCTACAGCTCGACCAACCTGTAAAATAAATAAACCTACGTCAACCCTTTATTTACTGATAAACGTAATACATCAATTTCAAATGTGTGCCCAGTATAGATCCAGATTACCCATAGCCTGCTTATACATGCAGTCTGATCCAGATCTACACAGTCAGATATCTTTATTAGCAAGAAATAATTTAACCCTTCCCTGTATAGATACACCTTTATTGCTAGGGTGAACAGTTAAGATCCAGATCAGCCAGCACATCCGTGCCGTCTGATCAGGATCTAAATGGATGTGCCGGCTGATCTGGATCTACACTGGTCGCATATCCGTAAAAATGTGTATATATCAAGGAATTGTTTTTAGGATTAATAAACTAATTATCAAACAGTATATATCCTGAACACACTAAACAGATGAGTATGCTGATCTGGATCTACACTGGTCACACACGAGATATAAGCTGTATATGTGAAGTAAAGGGTTATAATCAAAAACCAAACCAGAAATAATGTTACCAACAGCCTTATAAATCTCAGATAGCAATAAAAATTGCATGAAGGTATCCATGGAGGAAAGTGTAAACAGTTAGGTGAATAATAATGAGTGTTATGTCAGATCAAACATTTGATCACTGAACTAGTTGCCTGAATCTCAACACATCCTGGTGCTTAACAGTGTATTGCTTCAACCTCTTTAAAATACAGGGCAGAATTTAACATCATACATAGCCAATAGGACAAGAACTTTCCAAGTTGTAAGCAACATTAGATTTAAGGTCAAAGTTGGGAACTAACTGACAATTTGTTTATCTTTGATCACAAGCAACACAAAAATATTGCAATTTTATTTCATTTTTCTGCCTCTGTAAAAAGCTAGAGAAAGCAAGTTTTCCATTAAAATTATCCAAAGTTACAGACATATGGAACAGTAAAGTGTATATATAGTATAAGCTAAACAGAGCATAGATCTAGAAAAAGCAGCACTGCTATTTTTTGCATCAAGGACCATCCTAACAATAATTAACCAGACACAAACACATTATTTAAAGCCATATCCAGCCTCCCAAACTAAATTGTATCAGAAACTTTCATTCTAACAGGGAAATCACTTCTTTTACCTAATCAAGCCTATCAACAAAATCAATGCTGAGAACTGCCAAATTGCAGAGCTCCTTAGCTTATATTGATCCTCTATACTGGTATTTTGCAGAAAATCACTGTTAATAATAATCCAAGAACTCTATCTAGTCTGCTTAATGGTAATAAATGGTTTTATGTACGGCTAAATGCTGCTGCAGCCACTAAATGTTTCAATTTTATAATAAAGAGAAATCTTATTGGATTTTGTTTTTTGTAAAAAGATTTAAGACAGCAAATTATCATTTTTTAAGGCCTGGCCATTAAAATTAAGTTACCAACATCACAACTCTCAACCTTTTGGCTAAATAACTTATTTCTATTTTTCTTAACAATTATTATTGTAAGATTCGTCCATAAAAATTGATTTGGATTAACCTTCACTCTAGCTTAGTCCATAAATGTTTACAAGGGTGTTTACATAATATAATTACACGACTTTTCAGATTTCTGTTCAAACAGTACATGGTAAGTGTTGATTTTAAATATGATGTACAAAATATTTACACTTGCAATAATAATCATGATATTCTGTCAGTTCATAATAATTATAATAATTATGTGTGTAGTCGTGTGTAGTAGCTTTTACAAATGCTGTATTGGTGATGCCTCCAGAACTGTGGAAGTCGAAGATCATTAATTTTCTGTTTTTTAAAGTCTAGTTTAAGATTCTGAGAGAACACCTAAATTCCAGAATCTAAGCGCTTGGTGTATAGAACCACTACACTGAACCTTTTAATAAAAGCTTAAAGTCATGAATGTTAGTAAATTTTGTTTTGACTAATAGTGAATCAAACTCTCAATCCCTGGTCAAAAAAAGGTTGGACTCACTAACCACTGAGCTTTTTTTTCAGCTCTGTAGTTTGTTGAATATTGTGTCATGCTTACTACATGTAATAGGTAATTTACTATGATATATTTCTAAAAGTCTAAACATTATAAAAGACTGAACAGCTATTTATGTACTGCTAGTCTTGTTTTCCCAGTCATCCTTCTGTTAAATGTTAGAAATGTGTCCATACGACATGGATGCCCCTGCTATGCATCGTTATCAGACACTAAAGTGCAATGATGGGAATAATAGCATTTCAGACAGTAAATTTGAAGATCAAGTAAATTATTTGTATTTGTGGCACTGTTGTCTGCTCATAACAGAAATGTCTGTGAAGACGTTGGTGGTAATGGAATGAAAATATTTTAAACAAACATATATACATGTTTGCATTTTGCAAACTTAGCTTTTATTTCTCCTTCAACAATTACATTTTTCAGCAACAAGTTATTATTTTTTATTTAAGGCAAGTGTTTAAAAAACTAGGGGTAAGGAAAGCTATTAAAAATGTAGAATCCCTGATAACAAGACCATCCCAATATTAACAAAACTTTTTAAAGAAGGGGTACTGGTGTTTTAGCAGAGTTCAACAGCACACCAATATTATTGTTCACTTACATCACAATTCTGTACTTTTTAAGGAACAACAGGCATTGGTATTATATGTGACACACCACCTTGTCATGGTGATCATTTGTGCAAAGTTATTTTGAAATCCGTCCATTCATAACGAAGTTATAGCGCACACAAGAAAATTCTATTTTTAGTAACAGTTACCTTGACCTTGGACCAAAAGGCATGGGTATTGTACGTGACACACCGTCTTGTCATGGTGATCATTTGTGCAAAGTTATTTTGAAATCCCTCCATTCATAAAGAAGTTATAGCCCTGACAAGAAAATTCTATTTTTAGTAACAGTGACCTTGACCTTGGACCAACAGGCTTGGGTATTGTATGCAACACACCGCCTTGTCATGGTGATCATTTGTGCCAAGTTATTTTGAAATCCCTCCGTTCATAACAAAATTACAGCCTGGACAAGAAATTTCTATTTTTAATAACAGTGACCTTGACCTTGGACCACCAGGCTTGGGTATTGAACGTGACACACCGCATTGTCATGGTGAACATTTGTGCCAAGTTATTTTGAAATCACTCCATTCATAACAAAAGTTACAGCCCGGACAAGAAAATTCTATTTTTAGTAACAGTGACCTTGACCTTGGACCTACAGGCATGGGTATTGTACGCGACACACTGTCTTGATATGGTGAACATTTATACCAAAGTTATTTTGAAATCCAATAAGAAAAAACGAAGTTACAGCCCGACAAGAAAATTCTATTTTTAGAAAACAGTGACCTTGACCTTGGACCACCAGGCATGGATATTGTATGCGACACACTGTCTTGATATGGTGAACATTTATACCAAGTTATTTTGAAATCCAATAGGAAATAACAAAGTTACAGCCTGGACAAGAAAATTCTATTTTTAGTAACAGTGACCTTGACCTTGGACCTACGGGCATGGGTATTGTACGTGACACACCGTCTTGATATGGTGAACATTTATACCAAGTTATTTTAAAATCCAATAAGAAATAACAAAGTGACAGAGGGGACATGATTTTCGAACATACACACACACTGACACACAGACGGGGTGAACACTATATGCCCTTCCGCCATTTCATGGCGGGGGCATAAATATTATTCCAAACTTTTACTTTACAACTTTGTTTTAAGTACTTCAGAACATGTTCTGTTTGCCAAACCATCCACCAGTATGTATGTTCTTAGGACAGAAGTAAGTTGTAAATAAGCGCAATAATTTAAGGGTCTGAATAATTTTCATGCTTGCAAATGCACTGTACATTTGTTGAATTTGTGATCAGTGTTGACTCAGATTAGTGAACACATCTGGGCAGTGCTTGTGTACATTGTTCACTTGATGCTCTTAAGATCAAGATATAAGCACTAAAATAAAGGGCCACTCCCAGTTATTTTCATGCTTCAAGTTAAAAATCTGTATCGGATTGTTATCAATTTAGATTCCGATCAACCTACACATACTCAGTCTGTTCTAGGTCTATGCTGCTCACTCTTTATTTAGTAAACTTTTGGTAAACTCTCATATAAAAAAAATAAATCATTAAAAAATTTCAATGATACATCATCTAATTGATTAGCAAAGCAGGTGAAAAAACAAAGGAATGGTAGGATGTTTAGTTAAATGAATAAAATACTAAACTGATCAGACAACCCACCACAATCTGCAATTGCAGAAGATCCTCCAGACCAATAAACATACAGCAATATGACTGATATAAACCTCAGTCTAGCTTTTGGTAATATGTGGATTTAAAACAGCACCATCTAATAAAGTTGATCATTAGAATGAATTGATCCAACTCTCTGCCAGCTGACGGCCTCCCATGGTATATGATATCTCTTATATTGTCATGTCTTACAACAATATTGCCATTTAGCAACTCCAATACCTCAACAACATTGCTCCATGGATTTCATCTGATATAACAATATCCCCAGAAACCTATAAAAACATCACTTGCATTAAATTAACCAGACATAGTAGGAAGCTTATGGCAGTAGGAAATCAGTGGCTTTTGATCTATGGAGCTCTAAGTATACTGCTTTAAGTTTTAAGCCTGTCTACACACAGCATCATTGCAGCTGACAACTGAGTTATCCCAAACAACACTGGATATAACTTAGTGATGCAAACTAAGACTGGCAAAAAATACTGCTTTATGCTGTTTTGAAAAAGAATTTAAACCACAGATCATTACTGAAAACTGTCAAGCTGTTGTGAATTGTTTTAATCATTACCGGTATATAAGCCAGCTCAACTAAATCTTTGCATAAATTGTAACACATTGAGATAAAGTGACTTCTTTCATGAAAGTCTTAGGAGTCTTAACAAATTACTAACGATATTGCAGTCAAAGTTACTGGGCAAATCATACAGTGTCATTTTCAACCTTCTGTTAAACCCTGCCATTTTGTTCTGGACCCAAACGCCCCTTTACATTTTCATTAGCACACCTTCCACTTTTAAAAGATAATTAAACCGATGGTCTTATAGTACATAATTTTGCACATTCTCACGGTTTGAACGGTATCAATGGTGATTGCCTACAGCAATATCAGTTCCTACAAATTGCCTTTTGGCATTTTCTATTATGTTAGAAGAAAATCTAAAATCACAATCAATACCATGATTGATACTGGCAGTTTATTATGTTAGACACTTGGTCTGAAGACAATTTTATCTTCAAAATTCTGTAAAATCAGAGAATATTGTCATGCCTTGGAAACAAGAGTGATCAATTATTAAAAGCCTTTAATGATGACAAAAACAAAAGAAATAGAGTATTTATCTCAAATTTAATTTTAGTGACTTTAATATCTTAGAAAATAATTCCATGTTGAACTATATTTGTACAAGCACTTAACTTCCTTGATTTATGACTTGAACACATTCCTCCATATGCATTATAATGCAATGCAAACAGTGTAGATCCAGATCAGCTGGCACATCCCTACCATATGATCAGGATCTGCATTGTTCGCTTTTTGGTACAAAATAAACTGATCAGCTTGCACAGTTTAAGATGTACACTGCTCGCCCATGCCATAAAGGCATATACATGGAGGAATGGGTTAAAACATTTGAAAAATCATTATGTTATAACATATGTATATCCTAATAGTACTCAATGTTTCAAGACAGTAATTGGTAAGGACCAGTAGATGGCAGTAGGGTTTAGTGACTAGTTCTCAAGAGATTTTCTTGAAAACAAAATGCAGTTATATGGGGATGCGAAAACAGGGCAAATCCTTGTTTTTGTCTCAACTGATTATTTTGTTTAATCAATATTTAGAACTTTCATTTTTCTGTTTTCTATGCTTATAAATTTCATGTTATAATCAAATTCAGAGGTAATTCACATAAATGTAAAATTATCAAAATGTGATTTAACCATTTTCTCCAAATATAATCATTTTAATGTGTGAGTGACCTGTTTGCTTCTGGGTCAGAAATAACCTAATGAATCTAAAAACAAACATTGTAGATCTAAATCAGATGGCACAAATGTGCCGGCTTATTTGGATCTACTATGTTGCCCCACGCCATAAAGGGGAATATATGGAGGAAAGGGTTAAATAAACATTTAAACATTTGATTAACGTTAACTTACAGTGAAATCTTTGCCAAGTTTAGGTTTGAGCCATTCTTGGACTCCAGCCAGGTCGGTACCAGCCTTGATGAGCCCCAGCTTGCCGCGTCTCTTGATCAGCTGGTCTGGCTTCACTACTAGCTTCTGAAAGGTCAGAAAATTAAGTACTATATCTGCAACTAACTGATCATAAAACTAAGATTTGAGACCAGTCTCAAATCTCAAGCATCTGATCCGCTGAAATGGTGATTGGTCCCTATTTCAGCCAATCATAATGGTGAATGGTTGCCATTTCAGCCGATCAGATCCTTGAGATTTAAGACTGGTCTCCAATCTTAGTTTTATGATCTTGGGCACAGGCTTGGGCCCTTTAGTTACATCTTCTACCAATGTACAAGTATCAGCATGAACAATGACAGTTTTATCTGGTCTAAGCATTAAGCTTTCAAGTCAGAAAATCATGTCTTACAAATTCAAACATTTATTGTATTAAATCATGCAAATTTAACATAAAGCAAGTCTTTCACACAAACTGTGAGGGTTGGGAACAAGTGATACCTGTATCAAAAGCTGTTTTGGAGCAAACAGTAACTTTCAAGAGCAAACACTGAACAGTTACTTTCCAGAGCAAACAATAACTTTCCCTATAATCCATTTTTGCATGTCTGTTTACCATTTACTCCATATAATTATAACTTTTATATGGAATGCGTGACCAGTGTAGATCCAGATCAGCCAGCACATCCCTTTACACTGTTTGCTACTTGGTAAGAAATAATCTAATGAATAAAAAAGTGAATAGTGTACATCTTGATCAGATGAAATATGCTCTAGCAGCTAAGATCTGGATCTACACTGTTCACCTATAGATGGGATAACAGACATATCCCATGGAGTTATGGGTTAACAGACATATCCCATGGAGTTATGGGTTAACAGACCTATCCCATGGAGTTATGGGTTTAACAGACATATCCAATGGAGTTATGGGTTAACAGACATATCCCATGGAGTTTTGGGTTAACAGACATATCCCATGGAGTTATGGGTTTAACAGACATATCCCATGGAGTTATGGGTTAACAGACATATCCCATGGAGTTATGGGTTAACAGACATATCCCATGGAGTTATGGGTTAACAGACATATCCCATGGAGTTTTGGGTTAACAGACATATCCCATGGAGTTTTGGGTTAACAGACATATCCCATGGAGTTTTGGGTTAACAGACATATCCCATGGAGTTTTGGGTTAACAGACATATCCCATGGAGTTTTGGGTTAACAGACATATCCCATGGAGTTTTGGGTTAACAGACATATCCCATGGAGTTATGGGTTAACAGACATATCCCATGGAGTTTTGGGTTAACAGACATATCCCATGGAGTTTTGGGTTAACAGACATATCCCATGGAGTTATGGGTTTATCAGACATATCCCATGGAGTTATGGGTTAACAGACATATCCCATGGAGTTATGGGTTAACAGACATATGAATCATTCAATATTGGTTTTGCAAAAAAATGCACTCATGATGTATGTATATATAAAATATTTAACAGACCTCTCACTTGGGAGACTTGGGTGAAACGGTCTCCCAAAAGTGACCAGACTTGTAATTCAGTAAAATTATGACAAATCTTCTCCCTGAAGTTTAGTGAGAGCCCTGCTTAACATTAAGCATATGCTTAAAATTATTATAAACCTGGACCAATCTAATGATTTGCTTATAATGAAACAGTGTGACTTGTCAGCTGACTGTCATCAAATGTTAAGACATACAGCATGTGACTGTCTTAAACTTGTCAAAGCCATGTAACAGTACATCTGCACTCTTCACATCTTAATTTTCATATATAGGCAATGTCAAACTAACAATTAAAACATAATCATTAACATACAGTGGGATATACACTGTAATAACAGAAAATTTGAATATTGTACATCTTTATAAGCCATCAGGTGCGAAGAATGTCCCTGATAAATGCAGATAGAACAGAAAAAGTTTAGCCTACAACAATCAAAAGTCACTTATTAATGATAAAATACTCTGGGTGGAAGAGAAATCTGGTGCCACGATGAGTCAACATCACATTTATAATGGTGCAATAATTATCTTTTACATAGTAACATACCTCCGTGTTAACCCATGGATTATCCTGCACTAACTGTCCCCAGTTAACATCCTCAGTAACTATGGCAAATTTATTCTTTATGGAAGCTCCTTCAAGAAAAGTGTTTAACAGCTCTTTCCCTTTTGCCTCGTATATCGCCTTTGCAGACATTGTTCAAAGGTCCTGAAATAGAGTTCATTTTTTGTTACAGGTCACTTTTTTTCAAAATTCTTTTTAAGTGAATTAATTAACCCTTTCTTCCATCTATACACTTTTTTACACATGTGCAACCAGTGTAGATCCTGATCAGCCAACACATCTGTGCTATCTGATTAGGATCTCTACTGTTCACTTTTTGGTCAGAAATAACCTAATAAAAGCCAACAGTGCACATCCTAATCATATGGCACAAATGTACTATCTGATCTGGATCGACACTGTTTGCCCATGCCATAAAGGTGTTTGCATGGAAAGGGTTAAACAAATGTCTGTTGTTTTTTATCTCAAAATCATTTAATGAATTATTTAATTAATTGCAGATTTCAGTAATAATGTGTTATTTTTCTCTGTGAGAAATACTTAACTTTAAAAGTTTAGATAAATTATTTCAAAAGAAACTGTTTAATTAGAATCAACTGTCAGAAATGTTCATTTGTTATGATCATAACAAAATAGCATCACTTATAATTGTCTGATGTTAAAACATGATCTTACTGAAGTTTTTTTGTATTAACATAGTTTATAATGACTAATTATTTAAACGAATCACAAAATCTCATTCCCATATGTTTTGGTGTATTAGAATCTTACATAATTGTCAAAATAAAGTTAAAATCTGGACATTCTTTTTTAGACCACAAGTCCACATTTTTTAATGAAACTTCATGTAAATAAACAAATACAGCAAATAAAATCTACAGACTAGTAGCATGGAATAAGCATTGTTGAATTAACTCTTTACTTCATTAAAGTTTTACTGAATGTGCCAACAATGTACATGTAGTTCCAGATGAGCTGTGCCACATCTGTGTTTTCTGATCAGGAAACGCATTGTTTGCTTTATCACAGAAAGATCCTTTTATATTAAAACTTGAACAGTGTAGACCCTGATCATGTGGCACAGGTGTGCCAGCTGCTCTGATCATGTGGCACAGGTGTGCCAGCTGCTCTGATCATGTGGCACAGGTGTGCCAGCTGATCTGGATCTACAGTGTTTGCACATGCAAAAACTCATACTTTTCAAATTATATTTTAACAACAACTGAAATTTCACCCATAATTCATGGGATATGACTGTTATCCCATGGGTAAAGAGTGTAGATCAAGATCAGCAAGCACTTTAGTCCTGCCTGATCAGTTTCAACACTGTTGCTATTCCATTAAATTGGTCATTTTGACCAAGAATATATCGATATCAGACTGAAGGGATGTGCTGGCTGACCTTGATCTACAGTGGTGGCACAAGCAATAAAAATTCCTGTGAAGTTAATGGTTAAGGAAAATCTTTATTTCTTAATTCACCATCAATCAGTTACGCAAATATTTATCACACAACAAAAAAAAAATTCCTTAAATTTCTGTCTTACAAAAGAAAATCCTATCTATGTTTATGAAAACTGATACTTAAACTGTATTTAACTTTATTTAGTGCATTAAATTAATTCAGGAAGTATAAGTCAGAAATGAAACCCAACCAATTAAACTTAAAAGCCAGACTGAATTTTCTTTTTTCTTTTATTCTGACTTTTCAGTTATGATAAAAAAATCTAACATTCAGCAATAGGTCAATAATGGAAACAAGAAGTAAACATTGTATGACCACTAACCAATGTCACTATTTCCTGCCTGAAACTGGGGCATCATTTTAAACCCTTTACTCTATATTTATGCATTTGTTTGCATTTTTTACCAGTGTAGATCCAGATCAGCTGCAAAACCAATCCATCTAATCTGGATCTTCACTGTGTGCTTTATGGTCAGAAATAACCTCATAAATACATGTATAAAAGCGAAGAGTGCAGATCCCGATCAGACGACAGCAATGTGTGGCTGATCTGGATCTACACTGTTTGCAATACACCTATGCAATAGAGGTGTAAGCTCTATCTATGAACTTAGTTCATCTGAAAAGAAAATTTTTGAAAGGAATTTTACACCAAAAGGAATGTTACTAACTTCTGTTGCATCAATGTTGTACATCAATGTTCAATCATAATGCTACACTTTTGACACCTTCAGCTCTAGCTTGAGCAGAAAGTAATTTTAAGTGCATTAAATATATAAAATGACCCATACTCCACATAACACCTACTTAAATGAATGCATTATTTTTATCAGGACTTTAACAGTAATAATAAATTGACAACAAAATTATTTTTATCAGGACTTTAACAGTAATAATAAATTGACAACAAAACCCAGACTGATTGTGGAAGATGCCGTTAAGGGCTCTTGCGAGGGTGTGACTAGGGCGAAGAAGGCGCCTGATCTGGTCAAACTTCGCCGTGTTTAAGCATCAAAGCGAAAATGACTTCCCCTTAAAAATTCATAAGCAGCTAACGTAAAACTTACTAAATTTCTCTTCCCATTTCGTATGTACACTACAGTATTTACCTAACTGGAAAAATCTCGTCGCTTGTCATCCGATAACGTTAGCTTTGCCTACATATCCATATAAGGAAAAATCAATACTGGCTCTCGGTAAAACCCCTGTCACACCAGGGTCACGTTCTCACGGCGTTCCCACAGCATTCAAGAACGCAGAGGTGCGTGCAGTAAGATCGCAAGCATCGCCACAGCAACACAGTGGCATCGCCAGTAAATGCAGTGGGATCGCATAGAATGCCTAGCCAGGGTGCTCACTTTGAGCATGCACAAAACAAACGCCGTCGCTCGGCGTTATGATGAGCGCAGTGGGATCGCCGTATGGTCGCCGTAGCAGCACAGTAAGGTCTCCTTAAACGCCGCAGGAGCTCCGCGGGCAAGCACAGAGGTTGCAGTGCGAACGCTATGGTTAACAGTGGCGCTTGCACTGAGATCGCACGGCGTTGTCGGAGGTGTCACTGCGTCTTTACAGCGCTTTATGGCGCGTCTACGGCGCTTATACTGAGTGTTAATTGTTTCACTGCGCTCTTTCAACCACTGTACGGAGCTGTCACGGTGATCAATGCGCTTCTACCACGTTGTCACAGCAATCATTGCGCTCCCAGTGCGCTTCTACCGCGTTGTCACAGCGATCATTGCGCTCCCAATGCACTTCTAATACGTTCATTAACGTTTGTATGACAAACATAATGTACAAGATTGCCAAATAAACATTCATTTCACCATGACTGAAGTACAGCAGCAAGTCGGGCTATTGCTGACCTACATGCATGTCAAGCAAACATACCAAGATGAAGACGTTTTGCAATTGATTGTAATACGATGAAAGAGGAGAGTCTTTTGCAGGCATAGTCTTAACTGCTCAAGAACTAACAAGCAATGATGAAGATTCGTGATACACTTTGTTTTATAGTAAGAACGTCATCAACACGCCATCAGCGCAGCGTGAGCGACGTGAAAGCGCAGTGCACACAGAGGAAGGGCGGTAAGAACGCCTTGAAAGCGCAGTGCACGCAGTGAAGGCACCGTAAGAGCGCAGGCAATCGCCAAAAAGAACTCCGTAATAACACGATAGAACGCCATGTTAACTCCAAAGCAACGCCACGGTTCCAGTGAGGACGCCGTGCAGTCCCCATCTTCACGATAAAAGTCAGATTTTTCTTGCGATCTCACGGCATTCTGAAAAATTAAACAACGCCGTTGCAACGCAGTGGAAACACGCTGTAGTGTGACAGGGCCTTAAACATTATATGCGAATCAATTACATGATCTCGAGACGTAACCTGGAGGTTAATTGTACTTTGGTCGTCATGTCAATTATGATTGTTTGATAATTTCTAATTATGTAACGGATTAAACGACCAGTGACAGTTAGTGTATGTCAGCAATTCTTTTAGAAATTAGAGTGGGTAAGTGTAGCCTTATTTGCTTATACAAACAGATAGCTCTAATTCAAAGCTTTGCAAACCTTACGAGTAAATCTTTTACTAAAAGATGGACCTTGCCGATTTTTAAAGGTGCGAATGATTAAATTAATTAATGCATTTTCATTGATTTTTAAGTTGTGAGGCACTTATATTTCTCGTCATTTTTGAGAAATCAGTTGTAGATTCACGTTCAGAAATGTCTCTTGTGTCCTGGCTACAGGGCGATTCGCCAAAACAGGGAAGTAAACGTAAGCTGACAGACTCGGAAGATTCTGACGCGAAAAATGTAGGAACTCTTGACAAGAAAAAAAATCACGAAAAATTTGATCCAACTTTAACTTCAGCTGAACATTGAATCATAAAGAGAGAGATTCAGTTGTTTTCTTTGACCCTCCACCAACCACACGAACACAAAATAATACAGATGATATGTGTTTGGTTATTTCTGGGTTCCGGCCATATCAAGTGTAGATTTTTCTAATTATTTTGATAATACATGTACTTGTGTTAAATATTTAATATGTAGTAATGATTGGGTTTGTGTGTATTTTCAGCTGACCAACTGGATGCCATCAAGAGGTCTAACCTTTGTGCTGAAAAACCTAATCTTTTTCTATCACACTTTAACTTCTGAGTTTAAGTTTAACAGTGTTACTACATTAAGTAAATGTTGTTGATTCATCAAGTAACGTTTTAGTATGTAGTTGTTGTTCTTCTCAGATACAAAACTTAATAGATGTAGAAGCACCATTAATTTTGCCGTCGAAGTCTCCCACTTCTCCCTGAAGTCTCCTCACATCTCCCTTAGCTGAGCTGAGGGAGAAGCAGGGCTTTTTCAGCCTGTCTTACGGGCCGATATTCGGCCCCGTTCCCAATGCAAAATAGCGACCATTATTCCCAATTTCAAGAAAAAATCCCAATCTTGTAAATTTATTCCCCTTTTAACCGAAACACCTTTAGCTTTTAAAAATTAATAAACAAGAAACTGTAAAATCAAGACTTTTCAAATATACGCGATATGCATTTTTTGTGATAATCGTTTGACTGTGTACAAAACAGAAAGGATGAACCAAAAATGGTATGTGCAGTACCGGCTTTTATACTGACCTGCGAAAACAAGTGACGAGAATTTAAAAATGTCCTATAATAGTAAAAACAATGCAAAAAAACTGTCTGTGGAACAAAACACCCAATGTTTCAAAATTTTAATGTCTCTGAAAGTTCTTTGCCAGTCAGTTGAAACTTGCCAAGTTTCTGAGAATCAGATGATGGCTATTCTACACATAAACTGTATAACTATAAGTGATACATCTGTACAGGGCTTTTTCAGCCTATCTCACGGGGCCGATATTCGGCCCCGTTCCCAATCAAAAATAGCAACCATTTTTCCCAATTTCAAGAAAAAAATTCCCAATCTCGTAAATTTATTCCCCTTTTGAACCGAAACGCATTCGTCTTAAAAAATGATAAAAGAGAAACAATAATTTGCCTGAATCGTTTGTTTATCGGCGATCTGTGAAAACTTCTTTCCGTGAAAAATGGATCTACTGGTGTAAAAACATTTACCGTAACGCAAGTAGAATATGGAGCGCGGCGCCCATGATTTCAGATAACTTATATTATGGTCAAATTATGGTTTGAATATTAACAGAAATTATGTTTTTATTTCGTTAACAAATGTTTTTTCGCGATAATCGTTCGACTGCGTACAAAACAGAAAGGATGAATCAAAAATGGTATGTGCAGTACCGGCTTGTATACTGACCCGCGAAAACTAGTAACGAAAATTTAAAAATGTCTTATAATATTTAAAACTATGCAAAAAGGCCGCAAAAAAAAGATGCCAAGGGTACTCCAAAACTAAACTCTCTGTGGAACAAAACATTAAATGTTTCAAAAGTTCTTTCCCAGTCAGTTGAAACTTGCCAAGTTTCTAATGATCAGATGATGGCCATTCTACTGTGTAAGTGATACATCTGTAAAGCTATCAGAACAAACCCTGGAAGAGATTTGTAACATTTCCAGGAACACTAAAGCAAGGCAAATCAAGCTATAGTGCAGATAAATGAATGTTGAAATTTCCCAATTTGGTTTGATTTGTTGATACTTTTTTACCAAATTTGAATATTTACCGCGTCAAAAATTCCCAATTTGGGCAGGGGCCTTTTTCCCAAAAACCCCTGAAAAAGCCCTGCTGTAAACCCATCAGAACAAACTCTGGAAGAGTTTTGTAACACTTCCAAGGACACTAAAGCAAGGCAAATCAAGCTATAATGCAGATAAATAAATATTGAAATTTCCCAATTTGGTTTGATTTATCGATACTTATTTCCCAAATTTGACTATTTACCGCATCAAAAATTCCCAATTTGTGAAGGGGCCTTTTTCCCAAAACCCCCTGAAAAAGCCCTGAGAAGTCATTTCTCCCTAAAATTTCAATGTAGCGAGAGCCCTGCCGTTACTGACAGCCAGACACACAGACATTATTAGTCTGCATAATTATACTCATCTCGATCGCGAGGAAAACCATTTAAGAATATTTTTGAGTTTATTAGCAGAATATTGTTGATACATGTATATTCACTGACTGTCACAATATGGCAGTGCTCTCACCAAGATCTTATGGGATTCAATAACGTGGAAATTCATGCAGACAACCCAAGCACTGCTGCAGCCATGCAGTGGCATCACCAGTAGAACACTGAACAACAATCCAGCATGCATAAAACAAACTATGTCCCTTAGTGTTCTGAAATCAGTGCAGTGGGGCAGCTGTAAGGTCACCATAGCAACACAGTAAGGTCTCCTTCAACCGCACAGGAGCTCTACGGGCGTGCTTAGAAATAGCAGAGTAAACGCTGTTGTTGTTAATGGTGCTTGTACAGAGACTTTAAGGCATTCTCAGAGATGTCACTGCATCTACATGGCGCATCCAAGGCACTTAGACCAGAGAAAAAAATTGTTAGATTCTCATCCGGATTTTAGGAAAAAAGGGCAGGTGGACAAGTTTTATTTTTTATTTACGAAATACCTGAGAATAGAAGTAAAAACTAACAAAAGTAGCAGGTAGATGCCTATCCTTGGTTAAAAAGCCATACCAGTCTTTAATTATGACACCATCGCCTTCTGTAAGCTTTGAAATGAGGAACATTTTGTGTTATTCTTGCTGTGTATATGTTTAATTTTACTTTATAATCAAGGCATCCATATCTGGGATGGCCTAAAACTTGTTCTAACAGAATATAATACGATTTTTCGACCAATAAATTTTTTAGGGGCGGGTGGTTTTGGACAGAGGCGGGCGGGGATTAGAATCCCCAACTCTTTTTCTATTGCCTTATATAGAGTTTTATTTATTTTATTGCGATTTTACGACTGTGTGCTCCCATTGTGCTTTACCACTTTTATCGTCATTTGCATGAAATGTGAAAAAATGTGTTTTCAGCACTGTCTGCAACAAAAGAAAACAAAGGCGTTCCTAAAACAGATGTCCCCGTTCCAAATATATTTTCACCAATTGAACACATCTTCTCTTTCCAGAATTTCGTCAAAATGCCAGCCTATTGGATAAATTGTGCTATGTATGACATGGTCAAATTTCATAAACTGTCTGGCAGCACTCACAAGCATCATGGCTGTCAAAGTAAATATATGAGCCGACTCATACAAAAACAAAGACGATTTTACTTTTTTAGGGTTGGAAAAGGTACAAGTAAATGGTAGATAATGATGGGAAAAAATATAATTTTATTTAAGGGATATGGGAATATTTTATAGTAGCGGAATGACAGTAGTCTACTAAAAAATGCGGTAATAAATGATTTTTTGCAAAAATTACCTAATCAGCTTATGATGTTGACAAAAGCACTTGTCAATGTTTTAACCGAAAGAAAAGCTGTAGCAATAAAATCGGTTTGAGTAAATTCCACTCGATTATTATTCAAAAAATAAACGGACAACAGTGTATAAAAGGTTCATTTTCCCACTGTTTTAACAGTTACAGTTCCTATTCAAAATTATTACTTACCCCACCCAATGTAACGAATGTAAACAAATCGACTAACGTTAATTTTTGGCTAAAAATCCTCAAATTGAGTATGACAATAACTTAAGATACTAAATTATTTTAAAATGAATTTAATCAATGCCCAATCCCGTTAGTATGATCCAGAAACATGATAGGCTAAGCCGTAAAACTACTCACACGATTTTGACAGATATCACGCGTGGATCATCCGATGACCTATGACCTATTGGGTTCGTGGGTAAACCCCTGACCAGACCTAGACCCAGACCAGACTGCGGAAACTAACGATTAGGTACGGAAATCTTCGCTCGTTTCCGACAATACAGTACAAAAGAAAGTACTAATAAGCGGTTCGTGTGTTGTTTTTCAAGCTTTAAATAATTCCCTAATTCTAATTCAGAAATTCTTTCTACTGTCAGAAAATTTCATATGGAATAATAAATTTCAGAATTAACTTAACAAAGATTGCTTTACAATCTCCATACTCATAATGTGCCTGACAAGTCAGAAAACACTCAGGTTAATCTGTATATTGCAATTTTCGCAAAATACTTTCATCACTAGCTATGAAAAAATGATTTTAAAAATGTATCACACAAGACAATGTATTTCATCCCATTCAATATAAGTCAGCATTAATTATCAATTCTTCTTCTTCTTCTTCTTCTTCTTCTTCTTCTTCTTCTTCTTCTTCTATGTTAATGCAATCATTCAATCACTGATATATTATGGCCGGGCGTGGGGAGTTAGTAAAAGAGAAAGGTGTCAGGGCTCCCAGGCTACTCAGTCCACCCAGGAGTGACATAAAAACGTGCAAAAAAGGTGCAAAACCTAACACCTTAAACAACCTTAAAAGCCCTAGTATACTACAATATGTATATGGTTTTGTGCAGAAGAGGAATTTAGTAGATTTAAAAATTAAAGCATAGCTTCGTGTTTATGGAGCAGTCCATGTAGCCAGCGCTGACTTGAATCCGGAGACTGAGTCAGTGCTGACTACATTCTGTGGGAGAGTATTCCACAGGTAGACTGTGCGTGGAAAGAATGAATAATTGTATGTATCATTAGTTGATTGTACTAGATGGTATGCTTGGTTATGGTAATGTCTTGATTGTCTTGTATTTGTAGAAACTGGTTCATGTCCATTGTAACTAAATTATTAGTCTCAATAATTCAACTGCAAGCACAGACCCATTATCATACTGACTTTTTACAGATGTCTGTCCTTTACGTCTCAAGCAGTTACGATCAAAACTGTGGTGGAAATCGACCCGATTTAAATTCTGTTATTTATCGATAAACGTGAGTCAGGTAAACTTTAAGCGCCGAAATCAAAATTTGTTGACATGGGTGGAGGTTTAAAAGAGTTTTGCATAAAAAACGAAACCGTTATTTATCAAGGATTACATATATTGATTCTACTTGAATGTAGCTTTTCAGGTATGTAATTTTTTAAAGATACATATGGTTTAAGATGCTTTATGGAGCCGCCAAAGTTGCGATTCAAATTCCGATCGGCGGCATATAAAAATAGAAGAAAAATGTTCCGCATTGATTTGAATAGTAACTGGGTTGTGCGCGAAGGACGATCATCACATATATAGAAAAGTCATTGTCACGCACAAATAGTTGTGCTACTAAATTATTAGCTATTTTATAGAATAGTACTAGTCTACTATTGGTACGCCTGCTTTCTAGGGATGGCCAATTTAATGCTTTTAGAATGTTTGCCATTGAACCTTGTGCCTTAGAATAGTCATTAAGAACAAATCGAGCTGCTCGTTTTTGTATAGTTTCTATCTTATCGATATCTTTCTTGAGGTAAGGATTCCAGGCAGCAGAAGAATATTCGAGTGCATTGTATGCTGCAGAAGTGGTAGTGTTACAATCGGCATGTTCTCAGATCACACATTGACTTGGAATTTGATCACCAAAGACATTTCCTGAAAATTCCTTTTTTTAAAATAAAGGGATAGATTTCATTGACCTTACAAGTATATTTAAAGATAATGTTCAATGGACTGTACCTAATTATTTAAAGAATACTAAACACCCAACGCTTGTTATAAATACAACAAGCCAATTTTAAATACAATACAATTTCTTCGGATTTAAAGATTGATAAAAATACACCGAAATCTTGAGATTGTTCAAATTCAAAATTTTTCTATCGACCTGCCGGTCATATCGTTACAGGAAATCCAAATGTTATCAAATATAATAGAATTCTTCATATAATTCGCAAAGGTCCGAGATATAGACTTTCGTCGGACATCGACTTTAATAACTGTCATGCGGAAATTGCAAGAACCTAGAAGCTCGATTGGTTTCTTTTATCCCTGTGATCGTGGTCTTGCTGATTTTACTCCAGGAGCTCTGGTCTCGGTAAGATCATTGAGTAACCGCCCCTTTGGCTTTTCAATGCTAGTAGCTTCTTATGTTTTATATGTTTGTGTGCTTTTGCATGCAACAATGTTGAGCTGATGGGTGGGTTGGAGTTATTTCACCAAGACAACTTGAACTTGTGAATTAATATGAGAACTTGTTGGGGCAAGTGTGAGGTTGGTGCACTCTAGAACCTGGTTTAAACCCCCAGGTGCAATTTGATTTGCCACTGTCAGTTCCAATGCGGTAACCCTTCGGGTTTTAATTTTTGTTAATTGTTTGTGGTGTATTTGTGAAACAGTACTGAACATTTTATTAACCATGCATTCACTCTCAGTGTTGAGCCGAAACAAGACAAATACCTACTATAAATTGGTTGCCTAAAATGCACAAAACACCGTACAAAGCAAACTCTAGATTTTGCAAAACTACTAAATTATCCGTGCTCTTAACATCTTGTCTCACAGCTATAAAAGATCATGTAATTATTGCAAAAAGGGTTTTGTCTATAAAAAAACTCAAAACATTCAAATGACTTGTTTAAGAAGCTTAAATCAAACAATGTTCAGGCGTTCTGTTTGTCTATTTATGACATCTCTACGTTATATACTTCTCTCCCACATAATCTAATAAAAGACAAACTAACCAGTCTCATTGAAAAAAACGTTTGCTAGAGAAAATAAAACCTTTATCTCTTGGTGCGGGTTCGCTCCCAGCTAGAGGCACTATCATTTGTAATGAGCGTAGGGCATTTTTTACAGATGGTTCTATGATAATTATGCTTCATAAACCTTATCGAGGCGCTTACATTTTTATTGCAGAATGTTTATGTGAGATTTGGAACCTCTATTTATAGACAAGTAATAGGCATTCCAATTGGGTGCTTATTGTGCACCCCTTGTTGCTGATCTGTTTTTATTGTTATGAAAGAGATTTAATGTTATCTCTTTCTACCGAACATCAAGATGACATAATTACAACCTTTAACAACACCTCGAGGGACATTGATGATTTTTTGAATATTGATAATAACCATTTTCCATCTCTGGTTAATAGAATTTACCCTCATGAACTACAACTTAATAAAGCAAACACTTCGGATAAGCAAGCAAACTTTCTTGATCTTAATCTTTCTATTGAAAATGGATACGTTACTACTAAAATATATTATAAAAGAGACGATTTTAATATAGTAAATTTTCCGCTTTTAGACGGCGATGTTCTTCGTGCAACATCTTAAGGGGTTTATGGGTTTATATCTCACAAAAAAGTATTCAAAAAAACAAATATTCAAAATAATTGACACTCGTATATCCTTCTATAAAAGAAACATAGCTTTATTACTACCTCCACCTCGTTTTAACTTTCGTCATTTGAAAAAGGGTATTCAAGATTTTCACGACAGATTTGTTTAAACACCTGCTGAAAATAATATAATTATAGCGTGACGTATACACTTTATTAATGTTCCGACGATCGCCGGAAACGATCGCAAAATTTCCGTACCTAATCGTTACTTTCCGAGGTCTGGCCTGGGTCTGGTCAGGGTTTTACCATCAATCCCTATTGGTGTACTCGATTACAAACCTGAAAATCAAGAGAATCTGCACCGGCTCTATTGGATAATTTCTTGACTCTGCATAGACTCCAAAGCCAATAAAATGAATAATTATTGTTAGTCCATAAACATTCTTATTGAAAACATACAATCTTAGCTTTAACTTTGCATTTTGTTCTTAAAACAGAAGTTTATGGAAACTTCTGATTAAAATGTAAGCATTTCAAAAGTGACGTGAAAGTAAAAAATTGACGCTCGTAACTTATTATTTCACGAAGATCTTAGATAACATAGTGGAAACGACAAGGTTCCGCCAAGGTAAATCCAGTTCCCACCGGGCTTAATCTTAAATTCCCACTATTTACAGTCAATTAAACATGATTTTTATCATCGTATTTCCTAGATCCTAGACAACAATAATTATATTGATGTGAAGATTTACATTTCATCTATTCAAACATTAAGAAAATTATGAGTTTACTTACTTGTAAAAATATTACTTTTCTCTTACCGAACAGACTCTTTTTTAAACGCGGTACCGCAAAAACGGGGCCACAAATATAAATTCGCGGTTGGGGCAATCTATCGAGCAAGATGTGGACATGAAATTGCTTCATGTCTTCGTTAGCTACTATTTTAAGTGATCTAGACATCTGTTTTTTAGAATAGGAAAAGGTGAAATATGCATATCAGGAATCGCCACATTCAGAAAAAAACAGCCTCCAGGAAGGGTCACTTAGTATTTTAATTACGCTTCCACAATATAGTGGCCGAGATGAAGGTGAGGAAGCCCATTCCTCGTAACTGCACTCCTCCTTCACATAATCACACAAGTTTAATTTTGTTTTTATGTTTTGTTTATCCTAACCTTTTATTAATAGACAAAATATGGAATAGACTTTGGAATAGATGAAAAGGGAACTTTGAATGAAAGCTACCGAACACGACAAATAATATGAAATATTGCAGGGTCGGTTTGATTTTGCCAGTTCCTTTTACAGTAATGGAAATTCATATTACTGCCCACTCCGCCAAGCCCCTGCGACTCAATATTTACTCCAGTAAACAGTACAATTTTGATCCATCCCAAAAAGATTGTATGAACATGGCGGTGAACATAAAACCTTCCGATGGGGTATTTTCAGATTAACACCATTCTTTGATTAGCGGTATTTTGGTCCACAGATCAAAGAATGGATGTGCCATAAACGAGCAAACAATGTGCGGAATTGAACAGAATTTTAATCTGATTGGACCTGTCACGTTAGATCTATGTATTTGGTAATTAGAACATGTGAAATATACTATACCGAGCTTGCAAACATTAGAACATTCTTAGATTAATACATTTTTTTAACTAAAATCTAAGTGGCAATGAGTATTTTTCCCAAAATTAATTTTTAAAATTTTAGCCAGTTTTCGTCATTCGCAATGTTAGTGTCCCTTTTATGCCTGTCGTGCGGAAATTGGAGTGTCCATGACAAATTGACGGAAAATCTCAGTATCATGCATATGTAAGGCGAGGATGGAAAAATATGTCCTCGAGGGTGAATTGCTTTTGCGGGAAAGAGGGTCGGTCGTGTTCCCGTCAAAACATTTAACCAGGGTACAGGTTCCACCGAGTCCAATATGATTTGAAATGCTGTTTCAGCTATTCAGGTGTAATATTCGGAAATATGACGACCAAATAGTCAACTTTGAATGAGATATACATTTTAAAAAGTGGGTTTCAAAACACCTCTTGTCCATACTTTCATGTTGAAATTGATGAAAACTTCTACCCATGCGTTCATATTGAATATTTTCTAACTTGTGGTCTTAATCCATAAATACGTCAGTCAAATAATGGAGGCTTATGGCATATGAAGACATGTTCAAAACGAACCTGTAGGACGAAACAAATGCCCAGGGCTATGCTTAATTGTCAAAATATTGACTTGTCTTTTTGCCATTTTTTGCGATTTCTTGCACATTTGTTGATAATATTCTTAGAAGTTACCGAATCTTTGGCGAAGTTAAAAAGACCATCGTGGAAAGTAAGCAGAGGCAATATCTTTATCTGATATATGCATTTTTAAAGAAATGCGAGACGATTCATTAACCCGATTCCCTCCTGAAAATCCGATCTACGGACCATTCGTTCTCCTAATTTCATTACACTCATGGTTGTCTCATTTTTTGGACGCATTATTAACTCAAATGTCAAAATGGATTTTAAACATTTAAGGGGTAAAAAAAGTGAAATATGCTTATCAGGAATGGCAAGACCCAGCAGACATATATATTTAACATAAATACAAGTAATGGCACAAACAAATTAATGTTAAATAGAAAAACACACATACATTAGATTTACAAATGTTTTAAAAATGCCTAAATGATGATTTAATCAAAATATAATCAAAGGAAAAATAAACGCAGGGTGACATAATTCGTAATATTTGCGAACGCGTTGATGCAAACAAAATGAATATAATTAGCAATCTCCTTCGCAGAGTTGTCGTTCCTTACACTCACTTTACATCTCTGCGAAAGACTCAATGTCAAGATTTTCTACCAAACTCGGCAGCCTTATTTTATACAGTCACAAATTATGAATTTGAAAGCTTCACGTAAAACAAATGACTGAAATCTTCACTATCTTTCATTAAAACCGAAGAAACCCAAGCTATTGTAAATGAAACTGGTGGACTATTTCTTTGAGTTAAAGTAAAAGTAGTTGAAAGTAGTCCCAGCCTATAACAGAGGTGAATGTAATGAGCGGATAGTGTAAGAGTGTATAATTAGTTTCTGTAGACCATACGGTATAATGAGATTGCGCAACAATGTCTCTCGAAAAAGCGTTAAATTTGGAAGAAAAAAATAACCATGTTCAAAGTTTACCCTGCGTTTCTTTATTCCTTGACTTTGTTAACCACTGTCTTTTTCCTGTATGCTGTTAGAAAATTTAACAACGAGTTTCGTAATTAATGTTTTCAAAAAATGTTTGATTTTAATTTTTTGGAGAGGCATAACTTTGGAATCTACCTGAAAAGAGAAATTATCCATAGAAAACATAATATTATTGTTTACAATTGCTAAAGTTTGAAACAAAGAAACCTTTTATACAGCACGATCACATGTTTCAAATACCTTGATATCCGAAAGTGTATACATGATGTAGTAATGCAGCGCAGGCAATTTCACTTGAATGGTTAAACGGTGAAATAAGGTCGGTTTTCTTATTTTGTAATTCGCTACGTTGTAATACACCAAAAGGTCCACCATCGAACGCGTACAAGTACCATGTGTGAACTAGATGGGTGTTCAGTTGAACACTTTTGTCGCCCTCTGGTACTATGTAGGAATATAAATGCAAGTGCAAAAAGGGGCATAACTCCATTTTGACCTAAAGAACTTTGCATCATCAAGAGCATGTTGTCATGAGCAATATACTTTGAAAGTTGGATAAAGAAATATTAAGAAATGGCAAAGTTATTATCAACATTAAGTTTTTGGTGTAAAAATCTATGTACAAAAGGGGGAAAAACTCCATCAAATGTGACCTTGACCTGAAGAATTAGGTATCATCACGAGCATGTTGTATATAATTTGCAAGTTTGATTTTGAAATATTGAGAAATGGCAAAGTTATAGCCAACGTAAAGATTTCATGTCAAAATCCAAGAACAAAAAGGTGCATTACTCCATCAAATGTGACCTTGATCTTGAGAATTTTGCATTATCTCGAGTGTGTTTTCATAAGCAATATAATTTGAAAGTTTGATGAAGAAATATTAAGAAATGGCAGTTATAGCCAGCTTTAAGTTTTCATACAAAAAGGGGCATAACTCCATCAAATGTGACATTGACCTTGAGAATTCGGCATCCTTTTGAGGGTGTTGTCATAAGCAATATAATTTGAAAGTTTGATGAAAAATATTACGAAATGGCAAAGTTATAACCAACGTTAAGTTTTCGTACAAAAGGCCCATAACTCCAGCAAATGTGACCTTGACCTTGAGAATTTAGTAAATCTCGAGCGTGTTGTAATTTATAAATAGGGATGGGAACGGTTATCCGGCTATCCGAATAGTAATAACATATCCGAATACTGTTCAAGTATCCGGATACTTTAATTTTCGCTATTATAAAAATTCAATATTTTTGATTTTTGAATGTTTCAAAGTTTTGTAAAATTTAACTAACTCACGCTGATAATTGTCTATACCAATCTCTCTGTTGACAGGTGACAGTTTGCCTCAGGCGAAACTCGGCCAGGTGGACCAAGCAAGGTTGACAAAAGTCGTGTTAATTGATTGTTTGTACAATGATAATTTAGGACCCTTGAAGATACATATACCAGACCGCGTTCTTTTGTTTAGTTGATTGGTATAATTGACAGCTTGATAGTTAAAACTTATTAACTTGCAAAAAGATGAATACGATTAGTCGATTAAAATATCCAATCGTTTCCAATCTTTCTCAATCTTGTTAAATTAATATCCAATCAGATTAAAGGATTGAAAATAATAACCTCATCCTTTTAAAATACTCTGTCGATTTGTGGTCTTTCTCCTCTCCGAATTCCCTGAGACGTGCACGTCCTGGAGAGGTGGTCTGCTGGAGTCAAGAGTCGCCGATAGACAGACATCGATGGGGGATTTCTCTCCCCCTACCCGCCGCCGTTCGATCGTCATTCACATATCTCCTTCATCGACGAAGCTGACTGCTTTTTAACCCAGATTTTAAACTTCTTCGGCTAGTATGGCCACAGGCGGGAGCAAAGTTGGTCGATGATGTGTGTTTGAGGGCTGGACGTTTGCGGAGATGGGAAGAGGGACTCTCCCATCGACCAAGATGGCAGAACCGACAACAATCAACGAAACCAGCAGACGATCTCTCCAGACAAACATCAGGGAGTGTGGCTCTTAAAAGACGACCAATTAGAAGAACGCCGAAAGAAGCACTCCATAACCAGGTCATCAACAAATAGGTCAACGAACAAAGGAAATTTACTAAAAATAGTAACGGTAGAATCAACAAATCAACATCAAGGAATATCGGAGAAGATAGAAGGAATGCGTCCTCTTTATTCGCGTTCCGAAAGGACAGGCAGTCCGGGGGTGGAGAGGATGGATCCCATATCGAGAGAAATTCCACACTAGAGGGAAAATTAAAGAAGAAAGAAGAAACTACACTAGAAAAGAAGAGTAATAACTACAGACAGACGCCTAAATGGTTCGCCGATGGCGTCTTTAAACAAACCTTCATACATACATACATGGTCTTTCTCACTTTCCTCGAGTCTTAATTGCAGTTATCATTACGATCTAAATATCATTCACTATGCCTCCTACATCGTCATCTGATGTCTGGACGTACTTTACTAAGATAGTGGCTAAATGGATCTGGTGTATAGCGGTGGAACATTCAACCTCCGCAATCATCTGAAGCGCCATCCTGTCGCCAGCCCGCCAAGCACGCCTAGTACGCCTGTTCGTACGTCACGTGACACAGCCATGAAGCAGACGACACTTTTTTGCGTTCCTTATGCTAACTTAACAAATTAAAATAAGTTTGTATGTTTTTAATTGTAAACAAGCTAGATGTCTTTTTGCATATTGTAAAACAAGATAGTGTTAAATTGAAAACAAACTAGTCGTTACGGTAATAAATTAAAATCAAAAACTGCTACGGCATTTAATCATAAAACCTTTTATCTACACAATGTCTAAGCCAACGAATATAACAATATTGCATTAGAAGTTTGAGCCAAATACAAATAATTTTTAATCAATAAATGAAAAAGCCATTTTAAAGTGTTAAGAAAACTCTGGTTTTAAGAAACAGTTGTATTCTTCAAATGATGTTTTGGACCAATTATTTAAACTTAATCCTGCTAATCATTTAAGTGGGTCCTGAAATAAACAAAAATGGAGAAATCAGTGTCATTTTCATATGCTAATCAGGAATAATATATAATGCAGAATGTTTTAACTGTTTTTATTATTTTTCTAACTACTCACTCGCCCAAAGTTCTAATTGGTCATAAATTGTATATATTGACTACGTATGCTAGTTTCGATTATTTCCTATGTCGCGCGAATGTTCACACTTGCTCCAACAGGTTCTCATATCAACAGACAAGTACAAGTTGTCTTGGTGAAATAACTCCAAATCATCCAAAATTGGATACCTAAACACGAATTATTGCTACAAATGCTATTAAATAATGAGTTTTTTTTTATTTTCTTGCAAACAAAACAAACAATTCAATGTAGTTTTCTGTATGATTGTCCTTCAACTGCATGAACTCAAGTTTAGCTACATTAGGGATAAGTCATGAAAAACTATTCAAATAAGAATAATTCAAAGTGTAACGATTAAATCGAACACTCTTCTTGACAAATGATTACACATACAGGTTAATGTCAATGTTTTTCTAAAACAGTTATATAAAGTGACCATTTAGTGTGTGTATATCTTGTCTCAGATAAAAACTACAGATCCCAATAGTCACATATCGTCAGAATTTCACTAAAGGTAAAACAATCAAAATAAATAAGAGTAAAACCCCTGAAAAAAGACCATCCCGATATTAAGCCCATCCTGAATAAAGAACACTATTTCTATGTCCGTTTTAACAGTCCGCAGAATTTTCTAGCCCGGAATAAAGACAATTCCACAATAAAGACCACTAAACAATGTAATTCTGCATACGGTTTTTCACAAATACAATTGGTTTGTTTTGTGCAATGAAGGTCCGCCCATAAGTAGTCATGAGGACTAAACAAAACCGCGTAGTTGCCATCTTTGCCCAGGGTAGGTTCACCAGGACCCCACGCCACGAAGGTTGCCGGTTCTCCAGATGGGACTTGTTTCCAAACATCTTCGGTCTGCTCATCGGTCATGCCGATCCAATAAGTATGCACTAGGAAACCAAAAAGCTCTGTAAAAATAAGACATATAAGTTTTTTTTTTCTCTATTATCAGTAAGATAACCTGTGACCGCTGTCGTGCAGTGATGATAACGTATATCAGGGCGGTCCGATCAACATTTTTTGAGGTTGTCCCGGTTACCTCAATTGGTTTCGTTGTCAGAATTTCTGGGCTAGGCGCTTTCGTCGTGATGGTGCGGTTTCGCTCAAAGGTAGAGGCAATATCATTTAATAATTTGAAACGGTTTTTATACATACATTTTAATATATTTAAGAAATAAGAAACGCAACTGCTTTAAGCATGAAATGCATTTCTGTGCAAGATTTATTACAAACTCTAGTTCTTGTACAACAACCAAACTATCTGTGCTCTTAACATCTTGTCTTACAGCTATAAAAACGTGTAATGAGGTATTGCGAAAAGGTTTTTGAAACTACTGGCAAAAATTTATTTTGGTCTATAAATAAGTCAATTGACGTTTTGAAGGAACTTAAATCAAATAATTTTCAGGCGTTCTGTTTTTCTACTTATGATTTTTCTACTTTGTATACTTCTCTCCCTCATAATTTAATAAGAGACAAGCTAACCAGCATCATTGAAAAAACTTAAATTGAATAAAACATTTATCGCTTGTAATGAACATAGGGCATTCTTTACAGACGGTTCTTATGATAATTATACTTCATGGACCTGTCAAGACCTTATCCAGGCGCTCCCATTTTTATTGGATAATATTTATTTGAAAGTTGGTACCTCTATTTATAAACAAGTAATAGGCATTCCAATGGGTACTAATTGTGCACCCCTTGTTGTTGATCTGTTTTATACTGTTATGAAGGAGACTTTATGTTATCTCTTTCTACCGAACATCAAGATGATATTATTACAGCTTCAAACAACACCTCGAGGTACCTTGATGATTTATTAGATATATATGTAGATAATAACCATTTTCCATTACTTGTTAATAAGATTTATCCTAAAGAACTACAGCTTAATAAAGCGAACACTTCAGAAAAGCAAGCAAACTTTCTTGATCTGAATCTGTCTATTGAAAAGGGTTACGTCACTACTAAAATATATGATAAAAGAGATGATTTTAATTTTTGTCTATAAATAATTTTGAAACTGATTATTGTAATACCATGCTCTCTTTTCCTCTCTACTTTTTGGCTGTGTGGGGAGGCTGTATCTGCTGGATGTGGCCATTCATGATATGCATATTTCATTTTTTGTTAAAAGAGGCTGGGTTTCTAAATTCTTTAAATATATGTAAGTGAACCATCTGAAAGTTTAATAATAAGCATATTATTGTTGTTCTTATGAGTAATTATGAATTAAGGTTCAATATTCTTTATAATATGCGGAAAGATTTACCATTCACAGGTCGTATGACGTCACGGATGAACGTGTTCTCTTCTTCTGTCTCTATATTTATCAGGTGGGAACCATTCAGACTAACACAAAACTTCTACAAAAAAAGAACGGTTTTACGTATGTCAATTTTAAACATGCAAATAATGTAATATATGTACTAAAATTGTGATATTATTCACTTTTTACTTATTATATATGGTTCAAAATTGTATTGCATTTTATTCTATTTTTCCATTATAATTATAAAAATAGATTAAAAAAGGTAATTTTGACAGCTACCGAACACGACAAAAAATATTGCAGGCTAGGATTGATTGAGTCTGTTCATGAGCAGTAATGCAAATGAATATAGCTGCCGCCACCGCCTTGCCCCGGGTTAAGCACAACTTAAAATTACACCAATAAACTGTACAATTTTGATCCATCTCGAATGACGGTGTGAATTTGACGGTGAACATGGAACCTCCAATGCGATATTTTCAGATTTATACCATTTCATGTTCAGCGGCGTATGGTCCCCAAATAAAAGACTGGGCTTGCCCTAAACGTGAAAACAATAGGCGGAACTAACAAAATAGAATTTTGACAGGGGATCTGAGGATATAAAATCCTGCATATCACAGACAATGCCAAAGTTCAGTTGAAAGCTAATTGCCCTATTCATAATCTAAGTCAATTAAGTGATTTATTTCTTTAAAAAAAAAGTAATTCAAATGTGTATATAATAAAAATTATAAGTGTTTTCATGTGTTTTTTTTTTCTCTTGTCAACGTTATATTGTTACTTACGTCGGTCAAATGAACAATTTGTGCTGACTTTTTACCGAACATTAATAAAATTTGTATTGTATTACATTTTATTGCATTGTATTGTATTTTATTTTATGAATAACCTATCTCATATTGGCTCAGGAAATCTCGTATAAGCCCAGGAATTCTCATATTTGCCCAGTTAAGTCTTCATACAAATTTGATGTTTTTATTGTGTTTCTTAATATGTCATTAATCAAGTAAATTCACATTGGCTATGTTATTCTGTCTCGAACTTATATGAATACCCTCGGACCAGTAACAAGGCCATTATGAATTCACTTGTTTAATAATTGTATTGTATTGTGTTGTATTGTAATGTATTGTATTGTATTGTATTGTATTAATCAAGTGACTTCATATTGGCCTTGTTATTAGACCCAGATCAGTCATAATGCATTACTCAAACAATTGTAATTGTTTGAAACAATGTAACACAAAGTCAAATAAAAACTAACAGAGGTTCGGATCAGACAGGTACATGGTAAACCAGTTAAGACCAGAAACTTTATATGCTGCGAAAAGATACAGTATTTGAAGATATTTTTATATGACAGTTAATACTAGCTATAAATAATAATATTACTTCACTATCGGCAAACGTGAGACCGCTGTTTTCAATGTAATAACAGGACTCGCCGAAATATATCCAATCGTCCTCACATTCTTTCTTTGCTTCATCTAAAACTAAAAGATTAAATATTAACATATAATACAATGTGTATAGGAAACAGATATTTCTATGAGTATTTTTTTATTTTACCATATATTCAACACTGCGCATTTAATACACAGTTTATGACACCAAAAACATAAATCCGGACTAGTATCAGTCATCATAAGTCCGATAAATTGACTGTTTTTGGAATGCACTGTATTCGTAATTACTCATGAATACATATACGAGTACGCTATAACCCCCAAAGAACAGTCAATTTACCGCACCCTTTCAGTAATATTAGTAGTAAGTCAAATGTTTCAGCTTCACTATTTAGAGGTATTTTTCGCTGATGTATGTTTCAGTATGGGCATAATAAAGAAGTAATACAAATAAATCCCTGTATAAAAAGAAATACCAGATGCAACGTAAGAATTAAAAAGGTGACCGTTAAAAGTTTTGTTTGACATTTGGTTAAAAGGACATTCATATACTATCTACGGATCACAGGTGTCCGTATCATTGTTAAAAAAATAAAATTCCAATAAAGAAAAAAAAGTTTTTGTTTTTTTTGATATATATATATATAAATAAAGGTCCCCATGTAGCGGGTCCCATACACTGATAATGACAAAGAACTGAAAAATTTTATCATTTAAACAAACAAATCTAGCTTAAACAATACAGCAATAGATGAGTCTTGCATTATGCTAACATGTCGCGAAAACCGATTGGAATTTCCTCAAACCGATTTTTTGCTAGAGCTTTTCATATCGGCTCAAACATAGCCAAACGTTTTGGTCGACATCGATGAGGTGATCGCAAAAAACCTTTTGGTTACGGTATAATCTAGTGTATTTCCGCTTCTATGAAATATTCACACGGCCCATACATAAAATACATATTTTTCAATCATTATCTACCATCAACTTGTACCTTTTCTCGATCTAACGCTAAAATCCTCTTTGTTTTTGGATGCGTCGTCTCAAATATTTACTTTGACAGCCATGATACTTCCAAATGGTTTCGGTAAGTTTACGGAATTCGCCGATCTCAAATTTTGCAACGATTTCTTCGATTGGCTGGTAGTCTAAAACGCCAGCCAATCGGAAAAACAATTGCAAAAATTGACATCGTCGTATTCCGTTAACTCAAAAATCAAATTAAAAAATACTAATGATTCAAGCGCGAATCACACCACTACATTTAAAAAGGAATAATCACAATTTAAAATTAAAAATAATATTTTTACAAATCTTGAATTTTAATAATGTGTTTGTGTGCAAACACGTATATGGTTACATACTAGATATGTAATTGTTTTATATCATAAAAAATGAATTTTGTCCATTTTTCTCATTTTCATGTTGTTTTTTATAACCACGTGAGAAATAAATATTGCATTGTGTTGTCTTAATAAATCAACTCTCCATAAAACAATAGTGAAGAAAAAAGTTGTAGTGATTATAAACCGCAGCTGTAATTGTTTGAATTAAATCTGGGCTTCAAAAAGTTAGTTCTTAATTTGTGGTACTAATACCCCTGTTTAAATGTTTTTTCTGTATGACAAAGATTACGTTCACTGAAATTTTAAAATTGTATTAAGCTTTTTAAGAAAAAGCAGTCAAGCTGGGATATAAAAACCCAATAAATTGCTGTACGTGGGAAATCACCATTTATAAAAGGAAAATTTACAAACAAATTAAAACACAGTTCACATCCTATTTGTACCGTCCCGGCGAGACTAAGACGGACAATAAACCATTAGATTGAAAACCTTGTCCTCTCAAGGAGAGACCAAGGACATCGTAACATCTCGGCTAAAAACGGTACCGTCCCGGCGAGACTAAGACGTACACTGTATGTAACTTTCAGATTGAGGACTTTGTCCTCGCAAGGAGAGACCAAGGACATCGTAACATCTAGGCTAAATGACCGTGTACCGTCCCGGCGAGACTTATAAATAAACTATATGTACCTTCCAAATAGAGGACCAAATAAATTAGACTTGTTTCAAATGTAATGTTTGCGGATTCAATATAAACAGAACATAGAATTTCTACTTTGAAAACTAGTTGAGAATTTTTTTTAACAATTAAAATGCAAATGCTTTAATTAGCAAATTCCATAACTAATAATCTGTAAAAAAGCTGTACTTTCAAAATAGATATTTAAAAAAAACAAACATAAGCTTTAATTGTTTGAAACGAAATTATCTCAAATATCAATAAACAGTTTCCATATATATAACTCACTAGTATGTTATCTGTTCAAATCTTTCTTGAGAAATAACTGGATCTTTTAGCAAAGTTACAGATAAAGAAATGCTACTCAAATCGCAACGCTGATAATGATGATAACGATGGTGTTACTGTAACACTTCAACAGTTTGATGGAAGGAATGATTGTCATCTAAAACAAACAAGGCATTGACATGACTGTTTCTGATTTATTAATTTATAAAAGTTGAAAGTAACTTCAAAGTTAAGTTCAACCTTTTTGAACATGCTAAAATTATCAAATAGATCAAAAACATTGTTTAAACATTACTGTATAGAATATGTACTTTCCGCTCAAAACAAGAATGATTAATGTTTAATTTGTCCAGAGATACATTAAAGGTACCTACCTATTCAGTGGTCATGTATCAGATGAAAATACTAAATGTTTAAAAAATATCGTAATTTATATTATAAAGTGAAGAAGACCTCTGAACAAATTGAATGTGATGTTACACAGTTAACTTACGAGTGAATCTACAGTTATACCTGCCTTACCAGCCACCTGCGAATAGCAACTACCTGTCTTTAGCAGCCAGTTTGAAGATGTCCTAAACTGACATTTTGTTTCAATTTGTATCTGTCTAAAGCAACCACCTGTCTTAAACAGCCACTTTTTGCCACTCCTTTGGGTGGCTGCTTAAGACATGTTCGACTGTATTTCAAGTACAAGTTGTTATAACGTTACTAAAAGTAAAATATGCTTATCTAGAAATGCCACACAGAAATCACAGCCCTATGCAGCCATAAAGTAGGGAAGAAAAGAGAGCACGTGTTTATATGAAGATCAATTTCTAATAAGACACTACAAAACAATTAACGTAAATTGTGCGGGGTTACAGCCTCGGAACGTTAAGTGGCAAAACAATTTGCAACTGTGGGTTTACACCAGATTATAGGGTGCACAAACCTCACACTTGCCTCAATATGGGCTGAAGGTTATAAAGCTGAGAATGGAAACCAGTCTCAAATCACAAGCATCTGATAAGAAGCTAATATTATTGCAAAGTTTATCGGCGGGTACTCAATGACCTTACCGAGACTAGAGTCCCTTAAGTCAAATAATTAAGAACACGATGGATAATAGAAACCGAGGCAGTAAATTTCACTCGCAACAGATCAGAAAATGTAGTGATTAGTTCATCTTTCAGTGAATTTCCCTTTTTCGTTAATTGTTTGGGGCGTCCTATTTGAATTGACATAATTATAACAAAAATGCTCTCTCTCTCTTCCTCCCTTCTTGTTCGCTGCGTAGGGAGGCTGTGTTTTGTGTGTGTGGCGATTCTTGATATGCATATTTTTTCAGCCATATTAGGCATGATATAAATATGGTGATGGAATTTATATTAACCACAACTGAGACATTGAAGTTACCAAAATCTATGCCGGATGTAACAGAAACGATGAATGACGATTAAATTTTATAATCGTCCGATTTTATCCAACTTTTTTTTCTTAAAGATGGCTTTCCATTTTAGTATTATCACAACAACATATTGTATTTGGATATATTGATCAGCTTTTGAACACGTTACAGGATCTCTAATATTGTGAATGGCTGCAAATCCTTCTGCTTGTAAAATTCACCTGCCTTTATCGTAAAAGTTGTGTGCTCTTTCATTCTTTGCAGCAAATTAATGTTTGGTATTTGTAATGATATGGTTTATTTTTTATGTTGAAATCATTCCAACTTTTATAAAAAAAACTAGAATGTGTCCTCAGACACCGATACTCCCACTGCTTCAATATTAGTAATAATAAAGGGCCATAACTCTGGTAAAAATAGCCGCAGCAAAAAATCCTATCTTCACGATCATCCACACATCCTGCTTGATCATCTGTGGAAGTTTGAAAGAAATCCGCCTGATAGTTTAGGAGGAGTTGGTGCCACCAGATTTGGAGGACGTACGGGCGGATGTACGGACGGACGAGTGCAAATCTCAATGCCTCCAACTCAGGGCCGTGGGAGTATAAAAATCTAGTTTGTTCTTAACTTAAAGAGCCTACTACCTTACACACCTACATGTGAAGTAATTTTTGTTGACCGAGTAATATAATAGGAAGGAATATGTGGCGAAGTAAGGAAATCCCCCAAAAAAGAAAATTTGTGGTCTTAAATTTGACAACAATATTTTGTGGGGACGAGCCACACAATGTTTCGCGATCCTCTTTGCGAGTCGACGAAAGCAAAGTTTTCTTGGAAGTTGATGTACCCGAAACACAGAACCAGTTATGGTTCGGAAAAATTTACACAAATTTAGACTTGAAACAGAAGCTTTACCTAGACGACTTTTGGAGTTGATCTATGTTTCTTGGACGCGACACTCCGACTCACCTAGCACATTTGAGCAGTTTGGTTTAAGTGATTTTATAAGTGGATGAGCAATGCTCCGGATTTTAGACATTTGATAAATATTTTTAATTAAACCCAAATGTGTAACTTTGACCTTTGAGGTAGGACCGTGGTTTGTGTACGCGACATTTGGACTTATAATGAAGAAATTGTGTCAAGTGTGGTTAAAATCTTTAAAGGTTTGTTTTTAATGTGCTCCGAAGACTACATGTGTGATAGACGGGCATGCGGACAGACGGAGGCGATCACTACACTTACGTGAAAGTTTTCTATTCTAATAATGTAACAAATATCAGCAATTGTTTTCTTATCAAGCTTTTTAATTGAAATTATCAAAGGGATTTTTGGCCGAGTGGGGATGATGTGCCTGCTGCATGTGGCCATTCCCGATATGCATATTTCACTTTTGTAAAAATTATGATTGTTGCTAGGAGTAGGAAAGTCAACAAAGTTAACTAGCTTTATATACATTTTATATATAACATTGAGTCATAAATACATTGTTTTATATTATATCACAATGTTAAATCTACGACAGTTTCTTGAAAAGTCTCATCTCTAGTAGTAATCCAACTGGGATATATCCGTGAGCATTAGAATATACTTGCCAGCACAAACAAGACGGTGAAAGTAATGCTCAGACCTGAAACTGTAGAAAACAGGTTTCATAAGTTTTGTTTAATCAGTACAATGGTTAGCGGGAGGAAACGTTCAGTTAGCGTGATAAAACTGTACAGTGCATTGTATAGATAATGCTTCTACATATTACAATAAAGTAATGTCCAATTAACGTTGCCATGTGCTGCAATATCAACATTTGTTCTCTTCATCCATACCTACGTGTGAATAACAAAGGTAATCTTGAAGGTGGTTATGGCTCCCACCCGTACCAAGCTCGCCAAAAGATCATGTGTCTTTGGAAATTATAGTTATCCTTATTTTTCAATATGTAATTTCTTAGAAACCATAGGGGTTAACATTTATTATATTAAAGCTATTTGGAAACGATTGCGTGCTCTACTATAAGGGCCGAAAATAAAGCAAGCAGATATACTAAATCGCATTTCAAATTGGAAATTTCATCTGAGAAGTGAGAAAGGACTGTTAAAGAGCACCATTCTTTGCCCAATTCCCTATAAAACTGATGGTTTCAAGAAAAGAAAACTGGGATACTGGCGAGTCGCCACTGATCCTTTTCCACTACTACACAAAACATTTTATTGGTACGATTTGAAAGAATTCTTAAGTGGTTATCCCTTATCTCCCAAACACAAATTTGGTTTTCCTTAAATAAAGATAAAGAAGTATAGAAAGTTTCAAAGCTGTAAAAAGTTATGATCATCTACACCAGCTTGCACGCAAACTTAAACCTTGAATATTCTAAATGCCAAAAATTAATATTTTTCCTAAATTACAATAACATTTAACAGGATCTGCACCCATGGAAATGGCTTTTGGACGCGACATGCATGAAATCAAAATATTTAGCCTGTGTTTATGTTTAATGGAAAACGCTATTTGCTTTCCTTAAAAATGAAATAACCTGTCTTCGATTACATACATAAACATTTTTATCAAGTAAAGACATCTTCAAACTTGTTTTAATGAACGAGCTTGTGCATTTTGTCATAAAGCGCACATACAATTAAATGCATCATTTCATTATTACGAATGACTATTTGTGACGAATTGATCCTTTATAATGTTATATAATAAAATGCAAATTAAGTATTCCGAATACTTAAATGTGTCATTTTAAAACATATGAAGTTAAAATACCAAAAAACTGCATATTTCTAATATCAAAGTTGAAAGTAAATTTCAACGCCTTGTGTGGCGTACAAGAATTATACTTACGTGGTTTCGCTCCATTAGCATTCGGATCAGTAATACGAAGCACTTGTGCGATCTCCGATGTAAATCTACCATCACTACTTCCCCTCTCTTGGACTTGCCTTTTTCCGTTGTTTTGACAGGAAAGCTAAAATTTATTCCAGCATTTTATGGCCCGATTCTGAATAGAAAACTACGTTTTTGTGCAAAAGAAAATTAGACAGAGTTGGGGCAGATGAAATTAACAATTTTCTTTCGTGAATTTCAAGGTCGTTAATAAAAAGAACTGAAGTATAGTTCGATTACATTTGTAAGTGCACTATTTCGTGAATCTACTTTTGTGTTTTTGCTTTTGTCAAATCCTAATAAAGAGTTTTAACATATATAAACTTTTGGGATTAATGGCTGCTTACTTAAAGCAAGTTGGTTTGGAGTTGTATTTAAAGAATATTTTCTGATTTTATTTTCTGCAGGAACTTGAAAACATTTTTTTTCTTATAAACTTAATATCCTTTATAAACACGACTTCCATCTAAAATTCCAACTATAGCAGAAGGAAATCGCTTATAGAAATGTTTGAAGGTTTGTATTCGTTAAATTAAGATAAGAAAAGAGCATAATTTTTATGTCTTCGTTAAAGCGATAGCTTCCCAAGTACTCGTACCGTTTGTGTGGATTTTGAGAATTACCCAAGAATCTAACCCTTGCTGGTTTCCTACCGACTTTAACATATAGACACAATACAATGAATAAGTGCAGATATTGACCTGTAACTATGCAAAATGAAAATTAACCTTTAATGATCGAAGATACGGGTCCTTCTTGAAATCTGCTGACCCAGATCCAAAATCTTACCAGAAGTTACAGACATAAGAATGAACAGTTCGGGCAATTTCCTGTAATTTTGCTGCACGATAATAAACCATGAATTGCCAAAGTTACAGATTCATATTGAAATGTGCTGTCCGAGATCCAGATGCTTATGTTTATTAAGGGCTTACCACACTCCTCCCAATCCTGTTCATCGATAAAAAAATAAATTATCAAAATGTCAATAACGGCAAAATGCTGTTAAATGAAACTTTGCACAAATGTTATTAATGTATCTTTATTTTGCAGATGGCAAGACACGTTATAACAGTAAAGAAAAATAGCGAGATCAAAAATTCCCTCAACTTCTATTTACATAAATTCACAAAAACTACACAACACAAGACATTTTAAATGCCCATATGAGTAATATGATACTGACAACAATTTATTGTGTCCTCGTGACTTACATATGTACACTTTACGAGATATAAGTAAAAGTGTGTTTGACCTTCAATTTTCTGGTAGCTTCCTGGTCGTGTAAACGAATGACAATCACTGATTTCTATTTTACCTAGTTTGAAAGTTTTTTTACAAAGTACACAACATTTTCTAGTCAGTAACTTTGAACTCACGTGGGAATTAAAAATTATGTTTTGTATCGCTTAGTTTTTGTGAATTTATGTAAATAGAATTTTAAGGAATTTTAAGGTCTAGCTTGTTTTCTTTTCTATTCTAACGTGTCTTACTGTATGCAAAATCAAGATACATTAGTAACATTCATTTGTGCAAAGTTTCATTGAACGGCATTTTGCCATTGAGATTGATAATTTTCTTTTTATCGATGAACAGGATTGGGAGGAGTGCGGCAAGCCCTTAACTGCCAATACTTGAAACAAAAGCAATACAAAGTATTGTGCCAACAACTTTGTTAGTGTACTTACTATGCAGTCTGTTGTCGTGGGGCACACTGTCAGCCAACAGTAAAGGAACACATCGGTGTTTTCGTAGAATTTGAACGCGTTGATTGTGGCTGCTGCTACGCCAGAAGCAGGAATAAAGTTGCTAATCAGATCCGTACTCATTGTGCAACTGAAAAGAAATTGTTCCATCAATGTGTATCCATTAGCTATCCGTGGTTAATGAAACGCCATTGATAATTCTGTACTCAAATGATAGAAAAGGAAATTTAAGGTAATTCATACTTGCTCATAATACAGTTTTACGGATAATGAGCTGTGAAAATGAAATTATCGTTTTTTAACAATTTTCAAACATACTGTTATATTGTTATAAACAGATTAATATTGATAATTACAGAAGACAATTGTTGAAAAATAAAGAATTTAGTTAGAATGGTAATAAAATGTGGTACCTGCTATGTTGTCTAATCCGGGTGACAAAATAAAGCACTTTCCACTCAAATATATCCAAAATAATTACAATATTCAGTTTAAGGTTCCTTCTAGGGTCAACCAGTTTTATTTTTTCAAAATAACTTGAAAATATTGCTCTTATAAATCGAAATCCAAACATATCATCCTTTGTCCCATGAGGTCACTCACCCATGCAAAATAATGCAAATCATGCCCACTTGTGATTACCTATAGGACACTTTAATCTCTACATGTATAACAATGTAAATCTTGTGTGATGGTATTTGTGTAGTGTTTTGAAATTCATTATAGTCAATGTTTAAAAAGTTTTGAAAAAATAACAATGGTTGGCCCTAGAGGGAACATTGAACTGGATATTCTAATTATTTTGGATTTATTTGAGTGGAAAATGCTTTATTTTGACACCCGGATTAGACAACATAGAAGGTACCACATTTTATAACTTTTCTAATAAAAGTCTTTTTTTTCTAATTTTGTCTCCTGTTATTATCAATATTCATCTGTTTGTAACAATATGGTAACAGTTTGTTTGAAAATTGTTGAAAAAATGATAAATTAATTTTCACAGCTCATCGTTAGTAAAACTGCATTATGTGCAAGTATGAATTACCTTAATACATAAATCTAGCGTCTGGTCCCGATCACCGGGGGTCTATGGTGATACTTGCAAATATCTAGAGTTCTTGTAACTATTGTTTTTATACTCCGAATTATTGTTTATGGGTAACGCGTATAAAGCAATATCGTCTGCTCACTTGATGATGTCATTGTAAATGATTGACCTCGTCATTTCTAAAACTACTCTTCCCATGACGTGCTTATTTTTAATATAGATAACACTTAAACGAAATTACTCAAAAGCGGAAAAAAATCAAGATAATGTTTGCCATTCACTTAAATGGATCAATATTGCAGATTGTTATTTGCCTATCGGCGAGGTATTTTGTTTTTCCATAAAGAGGATTGAAAAACGATGGCAACACATCTGGTTTCAAGGTCATAAAACTAAATCTGGAAATCAGTCTCAAATCTCAGGCATCCGATCGAATGAAATGTCGGCCAGTCGCCATTTCAACCAATCAGATCCTTGAGATTTGAGACTGATCTCAAAAGTTAGTTTTATAACATTCGGCCCTGCATTTATTGCCAATGAGGATCTGTTCAAGAAACATTTAGTTAATATTAAGAATATTTATAGACAGGTTAACAAACATGACCACATGACCACTAATATCGCATTCATCAGCACATGCTTATATTGCACAAAATTGAATGCGAAATGTTCTTACTAGTTTGAAATCAGTTCGATCGATGTTTCAGCGTTGTAACTTGTTCCGGGATTGGCAGTGCAATAGTGTACTTCCAAAAAGTATTCGCCTGTAAAGAAAAGAAAAAGAATGTTTAATAATAATGCCATAAATAAATATCTCAAGTTACATGAAAAATAGTTATTTGTTTTTTAGATCTAACTCCAGCGACACAATGCCCAGCTGATTTTAGGAATGCATTACAAAATCATTCTTTTCTATTAAAAGTTATTTATAACACGTACTTGGATCTGATCTAAAAATAAATTGTATGAATTTCTGGATCAAACCTCGTACATTTAGACTTAAAAATTAATATAAAAATTGACAGTTATGGCCGCGTTTTTATTTCAAATCGGCGCGTAAAACCTATTGATTGTTCGAAATCCCTATATCCCTTAATACACGTGTAGTCTATGGTAGTCTCAAAACGGCATAATCCTGTTGTCAACAATGTTCCCAAATTCAGTCAGTAACTCCCGTTTTAACATGCCCATGAACAGTTTGACAAATGGTTTCATTATACATTCAGTGTTTGATGTGTCTATTTAAAAGATGAACTTACTGGGAAAATAAATACTCCAAATCACTTGCTCGCCCACATTGGCTGAAGTTTTATCAAGGTCGCTCCAGACATTGTAGGTGACATCGATAGCCTGTGTTTCATTATACTGGATGCTGAAACAAATGATAAAGTTCTGTTCACGTGCACATTTAAAAGACACAGGTATACAAAATATCAAGTATCTTTTCAGCCGCGTGTATTAATCATCTTGCTGGAAACCAAAACATAAAAAAACGGATTATTCTTTGATTATTCTTTACTATAGTTCCTGTTGAGTGCCTTGTTGAATGATCCACCGAAATTGAATGAGATTGTTATAACATTACAGGAACATAGACTTTTTTAGCCTGAATAAAACTCTGCAGTTTAAATTACGGATGTTTTTTATTATGGATGTTGGCATTTAAAGCCAATTTGCCTAAGCTCGATTCTGTATACTAACTTTATCAACCATAATCTACGTTATGCTATGACATTTTGTCATACGAAACTGCACGTGAATCCCGCAATGAACGAGATTAAGATAATCTGGAATCTTTTGCGAGAATTATCTAGTTTCAATACAGAGCAATACAAGCGTTACTTAAACAAACTGAACTTGCTTTACAAAACGATGTCATGACAATTAAGGTAATCGAGTACATATTAAACTGATTTAAAACTGGAAAAATAGGTGCAGTAAAATGCCATTGCCAACAAAAACACATGACATTCAAATACATTCCACGAGGAAACTTATTTATTTAAAAAAATTCAATACAAGTTGTATGAACAAAACATTCAATCCTGTTAAGATTGAAAAATTCCACTTTAAAAACAAATATCATGATGGTAGCCACCTTGCGCCGAATGTGTTGTTGATTGTGTGGCCTGTTGGTTCTATTTCATTACAAGTGATGTTGACCACTGTAATAGTGGTGCCTCCGATGATTTGGTTAGCCGACATACCGTCGTACGATCCGAAGGAGAACACGATGTATTTGTCCTGTGGAAAATAATATTCTGTTAGAATACTTAGTTTAGTTTATTCTCTCTATTATCGCAATCATTAAGCCCGTTTCTCTACAGGATTTGGGTTCTATACCAACGGCGACAAGTGGAGATTCAAATAATGATACTTTTGAATACTATATTAGAATAATGATATTTCAAATGCTGATTTCTTAATAAGCTATTTCAAGTTTTAAATAATTTAATTAACAAGGGGTATCACTACAATTTAACCCCCTAAGGAATAGTATAGTATGATCTGCCATGTAAGGGGACTCAAAAATTGAAAGTTTTAAGAGTTCGTAATGTCCCATAATCATGTTTGTTGTTAGTTTGCAACAGAAACAGTTGCCAATAATAGAGATATCGTGTTGACCTATTTAAGTTTAACCTGTATTTTCTCAGATATAGGCACTAGCTCTAAAAATGTAAATAACCAAAATATATTATTGTGTGTATTCTATGTTGCAAACCAATGCGGGATAAAGGACTAAAAATGTTTTAACTGTTTGCATATACTTGCTTCGGAATAATTTAAAACTCTAGATTTTTTTGTATTTCTTTAGTAAAGAATTTGTTATTATACCACCTTGGAACAGTTTGTGATGTTGACAGTATCAGCTGGAGCAGAGGTAGTACAGTTTACACCATCTGAATTCTTAGCAAATACAGCAGTAGTACTCGACCCAAGGCCAGTCACCGTTATAGTGTTGTCAGGATAGCAGGCTGAAATAGAAATACATGTTATCTGTTCAAATAAAAACAAAACATTTTATTGTTTAAATTTTGTCTACTTTATCTGTTTATAATTTGTAGGGACGCTTAACTTAATCGTTAACAGTGCATGCCCTTAGGCTGCGGTATCTACAGAGGACAGAAATTGACAACTTGCTTGTATGATTAAAGCATTTTTTTTTTAATTTGCGGAATCATTTTTACTTTAGTTGTATATTGTGTTATATTTTATTATACACGTGTTCGTATAATTGGGTCAAAATTTAAAGGGGGCTATCCTAAACAAAATACACACGCAAAAATACACAACTGAAAACAAAAAAAAAGAGTCAAAGTCAAGTGTACAGTCTACGCATAGTTGTAGGCTCAGTCAAGCAAATATTTTTTTCGGTGTATTCAGACAAGCAACATACAATTTTAGAAGAAAAGCAATTTAAAAATGTATAAAACTAAGCACTATTTTTCAGATTACTTACTGTAGCCGAAGGCCCAACATATCGAAGGAACAAACACTAGTGTCAAGAAGCAAACAAGGTTTTGTCCGTCCATTGCAACCAAGCAGATAATTTGAATGACGTCTCGGTTGTTTTACCTAAAAAGAAAAAAACTAATAGTAGACAAGCTCAATGTTCCATTTATTGCAGAGATGCTGCTACAGATTTTGTCCAATCAGTGGTTTAAAGATGTTTTTAATGACATTCTAAAACTGAACAACACAACCTATTGTAAAATTCCACATGAGCAATATGATTATCATAATATGTTTTGACTAACAGTTATATAAACAATATCGACATATTTACGAAAGGGTATTTAACTTTGAATTTCCTGGTCACTTTCTGGCCACGAAAATAGGCAATAAATGTTGATCCATTTATGATTGAAAATTTTGTTAGAATATTTTGTTGCCAGGATCATTATACTCATGTCAGCATTTTAAATTATGATTTGTGAATTTATGATGATAGAATGCTAAAGGAATTTTAAGGTTTACTATTGTTCTTACTGTTCTTACTTTTCTTAACGTACATGTATGAATATACATAAAAAACGATTATTTGTGTAAAGTTTTATGGAACTGCACGTTACAGAGATTTATGTATTTTACTTTGCAATGACGACAGAAGACGGCCCTTTAAATAGACAACATAACTTACGTAAACAAATATGTAATTTAAATATAAGGTCATAATAGTAAGTTAAACAAACGTATACATCAGGTTTTATATCCCGGCGGTGAAGCTTTTTTTAAGTTTTAAATTATTAGTTATTAGCTTACCTGTTCATATCGCACAAAATATCATAAAAACGTGCAAATGTTGGGTAAATTTTCATTTTGAATGTATTTTCTTTGAAGAGTCAAATCAAGTTTACTTTCAGTTTACTGTATTAAATATTTTATCAAGAATACCGGGTGATTTCAATTTTATAAAGAAAAGAAAACAAGAAACGGGATGCGAAGGTTTTTTTCCGTTAGGTGAAATTTCTACTGCAAGCCTACTAATGGCAGAATTTGACTATTTTTGAAATAATGGATTTAATTGCCCTGCATGTCAATACAGCTATGATGTGCATGTTTTGTTGCCCGAACAAGTGCGAACACGCTATTTGAAGTACGTTTGGGTCATTAATGGATTTTTAAATAAAAACGCATTGCAATAAATGCATTTAACACGTTCCTTTCTACAAGTGAGAAAAAGTGAGGTCAACATCATTACTTTTAATATGAAGTTCAGAAAGTTAACACATTACTTAATAGAAAATAACATCACCTCTAGTTGTCAAGCAAAATTCTATAGAGTTCTTTTAAATGCAAGGATCACATTTGATTATTCCGAACTTTCAGATACAGATGTTAGTTTTGTAATATTTGAAAAACAAGTTGTCAGTACTTTTTAAGTGCAGATAAAGCGTACCAAGTACAAGATTAACGTAAATAATTTCTTGCAGGCAACGAGTAATGGCAGATAACCGTTACATCAAGTTACAATGTTATAGTATTAAGTCTAACAGAATCAAGTATACAGATCTACTTTTTAATTGCTATATAACAGTGGTAAAAGTATCTGCTCTAGCGATATATCAGAATACAAAGAGCCTCGAGTAACAACGAATGTATCGAACTGTTTAAGTTATTGCAGCCAATAAAACCGAGCTTAGAAACCAGTCTCAATTCTCAAGGATCTGATTTGCTGAAATTGTGACCAGTCGCCATTTCAGCCAATTAGATGCTTGAGATTTGAGGCTGGTTTCCAATCTCAGTTATAACTTTCAGCACAAATGAAGAAAGTGCTACAAAACCCAATTTTTGAAAATACAAACTGTTGTGTTCAAACAGACATCGACCTAAACGAGTTTAGGGCATAGTTATATCCACAAATGTCTAAAAAGATGAGTGGAATTTTATAGATACAATATATGAACAAGAAAAATTACAACATCTACAACCACGCTTTGTGTAATTGCAACAATATTAATTTAATATTTACATCGACCTCTAAAATTAAAAGCAATAGTTGAATAAGGAAGTAGATATATTAGGATATGTAGTACTTGAATTCCACAAGACTTTAATAGAAGTACACGACTAGAGAAAAGTCACTTACCTGGATTTCTTTTCCTTCCTTTCTCTTTCTAATAATAAAACTTGCAAGTCAGTGATTTTATAGAACAATTTTCCCGCGCTTCGCTTTGCACGAAATTTCTGAGATTTCCTAGTTATATCTAAAGTGTCGTTCACAACCATTGTTCCATATTTGTGAATGAATAAATAAATACGTGCTTCAAAAGAAGGGGTTTAAATAACAAATATTAAAATTGCATACCTCAGTGGCAGGGAACAGTAATAGAGTATAAAACTTAATGATGTTTAAATTGATTGTTTCTAGTTGTGACAGATCGCTACAGTAAAGATGAATTGTTTATCAATTGTCATTTTTACAAGGAATTATACAAATAAGATCAAAGAGTTAGAACTTCAAAAAGTGAAATATGCATATCAGAACCCAAGATCATAAAACTAAATCTGGAGATCAGTCTCAAATCTCAAGGATCTGATTTGCTGAAATGGCGACCAGTCGCCATTTCAGCAAATCAGATCCTTGAGATTTGAGACTGTCGCCATTTCAGCAAATCAGATCCTTGAGATTTGAGACTGATCTCAAAACTTAGTTTTATGATCTTGGGCTCAGGAATAGTCACAGTCGGAAAACGCAGACCCCCACGCAGCAAATGTTCTGCAAGTCTTCTTAAACGAATCCTGTAATACGTAGAGAACAAATAAAAAACAATTAGTCCGTTAAGCCTGTCTCACACAGAACACCCGGCTTATACGGTTGGCCACCCGTGTAAGCCGTACATACAACCGAACCAACCGTGGCCTTATCCGAGTTACACTCGGGCCATTCGAGTGTATCCGTGAAAGCCGTGTATGATTTTTAAAACTTCTTTAAATCTGGCACGGGTGCCATGTCCGTGTATGACCGTATTAGCGATCCTACAAGACCGTGAGAGACCGTGTGAGACCGTACGAGACCGTATATACAACCGCACATGAAGTCCACACCACGATTGAGCTCAACGTTGTCAATATCGTATATAAATCGTATGGAATATAACTCGAACAAAAGTCGGTGGGACCATATGTAAACCCTGAAAATGTCCAGTTAATCGAGTAAAAGTCGTGTTTAATCATACTAGGCCATAATAGACCGTACTAGACCGTACTTGAAACCGAACAACAATCGTATGAAAATCGTTTGCAAAAAGTGTTCAAACCGTGATAAACCTTGCTTGACCGAGTATATCCGTGCTTTGTTCGTACATACTCTTGCTTCATTCGAGTCTAAATCGTAATAACTCATCCCCAGGCACGGTTGGAGCTCAATACTCGTACCAGTCAACCCGTGTATAACCGAGTATACCGTATTGGAACCGTGTGCCCAACCGTATTCTGTGTGAGACAGGCTTAAGGTATTCTATCCCTTATCCGATCCGAGACACTAACTACATTGTAACCGAGGAGTGCACATGCCATAAACCTAAATTCTAACACATAGACAATGATTATGCTTACAATATCACTGAAATGTAAATATCAAAAATAAATATGCTGGGGGAGTAGGTTAATACTCCAGCCAAAATGACGCCAAAGCATATTTTTAATTGGTGGTTTAAACAATTTTCAGTCTATCTGTGATTTATTGTTTACCAGAGTTTCAGGGTTTATATCTGAATAGAAGTCACATCCCTTTCAGTGCAGCGCATTATCTCAAAACAAATAATCTGAAATATCAGAAATCCAAGTTGTACTTAGCTTGAACTAAAGACTTAGTTGACAAAGCAAAACGTTTGATTTTACTATTTAATAACAACTAAAAGGAGTAGAAAACAGAGCATCTTGTAAACATATTAGATTCAATATGCGTATCAATGGTGTTTAATAATATAGTTACATGTAATATCCTTGATTTTTGATGATAATACTAAATTAGCTGACGTAAGCTGTTGTTTCAGTCTTAAAAAGAAATGTATTCAACTCGAAAGCAGAGCACTCTCTTGTTATTACAAATCATTAAATTTCGCAAATTGAATTGGACTGTAAAACTCCTAGTATAAGCTTAGGGTTTGCATAATGAAGTATTAAGCATTACCTAACTTTCAGGAGATTTTCATTTAAAATCCTGTTATGCACCGGGACTTCATTTCTTGTTCGTGAATGCCTTTTGTTCGCACAAGTACACGATTCAATAAATACGCATGTTTCCTTGAGAAACGTACATGTTTTACAGGTTAGCATTCAGTTCTATTGGTCAAACGTTTTAAATGTTCTATATTTTTTACAAAAATACAGAATATGTTTCAAAATGGCTATAACTTTGAAAAAAATATAGGAGAGTCTTCATACTGCTTCGCTGCTTATCCTAAAAAGAACCAGAAAGGTGCAAATTATGAGGCCCCGACTTTATTTTATTACGTGAATGATTTTATGAACAAACATGCTCACGATATGGTATTGATATCAATGACGAAAACTGTTTGCTATAAATATTCTCTTCCAGAAAGTAATCTTTACGGAAACAATTAACTTATGCTTTCGTAAATAACGATACAAAACACTGAATACGTATGGCCAATGCAGCGTTACCCTACATCTTTTTCTGGTTGATTGCGGCATTGATTGCATATAACTGGATTGCATAGATCCGTTACATTACATCGCAGCCATAACATGCTTTTTATAATACAATAATTTTATACAAATGCCTTGTGGTTTTCCGGCTGTTAATCTGACTTGTGTGAAACTCAAGGTCGGCTAAGCTGAAATATGTCCGCTCTAATGGTTGAACATGCTGTAACAATTAACTTATCTAAGTTTAATTTTTTGTCGCATATTTACACCTAAATATATGAATTTATCTTTTTCTACAATTTTCCGGACCAATACGACGCTCCTTTGTATAATCTGAAGTTCTTTTTTTAACCATTGTAAAAATAATTTCGGTTAGAGAATTACTAAAGCAAATGCCATTTAGATTGCTAAAACGTTTTTGACATTGAGATAAGTATATATACTACGTATGTGTTTGTTCATTAAATCATTCACGAAAAAAGATAGTCAAGTCCTCGTAGTTTACAACTGTCTGGTACTCTAATGTATCTTTTAAAGCTACAGACATTTTCGAACACGTTCATCATTATTGTGAAATAATTGAAGTTTCAAAATGTCTGACCAATAGAACTGAATGCAAAACTATCAAAACATATGCGTACCTCAAGAAAACAGGTGTAAAGTTTCGAACAAAATTTATTCACGAACAAGAGATGAGGTCACATTTTCTTTTTAATTGAATGATGATGAATATTTTACTATATAAACTCCAAGCTCAGCTTATATAATTAATCTTTCAGGGGTTTTCTTTACAGTCAAGTTCAAAGGGCGAGATTTAAAGACGATAACTTGACAATTTGTTCTAACAAGAGTGTGTCCTGTATTCAATTTGAACATATTGCATAATAAGACTGAAACATCGGTCTAACTAAAGTAAGCCGGTATAATCATCCACAAAAAATCAATTTCAAAGATTTTGATTTATGTCATTGAACACCATTGAAATGCGTGTTGAATCTATGTTCACACGATGCACTGTTTTCCTTTAAAGTTTTATATTGTTATAAAATGGTGATATCATTCACTGTGCTTTTTCAACTAAGCCTTTTAGTCGCGATCAAACTTATTACAACACAGAGTTCTGATATGTCAAATGAATTGTCTATAGATGGTGTGCTGCATTAAAAGAATATGACCTATTCTTAACAAAAGCCGACGTAGACGCTGACAATTTGGTTAAGCGGTAATCACAGACTGAATTTTCCATTTATCGGCATCTGCAATTGAGAAAAATATTTGGCCATCGGCATTTTCGGCTCAAGTTTACAACTGCGCTTTCAATATATAATTTCTGATAACGAAAAACGAGAACCCTTGATTTTAGTCCCTTTGAGTGGCAAAACAAATGGTCACTGGGGGTGGGGTTAAACCAGGTTCTAGGATGGACCAACTTCCCACTTGCTTGCCCTTACAGGTTCTCATATGAACACACAAGTACAAGTTGTCTTGGTGAAAAACCTCTAACTCACCTATCTACTCAACAATGTTGCATACAAAAGCACACAACATATAATTTTAGACGTATGGTAGAGGGTCTGTGTACGATTGGGTTAGTAAAAGGGTTAGATTTAGGTACATGGCGTACTAGTTGTACTTTGATTGTTAAAATGATCTTAATTGTAGTGCTCTTTCACGGGTGGAAAAAATACATTTATATGAGTATCATTAATATCCAATTACTGTTCCCTACCCCTGAGGTGTACAATGTTAATATTGGATATTTTACGCCTTTCATATGAAGCACATATGTATTATCTGCTAATATGGAACAATTGTTGTGAATAACACTATAGATATCACCAAGAAATCTCAGAAATTTACGATATTTCGTGCAAAGCAAAGCGCAGGAAAATGGCTCTATAAAAGCGCTGACTTGCAAGTTATTTTATTAGAAAGGAAAAGGAAGAAAAAGGAGTCCAAGTAAGTGATTATTGTCTAAATAACTTTTACCCAATGGTTCTGTTTTTCGTTAATTGTTTTTGGCGTTTTATTTGATTTGATATTCCTTTAACAACATGCTCTCCTTTGCTCTGGTCTTTTTCGCTGCGTGAGTGGCTGTGTTTTGTGAGTGTGGCGATTCCTGATATGCATATTTCACTTTGTGTACTAAGTTTAGACAATGTAGACAAGTTATGGACATGAATTTATAAAGGTATGAAATACAAACTATTTTGGTTAAAACAGCAAATTCTCGTTAATGTCACGGCTTAACATTAGCCAAAAATGAATACACAATTGTTTTTAGGCCATAGAAATATGTAGTCATGCGAAATAAAGTTGTTTCAACTCAGTTATATGAAATGCGTATAGTGTGAACTACATTGTACTCTATCTAGGGTCTTATAGAATTTAAGTAATAAAATAAAACTTAATAAATTCCTCGTTGTGTACTAGCTTTCAATTTTAGAATTCGATGAAAACATTGTTCAATATTGTCGCATTACGCAAAGCATTGTTGTACATGTTATAGTGCAGCATACTCGTATTTCGTTTCTATAAAATACCACTGTTGCTATAACTATTATAGCTCCAATTCGTTTAGATCAATGGCTGCTTGAACACAACCGTTTGTTATTGAAACTGATTTAACAATTTCAAAATCATTTTGCACAATTATTTGGCGTTGTTCCATGTAGACTTCTGTATCAACATCTTAACACCAATGGTTTTTTATTACAAATGCTTTCAATCTGATAGATGAAATGTTACTCCTTTTTTTAACTTTTTCAAAATATGTATGATTCATGGATTCATTAAAGAAATACAACCCTCATGCGATTTGAAAACAAACAATCTTATAAACAATGATTAATCAAACTGATAACTGCCTCGGCTCTCAAACCAGAAAATAGTATACATGTTTAACTTACTTTCTAGTATATTTAAAGATAAAACAGTTCAATCGTCTGTTCCTAATTTTTTTAAGAATACTGAATCCCCATATGGTTTGTTATAAATACAACAAACCAACTAGAAATACAATTTTTAATTAAAATATAACTACCTCTTACTTTCAGATAATTGAAAATACACCAAACTCTTGAGAGTGTTTAACTTCTAAATATTGTTATAAGCCTGTCGGTCATATTGTTACCGGTGATCTTAATGTAATAAAAACTCTAGAATTCGTCATTTAATTTCTAAGGTCCCAAATATAGAATTCCATCCAAAATTGATTTTAATACATGCCGTGCAGAAATTGCTGAGTCTTTAAACCTATTTTGCAATAACGGTGCAAAAGAGAACAGGCTGAGCCTAATGCACTTTCTACCTGAAAAAAACGTGTTCAAAATATTTGACACTCGTTTATCATTTTTAAGAATGAAACGTTGCTTTATTACCACCTCGAACTCGTTTTAACTTTCTTCATTTGCAAAAAGGAATTCAAGACTTTCATAACAGATTTGTTTTAACACCATTGATAAGGCTTCTAATAATGTAATTATAGTGTGACGGATACACTATATTAATATTCAAACTAAACTGAAGAACTGAACAGCACTAATGCTTATATACTGACTTCATCTGACAGTGTTACTGCACACACTCTACAAATTACAAAATTTAGAATCAGTATTGAGCCGAAACAAGACAAAGTACCTACTATGTATTGGTTGCCTAAAATGCATAAAACAAAGCAAGATTTATTGCTAAATCTAGTTCTTGCACTACTACTAAATTATTGGTGCTATTAACTTCTGGTCTTACAGCTATAAAATAACATGTAATTAGGTATTGCGATAAGGTTTTTGAAACTTCTGGCAAAAATTTATTTTGGTCGATTAACTATTCAAATGACGTTTTGAAAAAGCTTAAATAAATTTTTTTTCATGCGTTCTGTTTGTCTACTTATGATTTCTCAACTTTATACACTTCGCTCCCTCATAATTTAATAAGAGACAAGCTAACCAGTCTCTTTGAAAGAACCGTTTGCTGATCTGTTTTATACTGTTATGAAAGGGACTTTATGTTATCTCTTTCTACTGAACAAGATAATATTGCAGCTTTAAATAACACCTCGAGGTACCTTGGTGATTAATTAAATATAGATAATTACCATTTTCCATCACTGGTTAATAAGATTTATCCTATAGAACTACAACTAAATAAAGCGAACACTTATGAAGCAAACTTTCTTGATCTAAATCTGTCCATTGAAAATGGTTACGTCACTACTAACATATATGATAAGAGATGATTTTAATTTTAATATAGTAAATTTTCCGTTTTTAGACGGCGGTGTTCCTCGTGCAACTTCTTACGGGGTTTATATCTCACAGCTTGTTCGCTTTTCAAGAGCTTGCAACGATGTTAATGATTTCAATGAACGTAATCTTTGCATTACAGAAACTTTTAAAACAAGGTTATCGGTATCACAAATTAAGGGAAACCTTTTGCAAGTTTTATCGCCGATACACAGATCTAATTCATAAATACAGGTGCAGTTTTAAATCACGATTGCAACAAGGTATTTCCGGCAAGTTTTTTTTATGGAGATTTAATTTATTTTAACATAAGAAAATTAAAGGCAATGTTAATTTCTCCCGGTTATTCGTAAAAATCATCTGTAAATTTAAAAAGTAAGGTTACCAACATGATATTTTACAGCGTTCTGGAGGCCTGGTGATTAACCCTTCTACAGTTGATCATTATGCTTACGTCTTTGGTTGCACGACGTTGGCTGGGGTATTAGAGTTTATGAAGGTTTATGGGGAAATCTTTTCTTAAAATAACCTAGAAGCTCGATTTATTTCTTTTATCCCTGTCATCGTGTTCTTGCTGAGTTTACTCCAGGAGCTCTGGTCTCGGTAAGATCATTGAGTACCCTCCCTTTGGCTTTGCAATGCTATAAGCTTCTTATGCTTTATATGTTTGTGTGCTTTTGCATACAACATTGTTGAGCCGATAAGTGTGTTGGAGTTGTGTTGTGATATGAGAACCTGTTGGGGCAAGTGTGAGGTTGGTGCACCCTAGAACCTGGTTTAAACCCCCAGTGGCAATTTGATTTGCCACTGACCGTTCCAATGCGGTAAATCCTCGGGTTCTCATTTTTGTTTATTGTTAGTGGTGTCTTTCTTCTCCCTCTCCTCTTTGACTGTGTGGGGAGGCTGTTCTTTCTGAATGTGGCGATTCCTGATATGCATATTTTACCTTTTTACAGTTATTAAAAGTGAAATATGCATATCAGGAATCGCCACATCCAGCAGACACAGCCAACATATACAGCTTATAATTATTGAAATAAGTAACCAAAATAATTACGATAATCTTACGGTAATTATAAGTAACTGTTTATATTTGAAATATCTATAAATCGGTCCTCAAAATGTTGCAATACCATTTGACGAAAATATAATTTCAACCCTACCCTGATTGCGAAAGATCTGTCGCAGCATAAATACGCCGTCTCTGCAATAAATGTAATAATGAACTTGTCCACTTTGACTTTTATTTAGGAAAAACAACCGAGACGTCATTCAAATTACCTGCTTGGTTGCAATGGACGGACAAAACCTTGTTTGCTTCTTGACACTAGTGTTTGTTCCTTCGTTATGTTGGGCTTTCGGCTACAGTAAGTAATCTTGAACATAGTGTTTGTTTTTATACATTTTATATTGCTTTTCTTCAGAATTTGTATGCTTCCAGTCTAAATGCACTGAAATAAAATATTTGCTTGACTGAGTTAAGATGCATAGACTGTACACATGACTGAAATGTCTGTGGTTAGTTTGTGTATTTTTGCTTGTGTATTTTGTTTGTGAAATCTCCCTTTTAGATATTGGCCCAATTGCACGAACACGTGTCTGATAAAATATTCAAATAATAAAATTAAATTTTTAAAGATTGCTAAACTTTTAAAGACTTGTTTTACATTTCTGTCCACTGAAGATACCGCAGAGCATAAGCTGTTCACGATTAAGATAAACAATATCTGTAAAACGTCCCTACGAATTATAAACACATCAAATAGAAAAAAAATTAAAATGCATATATAATTTAAACATGAATTTCTATTGCAGCTTGCTATCCTGACAACACTATAACGGTGACTGGCCTTGGGTCGAGTACTACTGCTGTATTTGCTAAGAATTCAGATGGTGTAAACTGTACTACTTCTGCTCCAGCTGATACTGTCAACATCACAAACTGTTCCAAGGTTCGTTATATAACAAAGCCTTAACTAACGAAATTAAAATAATTTTATAGAGTAGTTTGTTTAACTACATTGAGACAAGGCATATGCATATGCAAAAAGTTAAGCACTTCTTGTCCTTTATCCTATATTTCTTTGCAACATACAGTACACTCAATAATAATGTTCCATTATTTACATTTTTCATGCTAGACAACATAAAGATTTAACTTAAATAGTTCCAAGATGACTCCGTTATTGGCCTTTCTAATACCTCATTTTAATCGCTACATTTAAAATGTTTTATTTAAAGTTTTGTGTCGCCTTTGATTGTAGATCATTTAGTACGTTGGCTTTGACCACTATTTACGCAATATCTAGGTACTGCGCCTTTCGCCATTGCTTTGCCATAGACAAAAAGAAAAGTAAAAAAATCTCACAAACGGAACAATGCACTTCCATCACACTGCACAAATAAATGCTATAAGTGTATGATTATTTTGCATACGTTAAAAAGTTCAAACATCGTTAGACCTGACCTAACAAATCTCTAAAATTCTATTTGGAATTTATCACAAAAGGAAGCAGCACAAAACAACAATTCAAATGCAAACATGTGTGCAATGATACAGACAACAATATCTAAGGTCTTTTAAAAGAACTTTCAATTTTGAAGACAGAAATCAACATTTTTATTTTAGGTCATTCATTTTCGCGAGCAGGATATTGAAAATCAAACACACTTTTACAAATAACTGGCCTTGTATACATTTGTTAGACCAATGGACCTTAGGTATCGTTTTCACTTACTCATTACTCATCAAGACATTTAAATTGATGTTAGTGTTGCTGCGTTTTTGTGATAAATTCCAAATAGAATTTTAGGGGTTTTTTGGTTCTATTTTTCTTTACTGTTACTTTTCTTAGCGTATGTAAATTAAACATATATTAATAGCATTGGTTTGTGCAAGTTTGATGGAACTGCATTGTGACGTTTGAGAGATTTTATATTTTTCTTTTGTCTATGGCGAAGCAATGGCGAAAGGCGCAATACCGTGAATTTTGGAACTTTTAACAGCGAATGTGTCTTTGAATTAGCATAATATTCGGTCTCAATAAACCTGCTTCAACCTGAAACCTTAAGTTGCTTTCATTTTTGAAAGTACTTTGAATTAACAATACATGATATAACGTAAATAAGCTGTATGTTTATCATTCAAGAATAATATTCCTAAGTGGTCAGATTTTAGTTATTTTCCGTTAACATAAACAAAACTAAACCTTGATATTGCCAATTACATTTAAATCATTTAATCTGTTGTCATGAGCACTGATTTATTAAAATATGCTCCTCAAAATCAAAAGTATTCTACTCTGATATCTTTTTTCCACAGGACAAATACATCGTGTTCTCCTTCGGATCGTACGACGGTATGTCGGCTAACCAAATCATCGGAGGCAGCACTATTACAGTTGTCAACATCACTTGTAATGAAATAGAACCAACAGGCCACACAATAAACAATACATTCGGCGCAAGGTGGGTACCTTGATAAGGTTTTGAAACGGAAATACCGATTTCAATCTAAACAGATCTGGACATAGTTATAAATACTTTTCACTTTTCATAAAAGTTCCATTAAGCAATTTTATGTGTATACTGCCTAGTGGCATGTTTTTGAATGTATTTTGTTTGTTGGCAAATGCATGCTTTACTGCATCAATTTTTCCAGTTTAAATCGGTTGATTACCTTCGTTTTCATGATATCTTTTGTGAAGCAAATGATAGTGCCTGTAGCTGGGAGCGATCCCGTACCGTTACGGCGACAGCGCCTAGCCCTGCAATGCCGGCGACGCAGCCAGTTTTAGTATCACTTGTATGGTTCTGACTTGAGACTAGATCATTCTCCCGCCAGATGTCTGATGAATCGTGTTCTTTGTGGGATGAATTCAGTTTCGTGTTACTTATTGTCATACATGTAGTATAACGTTTTAATCGGTTTATTAACTATGGTTATCGGGTCGATACCTTTTAGTTATTATCGATAACCATGGATATCGGATTAATTGTGCAATGCGCTTGCCATAATTATTAGTTTCAAGGCGCCCTTTAAATATACAGACAACATAACTCTTTTTATTTGGTTTCAGCATCCAGTATAATGAAACACAAGCTATTGATGTCACCTACAATGTCTGGAGCGACCTTGATAAAACTTCAGCCAATGTGGGCGAACAAGTGGTTTGGAGTATATATTTTCCCCGTAAGTACATCTTGTAAGTAAAAACACTTCAAACGCTGACTGTTTCATAAAACCATTCGTCAACTGTTCATTGGTATGTTAAAACGGGAGTTACAGACAGATCGGAACATTGTTGAAAGCAGGATTATGCTGTTCGGATACGACTATAGACCACGCATGTAGTTTTAAAATGAGATTTTAATGGATGTCGACAAAATACAATAGGTTTTTAAAGCCTATTTGAAATAAAAACTCGATCATAACTGTCAATTTTCTATATGAATTGCAAATTGTTAATGTTCGAGGGTTGATCTAGAAAATCGTACACTGCTTATAACTATTTTATCAAATCTAATGTCCCGGAAATGTCCAGGTAGCGCAGTCCCAAGTCTTCCTACGTGTGCGTCCGTATATTTCCATGTTTTCAAAATGGTCTATGATAAAATTAAGCCGAAATACATACACTTACCCAATCTAACAACAACATCGATCTTATAAGGTGCAAATAATGTATAATATGTTTTTATATTCATTTTCATTGCTGAAACTTTAAAATGCGGCGATCTGTGTAATTAAAACATTGTTACTGACACTGTTTCAAGATTGTACAAATTTATGAACGTACAGATATTTCTTGTCAATAACTATATCTGGTATAATCTCTTTAGCCATTCAAGGACAGCTATTTTATTAGTAATTGCTCCAACTTACTGAATGAATTAATATTCTTGGTGTGGAATAATTATTTTCAGATAAGTTCCAAGTACGTGTTATGAATAACTTATTATGAAACCGAATTTCTTTACATAATCGTAATACATTTCTAAAGAATGATCACACTTAATTCTAGTTTCTCAAACGAGTCAGTTATAAAGCACAAGACTTTATTTCAATATCAAAGACTGAACGCGACTTATGAACGTAATTTGTAATCAACATGCGATCCATATTTTCTTATGTTTTTTAAGTTCCGATGAATCATTTTAATTACGACTGCACATTGCATGGCACCAGTTTGTATAGTCTAGTGGTACACGCAAAGTTTGAATTTAATGAACAAGATTCATATTTATTTGTTTTTTTGTTGTTTTTTTTTCGTTTCGGGCATATCAACATATATTCTGCATTGGTTTACCAGTGTATTACTGATGCAAAATCAGTTGTCTGTATTTTCATTAGAGTTAGATCTATATAAACAGTTCAATATTATTTTACATGTAACTTGAAAACTTGTAATGTTTTTATGGCATTATGCTGTCATTTATTTTAAACACACTTTCTTTACAGGTGAATACTTTTTGGAAGTACACTATTGCACTGCCAATCCCGGAACAAGTTACAACGCTGAAACATCGATCGAACTGATTTCAAACTAGTAAGAACATTTTTCATTCACTTTGGTACGATGTGATGAGCATATGCTGATATGGTGAATACGATTTTATTGGTCATGATCGTTTACCCGTTTATAAATATTCTAAATATTCACTGAATGTTTATTGAATAGATCCCTTCCTGGCAATAAATAGAGATGAGCATACCTTTTTTGAGGAAAAACATAATACCTAACCCAATGCAAACAGTGGCAATCTGCAAAATTGTTCGATGTTAGTGCCTTTCAAACATTTATAATTAAAATGAATGAGCACATCATGGGAAAAGTTGTCATAGAAAGGTTAACGGCAATTTTCAATGACGTCATCAAGTTGAGCAGACGACATTGCTTTTTACGCGTTACACATTACGCTGTTAAAATTGGTCGGTGTTTAAAAGAAATATTTAAGAGAACTGTAGATATTTGCAAATTTCGAAATTTTGTTACCAAGAAAATGTCAAAACGCCCAGCCCCAGTGATCGGGATATGACGCTGAACTAAAAGAATCCAATTTCCTCTGATAGCTTTCTAATACAGCCTAACGAACCACGTTTCTTTATTCTGATAACAAATGCATACATATTAATGGAACAATTTCTTTTCAGTTGCACAAAGAGTTCGGATCTGATTAGCAACTTTATTCCTGCTTCTGGCGTAGCAGCAGCCACAATCAACGCATTCAAATTCTACGAAAACACTGATGTTTTCCTTTACTGTTGGCTGACAGTGTGCCCCACGACAACAGACTGCATAGTAAGTACACTAACAAAGTTGTTGGCAGAATACTTTGTATTGCTTTTGTTTCAAGTATTGGCAGTTAATAAACATAAGCATATGGATTCAATATGGATTCATACAATTTGTAATTCATGCCTTGGTTAATTATCATTTTGCAAAATTACAGGAAATTATCTGCAACTATTCATTCTGTTTATAATTGTAAGACCGGTATGAAACGAGCCATACCAGGTTTAGATTCTTGAGTAATTTTCAAAATCCACACAAACGGTAGGGGTAATTGGAAAGCAATCGCTTTAACGAAGACATAACAGTTATGCTCTTTTCTAATCTTAATTCTTTACTAACCTACAAAGCATTACATAACTTAGCTCTAGCGTATATAACTTCGATGTTTAAAGAACTAACATATAGCAATGACAGACAATTAAGATCTATTTCAAATGGGAATCTATTAGTTCCAAAATTTAACACTCTATTATACAGTAAATCATTTTCAGTTGTTGCTCTAAATTTATGGAACTCTCTTCCCCTGATTGTAAAAACATGCAAATCAGTAAAATCATTTAAAAAACGTTAAATTATTCTTATTTGATAATGTTAGGCATTGTCAAGACAATTACAGTTTAATTATGTAGAAATGTTAAAAATGTTTGGGTAATAAATCCTTTGTTATAATTGCTGTTGTTAAATTTTTTCATTTAAATTTGTCTGCTTTCATCCTTTTCATATTCTATTGAAATTTTAATTGTAACTTTGTTTTTCTTTCAATTATATTATGAGAATGTATGTATGAATATAAATTTGTAACTATTTGTACTTGTTTTTAAGAGGACCATATGTAAGAATGGCTATGCTAAATATGTTATCCTCTCAAAATAAAGAATTTATTATTATTATTATTATTATTTTTATTATATTTATGCGAATAAATATCTACAATCTCGGTTAAGCTGTCGCTCTGTTAAAGTAATTTTAGATGGATGTCGATGCTTAAACAGACATCAATAGTTTATAAATAAAAATAAATGTGTTCAAGTTAATGCGGAAAATAAAAGCAGAAAACATTCTTTAAATATGAACTCCAAAACAATTTAAACAGCAATAAACCCCAAAAATTATATATGTAAATAACCCATTATTAGGATAAGATAAAGAATAACATGTTTTACTTTCCACCAGAACTCTTGGTCTAATATTACTTTTGAACAATAACGTATGTTTTTTTATTCGGTATCAGAATATAAAATGGTGGAATAAATTTCAGATTTCTTGCCAAAACACCGGGAAAAGGCAAGTCCAAGAGAGGGGAAGTAGTGACGGTAGATTTACATCGGAGATCGCACAAGTGCTTCGTATTACTGATCCAAATGCTAATGGAGCAAAACCACGTAAGTATAATTCTTTTAAAATGAATTGAAATACCATTACATATTTTAATCATTTCCCGTGGAAACGTACAAATAATTACCTAAATGCATAAATCCCTCCAACAGTATGCTAATCTTCAATTGTGTTAAACTTGCTGATCTTATTGGCAGTGATCCGTTTCAAACCGCTGAGCAAATTGAGTTTTGAAAGTTTTTTGGAAGAAAATTCAGAATAATACAAATGTCCGAATATGGCAAGTTCAAAGCATTGTCGGTCTGTGAGACAGATTGAAAGAACGCACCGAGTCCTTTCTCACTTCCCAGCTGAAATGGTTATTCTTTTTTTATTTGCGATATAATATATCTTCCTACTTTATTCCGACCCTTATAGTAGTAGAGCACGATATCGTTTCGGAATAGCTTTAATATTACTAATGGTAACCCCTATGGTTTCTAAGAACTTCCAGATTGAAAAGAAGGGTAATTATAATGTCCAAAAGCATTGAACTTATGGAGAGCTTGGCAAGGATGCGAAGCCCCCTTTAAGATTGCCTTTGTTTTTCACACATAGATATGAATGAAGATAACAAATGTGGGTATTGCAGCCTAAATATATACTTCAGTCTACGCGTTACAATCAAATCTATATATTATTAATACAATGCAAGGTATTAAACATCTTGCGATTTGATAGTTCTCAAGCTAATCGTTGTATTGGCTAAACAAAACTTACGAAACCTGTTTTCTAGTTTCAGGTCTGAGCATTACTTTAACCGTCATGATTGTGCTGGCAAGTCTATTCTGATGTTCACGGATGTATCGCAGTTGGATTACTTCTTGAGATGAGACTGTTCCAGAAACTGTCGTAGATTAAACAATGTATTTGTGAAATGTTATATTTGGTAATATACATAAACATTTATATAAAGGTATTTTGACTTTTCTACTCAATGCAGCGATTAAAATACGTTTACTTACTCCCTTTCTTTCCCTAAATCAGTATTAGTAATCTTAAGAAAAGGTTAAAATTCTTATCGAGAAAGACCACATCCAGCATACACGACCTCCCCACACAGCCAAAAAGTAGAGAAGAGAATGGTATTTTACAATACGTTGTTTTAAAATGACACTGTAAGCAAGTCACAAAAGTGAGAACCCGAGGGATAACCGCATTGAACTGTCAGTGGCATAACAATTTAACACCGTGGGTTAAAGCAGGTTCTAGGGTGCATCAACCTCGCACGTACCCCAACAGGTTCTTATACGAACACACAAATACAAGTTGTCTTTGTGAAACAACTCTAACCCACCTATCAGCTCGACAATGTTGCATTCAAAAGCACACAAACATATAAAACATAAGAACTAATAGCATTGCAAAGCCAAAGGAGCGGGTACTCAATGACCTTACCAAGACCAGAGTACCCGGAGTTAAATAAGCAAGAACAAGATGACATGGATAAAAGAAACAAATCGAGTTTCTAGGTACTTATAAAAAAATCCCCATAAATCTTTCTGCCATGCATGAAAAACATACCCCTTAAGTTAATAATACATCATAGTGGCTCCAGATACATTGCTGAAACATTGATCTCTTATTTACAACTGTCTTGGAGAATTGGTTTACATGTAACAATGTCAAAACGGGATAAAAACCGTTAATAGATCAAAAAGTCCGAAACAGATCCAATTTGACACACATTTATCGCTTTTCTATGCTAAAAAATTATACAATTTTACATCTCATTGTTTATCTGTAAGTCTGTATCATTTTCTCATGTTAACGTTTAATCTATGAAAGTGCAATGACGACTCTAGACGGCTCTTAATACCAAAAACTTACATGAAATTAATAAACGAGCCTAAGTAAATTTAAGTGTGCATTAAAAGAATATATCCTTGTATGTTCCCGATCCAATTTTTCAGTAATTTCTGGACCGATTTTGATCGGATAAGAGCACCGTACACGTGTTTCAAAGCACTTTCATTGACATTTAACCTCCAATATCACTCGGCTGTCATTTTCTCTAATATTCATAGACATTTTAAACAAAAATTGTCTTTGAAGGTTTCAGAACGGCAGCCCACTGATATTGGTGGTTAAATGTCGGTGAAAATGCTTGTTAACAGGAGTACGCTACTCTTTATCTGATCCAAATCGGTCCAGAAATTACTGAGAAGTAAAAAACTATCCTTTTAAAAGCGAATGATTTTTCTGATATAAATGTGTGGAAGCTTTTCTAAACGTCACGTGGTAAAATCACCCTGTATTTGTAGCAATCGATAGGTGGAAAATTATTTGCCGGTTTTGTGTTTCAGTTTGATGACAGACTGTTTGTATGCTTTTTCTTATGTTGATTTTAACAAAGTATGAAGTTTTCAGCACTTGATGAAAGATAACATGAACTGTGGCTGAACCTTTTCATTTCACATTAAATATTCGGATATCGCGCTGCCAAGTGTTCTGAACCGGATGTAAATACCTGTACACGGTCCGCATATGGTTGAAGATTAACACGCGGACTATGTATCGCTCAGCTCGGGTGTAACCCGTGTATAGGTCCTATAATTATTGTCACATTCACGTCCAAACACTCGGCCCCCAGTTGATGATTACAAACAATAAATACGAGTACAACTGGAATAAAAGGAAATATCAAGCATTAGATCGGCTGAAATACCGACTGGTCTCCATTTCAGCTAGTCAGATGCTAGGCATTTGAGACTGGTCTCCAGTTTTCATTTTATGGTATGATAAGGTCTTCATTGTCATGGGACGTAATTCGTTAAAGTTTAATCGTACATATTCAAAAACAACATTCTCCAACTTACTGTTATCAATGTTTACTTCCTAAGTTCATATCGTATAGATTCGATATAATATAATTGAAATTTATATGTTGTTTCCTACACTATGCATTGCAATTTATGACAAAATGTTAATATTACAAATCAAAGTTATTTTTATAATTTTAAAACGCTATTTGCTCGCAAAAAACAGGGTGACTAACCGACAGAGCGAATAATCTAATCTATCTTGAACTTTCTCTCTCCGAACAAATATCCCCGGGGGTAACCACGTAAATCTGACATGCTATTTGATCGTTTGCTCAAAGATATGTCATGTACGCAAAACTTCCGCAATTCTTTGCTTTTGTTTAGTGTTGCTTCGTTTTTGTGATAAATTGCAAATAGAAATTTAGGGATTTTTAGGTCTAACTATTTTTCTTAACTGTTCTAACTTTTCTTTGCGTATGTAAATCACACATATATTAATAACATAGGTTTGTGCAAAGATTGATGAAACTGCATTGTGCCGTTCCAGAGATTTTTATATTTTTCTTTTTTGTCTATGACATGGCAATGACGAACGAAGCAACGCCTTAACAAATGTAAAATAATAATACACTTATAGCATTGGTTTGTGCAAAGTTTGATGGAACTGCATTGTGCCGTTTGAGAGATTTTGATATTTTTCTTTTTTGTCTATGACAAACCAATGACGAACGGAGCAATGCCTTAATATCATCTAACATAATATTACCCACCTATACCTTTCTGCACTTACTATTTCAACTTCATCCGAAACAGGCTTCAGATCTCACGTGATATGTTTTTTTTTTCATTTCAAATCTTAAATCTTCAAATTTACCGTTTTATTATCCATATTTGTAGGTGTATCGTCAGCTGTTAATATCCATCGGATATTTTATTTCAACAATTCATTTAACGATTAAAAATAAGCTAAGAATAACTTTCCTCAAACATTTCAGACTCTTATTAGAGAAGTCTATGTAATAAAAAAATTTTGTCTTCAAATAAAAAAAATGTTATTTATTAAAAATGCGTGTATTTTCCTTCATTTGAAAATCTTATCGACATGGCTTTTGTTAACATTCTATTAATTTTTTTATGGAAGACCATAGTATATAACCAGCAAAGACGACCCCTTACTATGGTAATCAATGGTGCTGACCTGTATATACTTAAGTGACTGCACGAATTGACCACAGACTTATATACATCAACATACACAGTTATGGGTTTACTTAAAAATCCTATTCTGTAAATCCGTTTTCTATCTGAGTGACTATATTCGTTGAAAATGAGGTTAATTTGTCATAGAGATCAAGTAAGTCTGTCAGAATAGACAGATGACTTCCTGATTTGTGTTTTGTCAAATTTTAGCAGGGCGTGATGCGTGATTTATTGTTCATTCATAACACATGGAGTCGCTTTTCAGCCACAGTCCTATGCAGTACATCTTTTGTTCAGGACAAAATTTGACGCTCCCAGCTGAGAAAAGAATAGTTAGATCTCTTAGGATAACGAAGTTATCCCTAATAGCGGACACAAGTTCAAATGTACAAGAATGGCACCGGAGACCGTAAGCTTCTCAATTTTCTCATTCAGTCAGTAGTATACAGTAAGATTTTCAATGTTCTCTTTCATTGTAGTTATTTGATGACGGTAAGTTTTATGGTGTCTTATTTGAAATTGATCTTCTTATAACCACATGCTCTAGTTTCCTCTTTACTTTTTGACTGCTTTTGGAGACTCTGTTTTGCGGGTGCGGCAATTCCTGATATGCATATTTCACATTTTTTGTCTTGTTGTTATGCCCAATAAATTGTTATTGGTACTATTTTACCTGTCAGTTTTCCTCAAACTTTCCAATGTTGTACAGCCATAAAACACAGTCTCGTGCATTTGATCAAAATTCAATCATGGTCATCCCGCGTGTTTAACATTAGATTTCCTACTTGTCTTGGTGTGCACTTTTACCGGTAGTTGAAAACCGATCTGTCAGCTTCCCCGCCTCTTGCACCGTATGGTACTCCTCATACATTCGACAAATCAAACAAGATGAATTTCGTTGCCTGTTTGCCGGAATTTTCTGTCTGCTTCTTAACACTTCAATTTTGCGATGGTCAAACCCAATCACTGGCAATCTTTAGGTTTGTTTGTTTGTTTCGGGTTTAACGCCTGGTTTCAACAGCTTTCTAGGTTATATCCCGGCGGTCAGTCCACCTAACCGGTGTTCCTGGGTTTCCAACCAGTACTAACCAATTTCTCCGCAAGCGACTGACTGCTTCCTCACTTGAATCAGAGGTGAGGGACAAATGACTCTCAGACGCAATGTCCGAGTTCAATTGTTACGGAGAAATTTTTTCCCGCCTCGGCTGGGGATCGAACTCACGATCCCTGGATTGACAGTCCGATGCGGCAATCTTTAGGACTCTGCATGCATATACAGAATTTGAATATTGAAAATAATGAGAAAGACAAACCATCAGTCAGCAAACAAAAACGCCGAGAAATTCACTACAGATTAACCATCTATCAAAAAACTTCGAGAAAGGTCAGTACCATCTAGATTCAAATCGTTTCATCTACGAAAGTCCAAACAACAACGTTTAACTCACTTTTATCTACAATGCTGCTTCCATCAAAGGGGCTATCCATGACCTTTGGACAGTACAGTAAGATAATAATCCGTTTTAAAACCCATTAATGAATGATACAACTGTGGTGAAAGACTCCAAATGTGACTGCAATGATTTGGTCAAGGTGCAATTCAACAGCATAATATTGAGCTGGTCCCAAGGTTATAAAACTGAGAATTGAAACCAGTATCAAATCTCAATAATCTGATTGTCTGAAATAGCGACCAGTCGCCATTTCAGCAAATCAGATGATTGAGATTTGAGACTGGTTTCCATGCTCAGTCTTATAACCATGGGAACTGATATTGGAAACATGACTGTCGGCTCGGGAAATGTTACTTTTTGTACAGTCTGAGAGAATTTACGACACACAGGTTAAAATGTCGAATATTAGTCAGTGGATAGATTGTTGATTTCTCGGAAAATATTCCGTAAGTACTAAATAATCGAAAAAGCTTCAGTCGCACAACAACGTAAGGAACGTTATCACCAGCTTGCACTCAAACCCTCGAAAAAATGGAGAAGTTGGATGGTAGGAAAAGACAATCTTCTCATTCTTCCTCTGAGTTCCATACGATAAACTCCCATTTACTCCAAAACTTCGCGTGCATTAAATACAAATAGAAATCAAATTTATTTCCAGATGTATAGGCGTCAATCAATTGCATGTGTAAAACAAGCATGCATTAAATAACTAGATCAGGGCTGAGAGTATGAAACTGAGATTTGAAACCAGTCTTAAATCTCAAGGATCTGATTAGCTGAAATGGCGACCAATTAGATCCTTGAGATTTGAGACTTGTTTCCATTCTCAGTTTTATAATCTTTGGACCAGATGCTAACCGTGTTCTCGGTATCTACTCATACAATTAACGTACATGTATTGAATGACAGTTGTCACGTTCACATATCACAACGCCTGTGTGCTGTACAGCGTTTCTGGGTAGAACAGTGTTTTCTTCTTGAAAGTTTCAGACATCTATTATCAAAAGAAAATGCTTGTTCACAAATCCGCAGTACAGACGTTTCACTCTTGAGACTCGGTGCATTTTGATAAAAAACGCGTCTCAAAAATATCGTTTTCATATGAATCACATTGCATGAGCGTTATTCTGACTGGGTCATTATAGCTATAGTGGTTGTCAGTGTCACAATCATAAATATAGTCAGAAGTATTCGGTCTGCCACGCGCGCTACATGCTGCCACTCTAGTTTGATTATCTCCCTTTGATCTTCTTCGGCAAGCCTCCGCTCGTTTCGTTCAATAGTTTCGTTCAATTTAAGTAACACATGCATGAAAAAATGCTGAAAACTGTCGTCAAAAAGTTGATCCGGTAATGTTGTGAAACTTGTTTGTTGGTTTTGTGGTTGTTGCTGCTGCTGCTGCTGGTTTTGGTTGACGCCACAGTGAGGTCCGAAACCATTGCATGTAGAACGACCCGAGTCCGGCCGCACTCTGGAGCCATTAAAAGGGCTATGGTCACTCAGCTGGTTTAATATCTAAAATAGTTAAAGATAATGAATCAAAGAGGAACATTCCACTAACTTCAAGGTGAAAAAGCACATGATTAAAATACGCTCTTTTATTGTTATATTGTTATGTTTATCCTACAGATTTACAATTGTTTTATTTGTTATATTTATTGTTTAACCTTAAATAACTGCTTTTATAAAAACAATGTTTATCATGTAACTGTAAACTTAAACAATTGAATGAATATGAAAATATGTGTCATAATAACAAGAAATAGAACATGAAAAACTCATCCATTGTCAAAAATTATTATTATTATTATTATTATTATTATTATTTTCTGTTGTTGTTGTGTTTGAGTTTGTTGTTGTTGTTGAGTTTATTATACATGTATGGCCTATAAAACACACATTCATTGGTCCAATGCAAACTCTGCCATCCATATTTCTTCAGGTCTGGGATTTCTCCTCGTTTTATTTTGTTCTGGACATACTACCCCTTCTTTCAAGTATGACGACTTATAAATGACACTCATGTGTGACGACTACCTAAATCAGTTTCAAGAAATTCTCAATTTACTTACACTTTCATTTATGCAGCTGCTTACCCGCGATATTATGTAACTGCAGAATTATGAAGTATTAAGCTTTCATTTGAGTCATATAATAAAAACTTGTTGACTACAAATTAAATGACCAAATGTCTTATAGTGATGCAAGTAAACAGTGCGAAATGTTTGCTAGAATGTTTTCTGGCTTGATACGCGCTGAACTAAATGTGATTAGAAAATCCAGTTACGCTGGTTAACAATATACTGGACCTACGTTCTACGAATATCTGACCTCGAAATACAGAACAGTCTTATCGCAGTAACGGGTCTCCACATCAAATAATAACACAATTTTTATGATGCGTTACAAAAGAATACTCGAATACACAAGGTCTCATAAAATGTGCTCTTTTGAAGAAAAAATAGATATAACCATGGGGATTTGGCGCGTACTCTAGAGTGAACACACATTCAATATGTAGATCTCTTCTAGCAATTAGCCAGCACGTTACTCCACCACGTCAATACAGTATAATTTCGGTCAGAGTCTGGTCTGACAGATTGATTACACTATTTACAATGCTAAAATGTTACATGTACTATTAAACTCATGTAGATAAACCTGTCTCAACCTAAGGGTTCGAAGAAATACTTCCAGTCGAACCCAAAGCTGGGACACTATGTACATGTACCTTATGTCGAACCCAAAGCTGGGACACTATCTACATGAACCTCATGTCGAACCCAAAGCTGGGACACTTTGTACATGTACCTCATGTCGAACCCAAAGCTGGGACACTATGCACATGTACCTCATGCCGAACCCAAAGCTAGGACACTTTGTACATGTACCTCATGTCGAACCCAAAGCTGGGACACTTTGTACATGTACCTCATGTCGAATTCAAATCTGGGACACTATGTACATGTATCTCATGCCGAACCCAAAGCTGGGACACTTTGTACATGTACCTCATGTCGAACCCAAAGCTGGGACACTATGTACATGCACATCTATAGCGTTCAGAGTGTTGGAAATATAAAAGAGACTGACAGTATACACTGGCTAAGCAGAACAGTTTTAGTGCCCTTATCAGAGAAAATTATTTTGCTATCAAAATAGCATATGTATGTCAAGGTCACACTTGACAGAGTTGTTTTGTACTTTTTTCCAACAAATGAGAGTTTTTTTGTACTTTTTTCCAACAAATGTGACCCATGTGTGACATACATGTATTTTATACCTTTCTTGTCATTTATATGTTAAATTTCATTAAAAACTAATTAAACTTGTCTTCGGAAAAATTGCCGGAGGTTGTTTACCATCATATTATTTTTTTAAAGCTTTTATCACATTCGGTTGTGCTAGCTAGTTAAGAAACTTAAAAATAGATTGATATCTGGGCACAAAACACATTTGTCGGTAGTCGTCGGTATACCATGGACAGTGTAGAATCTGATCCGACTGATACGTTTAAAGTTAATTCTACTCTAGGATAAAGGCTAATGAAATCGTAGACTTACAAAAGTGGCAGTTCTTTGGGGCGTGTCCATTGTGGCTGTACAGTCAGACTCCGACATCTTGTATCTTATATACTGCCCCTCGGCGACGCTTGGTGTGTACTGTAACACATAACCAAACTTACAATTTATAATTATGATCGATCTATAAACGACCATTTGTAACGATGATCAAAACGGGCATGCTTAGTCTGTGATAGAACTTTGTTAACATTTGTTATTATACTATTAAGTATAATTATGTTTTCCTATTGTTACGATGGCTGAGTTTTATTTTTTTATAAATAAATGTATTACTTTATGTAAACTTTCGACTCATTTTAAACTACAAACTTGCATGTTTGCAACATTATCTTCTGAACAAGTTTTGTAACAGATATGTTTACATTTCTTTCATGTCTATTTTATTAGAAAAAAAAACGTGTTTTACCGTCGTAGTTTGTATTTTTTCCGAATGTTGCGGAACCTCCATATGCATGCAGAATATCTTAGAAAAGATGCCAAAGCAGATGTCCTTGATGTACCTCGGAACTTGATGACCTCGGTGACCTTTGTGGTGAATATTCAAGGTCATCACGGTCATTCCTGTTGCCGCGGAAACAATGAAAATGGTGATCCCATAATACAACCCTGAAAACAAATGCATTCAACACCCACTATACATTAATAAAATATTTAATGTTTCTAAGAAAAATCCAATAATAATTATTGTGACACTGCCAATCTCTTTTATAAATATTAACATAATTGCTCCATCGTCCTGACAATTCATATATTTGTTGAAATAGGATGTGGGTGTAGCTTAATATCATCACAACGGCAGGCGATCAGAAAAAGAAGCGCAACAAGTCTTTGGGACTAAGGCCGCTATTCCATGGTTCCGTGATGCGTGATCCGTGTCCGTGTCCACGTCCACGTCCGTGTCCGCGATTTTTCACTCACCAAAGATGTCGTTGGGTATATTCCATACTTCCCTGTCCGTTTCACGTCGCAGACACGGACATGGACGGGGAACGGACACGGAGGTAAGGAATATACCCAACGATATCTTTGGTGAGTGAAAAATCGCGGACACGGACGCGTACACGGACACGGATCACGCATCAGGGAACTATGGAATACCGGCCTAACTTGCCATTCACGACGTTGTATTCAATCCAGTTCTTAACATAACTAGTTATTAAAGTCAAAGTTAAGATTTAAACTAGGGCTGAAGGTTATAAAACTGAGATTGGAAACCAGTCTCAAATCTCAAGCTTCTGATAGGCTGAAATGGCGACTGGTCGCCATTTCAGCCAATCCGATGCTTGAGATTTGAGACTGGCTTCCATGCTCTGTTTTATAACCTTGGGCATAGGTCTCACCTATAAGTGGCAATTCGTTGGACGTTGGCGGCATATTCTCAGCAACCAGCATCATATAAACCGTCATTGACAACAACGTTGTAATACCCATTGTCACTTTTTCCCCACTGTCGCTCGGGATGTAAAATCCGAGTAACGCCACTAACGTGATTAAAATACATGGTAGAAACATGTTGAAGATGTAGAATAATGGACGTCTTTTGATATAAATGTAGAACGTTATATCAGGGTACGGTTCCACGCAACATGAGTAGAACACAACATTACGTTCAACGTACAGTTTTACCAGATGCCATTCACTGTTGGCGATGTAGTTTGAAATATCACCTTCGTTCGTTGTTATAACTAAATTCACTTGGAAACCATCATAAGTCCATGATGCAAACTGCATTGAACAGTTTTGCACGTCGAATGGAAAATAACGCACGTTAATTGCACATGAGCTTTTAAATATGACCATGGATAACCACGTCACGTTACCGTCTGACGTCACTATGACGTTGGAGCTGATGGTCGAAAAATGAGTTGAGACATCAGCGCTGGAAATCAAATAACAAAGTTTATACTTATTCAGCAACACTCATACCACCGCCTTAGCGTAATAACGGGTTATGTTTTTCATAATTCAATAGTACTTGCATTATTGCAGTATTGCTTTTGCACTTAGATGACGATAATGTTCATACCATTAACAGCATATATGGTTCAGTATCCTTTTAATCAAATATTTCAATTTGAAAACCGTAGGATGTTTAAACAGAAAAATTCTGCCTGATCAGTTACATGTAACTGTTCATCTGTTATTTACTTTCACAGATTCTGTGGATGTTGATGAAACTGCATTTTTATTGAGATTCAGAAAACAACAAAAGCAACATTTTATAACCCAATCTAATCTTTCTTTTCCTATACATGTTTACAGTTTGGCTTTGTGGGGAGGAAGTGTCTTCTGGATGTGGCCTTCCTAATAAGCATATTTTATTTTTATGAAGGAAAGGACCTCGTTTTACGACATTCATTATAATAATCAATGTTTGTTTTTTCATTTTCTTCTTCTAAAATCAGACATGTACAATGATGCCCATCACCTTGAATTCTTCCTATAGATTTTATACATTTATGTTATTTTACTTTCTTCTGATTAAGTTTTATAATCTTCGGCCCTGGATTCCACTTCATGATTTGACTGCATCACCTTTGCCCAAGGTTATAAAACTGAGCATGGAAACCAGTCGCCATTTCAGCCAATCAGATGCTTGAGATTTGAGACTGGTTTCCATGCGCAGTTTTATAACCTTCAGCCCTTGATTACTTATCTCGACGCCAAGGTAAACTTACTTGTTGTAGAGTAATATATCGGGTTTCCATACAACATCGTGAGGAATTCTCACAACTTTCAGTCCGCCGTATTTTTCAGGTTTCCATCTGAGACCATAGTCGATCCACATCTAAAAATAAGAAAAAAGGACACAGTATTTTGAAAGCGTGACTAACATTACCAAGATTATTCCGAAGCAGTCTTAAAGCGGCATTACTTCAATTTAACCCGCTCTTGTATGAAATATTACATGTATTTGGAACTATAGGCACAAATTTGCAGCATTAGTTCGGGCTAATAAAATTTTAATTTAGTAAAATAACTTTGGTCCGTGCGACTAAAAGCGAAAGTAGGATTTCCGAAACGTCACAGAAATCGAGATCGCGCATGGTCTCTTCGTCAAAAATCTTCGTCAAAAATCGGTGCTAAATATACCTCCACTATATTTAGCTTCTTAAAAGTTCGTTAAGGATAATTTAACAATATCATTGAAAATCCCGTCTATAAGAGAGAATTCGATCGGACCTTTTGTGTTCTGTTAGAGAGTTTATATATTGGAGTCTATATGGATAAATATGATTTTTCAATAGTATATTCTTACTTAAGTTTAGGGCTGGGGCTTTAATATATACTAAATTCCGAAAAAAGTCTTGACTTTGTTTTCACTGAATTTTTGTTAACTGTTCTTCTTAATGCCTAAATATTTGTTACTAACATTGAGATCATTTCATTAAATTTTAAATTCTATATTAAAACTTTCTCTGATCTAATCTTAATTTTGAAAGCAAATAGTAAGGCATTAAGAAAAGTAAGAAAAGCAGTAAAACACAGAAAACAAAAAGCACACTATCTTTTGGAGTAGACTATAGTTTGCAGTAATTGACTTAAGAACATAATCAGTCTACGGATATCTTATTGAAGATCTTGATTAAAATCTACCGAGGTCTCATTTATTAGTTAATTATAAATGAAGATCTTGGTCAGACTGCACGGAGGTCCAAGCAGTAACGGGAAGATTCTGATCACTTTTTAGGAGGTCACAGACAGTAATTAACTGACGATCCTGATCAGATCTCGTGCAGAAAGTAATTAAAACCCTTGATCTGAACTCATAAGATCAAAATTAATAATCAATTGTTGTAATTGACTGAAATCCCTCGTTCGACTGTTACTAGACTTTACGGAGGTCCTTTGATGTAATTGACTGAATACCATTGAGGCCTCAAACGAAGGCACCAGCACTGTAATAATTTCTATCCTTTCTCTGCATCAAATTTTATCTGAACTCATTTGCACCTTATTGTTGAGAGTTTCTCATTTTAGACATATTTGCAGCTTTTGAATACATATAAAACATCATTAGTTCTTTTATCGACATTGCGGCCCGGTGCTGATATAATCAATATGCAAATTTGACGTATTTTGATTTCTCATTTTGTCGTAATAGAAATATGTTTAAGGAATGCGGAGTAACTGAATAAATCAAGATGATTTCGTTAAATTTATATAAAAGCACAATTATTTATAGTGAACACAAATCCCAAAATGGTATACGAAAATGCCCATTACGTACCTACATGTCACTTTGACAGGGGCAAGATCGCCAGGACTTTTGACAGGCAAACGGAAACGGGTAATTTCAGTCCATAAAAACCAAGGCATTTTCCACTGGAAATTAGACGTGCCTGTCTCTGACTGGAGGGCCGAATTACAGTTATTACAAAATATGACAGTATAAAGTTGATCACGCTTAATGACTGCTTAGAAAGACGCTCAATTAGGCGCACAATGTCGGTGAATCGAGCAACAGCCACTGAAGAGAGTCGGAGAATTCAGTTCTCCTATAAATCAACATGTCAACTTGAGCTCTCCACTGATAAATCATGACAAGAAAATGTGGATTAGTAGTAAATTGACTGCTTCATTTTAAATTGGTACCATGATTTACTGCCCATATATGTAATAATTCCAAAACGGAGTGCAGTAACTACTGAACATCGTTCTTATTGCTATGATTGTGTATGTTGTAAATTTTGAATGAAATTTCTTTTTTTTTCACTGTTGATATATTTATATTGCAGATTAAAGTTATGATAGCACAGAACACATGTCCAAACTCTTGAAAGTTTATGTGGTTTAATGCATCATTTTAGGTTTTTAATCAATTCTTAATTATTTTCTAATGTTTACGTATCGCACATATGGTTAGGATCCAGAAAGCCATTGTCTACGGATGGGGATGACAGGCAATGATTTTGCCAATGATTTTGTAACATTTACTTTAAGGAGCCAGTAGTTTATTGTAATAATATTTACTTGACGAATACTGTTTTAGCAGTCCCGTTACACTATTTTACCTGAGAGAGTGAATTGTATATGTTGTCACATTATATTATTTTAGCTGATTAAACCAGTAGTTTGTACAATTAGTCAAGTTATCTTATTTTTGCTGATTAAGCCAGCAGTTCGACTAAAAGTCATGTTATATTAATTTAGCTGATTAAGCCAGCAGTTTGTGCAACAGTCCCTTTATGAGCTGTTTAAAAAAATGGCTGGTTTGGGTTTTCCTGTTATAAAAATGTACAAGAAACAGTTACTTCCATTTTCCTACTTTGCAGAGGTGTCTCATCATGCCCTTTAAAGATTTGTAAAGTTTCATCAAAATAGCAACATCCGTTAAAAAAAATATTCTAAAATAAAGGGCAAAAAATGTCAGGAGTGTGACAAAAAAGTGTGACACTTTTCAAAATCACATTTGTTCAGACCCTTATTTTACAAAAAGCTTGAGTAAAGACAAGTTTTAGTGTTGTTTTAGTTAAAGGTGCATTTATTAGGCATCAGATAATGATAAAATTAAGCATATTAAACTTAAAGTAATCAAAATATATGCTATTAAGTAAAGCGTGGTAGATTAGAAAATACCTCAAGAAAATCAATACCTCTTTGCTTTATAAATTTATAGGACTTTTAAGATTAATAGTACATAAGAAATGTTTTGTGTATCATTAAGTTTCATGTTTTTAGATGCAATAATTATAATAATTTCACCTCTATTGAAATTATATTTTTCTGCAGCTCCCTTCAGGGAATGTCAGCTAAATTTGTCAAGAGTGTGACATCATGCACATATTGCAATATTCTGTCAACATATCCTTTACATGAAAACAAGAGCATGTTTTTTCCTAGAAGTCTATGTCATGTTTTGTTAAACTGTGACAAACAGGAATGGCCTTAGTGAAACATTTTTGAGTACACTGCACTTATGTGGTTGTCAGGAGTGTGACACACTTTTTTAACAATATGAATTTTTTATCTTTATGCGATACCACAAGTTCTAAAGCACTTATATTTGATGCTTCAACATGTATTTTAACAGAAATACACATTTAAATAATAAGAAACAGTACTACTTGTATTTTAAGCACATAAATTAAAACTCTTTGATTTATTTCATATAGGTCAATAAAGCTCCATAAATTTTTTATTCTGCCACATATGGGTATAACTTGATTGATTTTGATCACTGTAAAGACTGTACAAACATATGGACCAACCAGTTTGGACTTTTTATGAACTTAAATTCTTTACATTTTTTTCACTTCACTTGCTATTTTTCAAATGACAATATCTCAGCAACCAGTTGACCGATTTCAAAAATCTTTCAGTTTTGTACTCAGTTTCAATAAGCAAAAAATTCAGAATAACAAGTTTGGAATATGAACGAACTTTAATTTTTCACTATTTTTTCACTTTTCCAGCCATTTTTTTAAAACAGCCCTTATATTATATTAGCTGCTTAAACCAGCTGTTTGAACACTAGTCACGTTATATTAATTTATCTGATTAAGCCAATAGTTTGTGCAACAGTTCCATTATATTATTTTAGCTGCTTAAGCCAGCCGTTTGAACAATAGTCACGTTATATTAATTTAGCTGATTAAACCGGCAGTTTGAACAATAGTTACGTTTTATAATTTTACTGCAGTTTTTACAATAGTCACGTAATATTAATTTAGCTGATTAAGCCAGCAGTTTGTACAATAGTCACGTAATAATAATTTAGCTGATTAAGCCAGCAGTTTGTACAATAGTCACGTTATATTAATTTAGTGATTAAGCCTGCAGTTTGTACAATAGCCACGTTATATTAATTTAGCTGATTTGTGCATTTGTAGATCTTAAACAAGCATTTGACACGGTCTGGAGAGAGGGTCTTTGGAACAAGCTTTTACAAACAAATATCAATGGCAAATGTCTTAATATAATTAAAAACATGTATAAAAACATAAAGTCGTGTGTTCGGATAAACTCAACATGCTCAAATATTTTTACGAGCAACATTGGCGTTCGACAGGGAGAAAATTTATCTTCCCTTTTATTTTCAATATTTTTGAACGACTTGCATAATTACTTTGCAGAAGATGTAAACTTACAAGGTGTCACTATAGCAAACGATCAAAATCTGAATAAACTTTACAATTTTTTAAAAATCTATATTCTTTTATATGCTGATGACACGGTTATTTTGTCAGAAAATGAGCAAGATTTCCAAAATGCACTTAACATGTACGTAAACTATTGTGAACAGTAGAAACTTACTATTAATTTTTTCAAAACTAAAATAGTTATTTTTTCTAAAAGAGTTTTACGAAATGGTTACACATTCACTATGAAAAATGAAATGATTGAAATAGTCGTTGAATTTAAATATCTTGGAGTCGTATTCTCTAGACGTGGTTCATTCCTTAATGCGAAAAAAACATATTGCATCTCAAGCAACCAGGGCAATGTACCGTCTTATTAGAAACGTGAATAGACTCGATCTTCCAATAGACATGCAAATTGATTTATTTAATAAAACTGTAAAACCCATTCTTCTTTTTGGCGCAGAAATATGGGGGTATGGTAATTTAGATGTTTTAGAGAGAATACAACTTCGTTTTCTTAAACACATATTAAAAATGAAAAACTCGACACCTAATAATATGGTATACGGCGAAACCGGTTGTTACCCTTTACAAATTGACATTGAGGAACGAATAATATCTTTTTGGTCTCGCATTTATACATTTGAAAACGCCCAAACAAGTAAACTCTCGGTAATAATGTATCAATATTTGTATAAATTATCACGCAACTTAAACGCTAATATTCCGAAACGCCGTTTTCCTTGGATACATGCTGATAAATCAATTCTATTAAAAACTGGTTTATCCAATATTTGGGATTCACAAAATTGCCTTAATATTAAATGACTAATATTATCAGTGCGACAAAAGCTCAAAGACTTATTCATTAATGAATGGTTTGCGTGTGTAGAAAACTCTAACAAAAGTATCACATATAGAATATTTAAACACAGTTTCGGAATGTAAAGCTATTTAAGCGATACTCCGAAACTATACTTATTTTACATGATAAAGTTCCGAACCCGTAATCATCGGCTACCGGTGGAGACCGGCAGCTGGTCAAAAATACCTATACATTTGCGAGTCTGTAACCTATGCCAAAATCAATTAGGAGTTGAATTTCACTTTTTATTCCAATGTCCAATTTTTGAAATCAAAAGAAAACTATATATCTCAAACCATATTTTATAGAAGACCTAGTATATTTAAAATGGAGCAATTATTTAATACTACCAGTAAATCAGATTTTTTGAAATTATGTAAATTTGTTAGAATTATCCTTACAAACAGGTTTAATTGTTAGTTGGTATTGTGTTAATTTGATGAATTCTTGCTGCGTTATAACTGTTACAACTCCTCAATTCTGTTTCTTTAAATGTATGTGGATTATGTACAATCTTTATTTTCCGAAAAATTGCTAAGAAACTGAAAACGGAAATGAAAGTATGTGGTTTTGAATTGACTCTCCGTAATCGGGCTCAATCCCAGTGAGCATACCTGTTAATAGTAACATTGCATTAAAACATATTTGTTATCGCTAATTACTTATTCTTATATATCATATATGAATAGTTATGCTATTCAAAACAAATAAGTATATGGTTATGCAAAACATAATAGTTATTTATTATACTTGTGAGCCTCATTCGTAATATTTTGTTATCCTCATTTTGTCTTTTGACATGAGAGAATAAAAGGAATTTGACTTGACTTGAATTGATTAAGCCAGCAGTTTGTACAATAGTCACGTTATATTAATTTAGCTGATTAAGCCAGCAGTTTGTACAATAGTCACGTTTTATTAATTTAGTGATTAAGCCAGCAGTTTGTACAATAGCCACGTTATATTAATTTAGCTGACTAAGCCAGCAGTTTGAACAATAGTTACGTTATATTATTTTACCTGATTTAGCCAGCAGTTTGTGGTTAGAATCTGATTCTTTTCATCCTGAAAGAAAAAGAGTGAACAATGATTTCACATACACCTGGTAAATTGTGTTTCCAATGGCAGTGTATGATAACCTCTAAACCACAGTTGAGGTACATGTATCCCTTTGGACTGCCATTTTTTGTTGGTTGTTTATAGGTGTCTGAGATTGACCATACTATAAAAACATATGCTGTCTACTCTCAACCCTTAAGCTTTTTGGGCGTGAGAAGAGTGTTTTTTAAAGAGGCCGTTCCTTGGTTGGTTCTTACCTTGTTTTTGTTTCTGGTGGCTATTCTTTAAACAAGTTTTCATTTGTATAAGTAAGCTTTTAATAAATTTGACATACATTATGTGTTCCCTGAGGGCACGAAGTCTTCAAAAGAATTAAAACAATTAAAACGTGGAGACGAATGCATTAGGGGACTTTTCGGTGTACCTGTTTTGGATGTTGACCTTTTTAATTTTACTAAATTAAATAATCTGTTGTAAAAAATAGGCGTTTTTATAAACTCGCGGAGAGAAATCAAAGAAATGAATTCGTTTTATTGCGAGTTTTACCAGAGAAGAATCTGGTAAGCGTTTTAGGCGTTGATTTTTCATCGTGTCCTGCGTTTTATAAGTGCGATGTTGTGTTTATGATGGCACACACAGTTTGAAACTATGTAGATCTACACAGTTTTCGAAACACTAGAGGTTTTATATCGAATAGGCTAATGAGGTTATTTTTAATTTGTTCTAATTTATAAGGAATTTTGATAATAATACTCGATTTCTCGCTCTTCGCAGCGGTAACTTCCATTTCGGTTATAAACTTATAAACTTATATCCTTATCCTTATAATAACTCCTGCATTCATATTTTTCTCAAATATATAGTGTTCATGTAGTAGTAAAATATAGTTTACGGTGCGGTGGTGTTGTGGTTTTAATGATCGTTTCACATGCGGAAAGGCTCTGGTTATATCCTTACAGGGAAAAGGATTTTAAAAATTAATTAAATACATGTACAAGAAGTTCAACCAAGATTGGATGTTTTAGTTCTACAAACTCCTCCTCAGATAAAACTCAATGACACAGGAAGTAATCTGCATCTGCTTCACCATGCCTTTTAGATTTCATTTTATAGTTACCTGAAATTTTGTATCAACGCCTTTATCTTAACAGCTTTTCATAGATGTATGCGACATCTTTCAACGTTTGATCTGGTTATATGTGAGCATAAGATCATGTCACTGTTTTATAAACTAGGATTTGTAATTCTCATAATCAGTTTTAATAGCAAAGGCTTATACTTACCACATCAATAATCTGGGAGAGTGAAAATCCGAACGTAACGTTGAGGGGCGTACTGGCGTTTAAGGATGGACGTATTCGTTTGTCGTAGCTTCTCAGAAGATCTCGTATTAGCCGATATTCGTTGACGTCTGCTAACGTCACCGCTGCTGAAAATAGTAACAACACAAACTCATACTTCATTAAACAACATGAATTAGGTCTTCATTCCTCGAAATGATGTCATAAATTGAGCAGACGACATTGTTTCAAGCAATAAGTAGTAAATAATATTTTATTTTGAAAATAAGCAAGGCTATCTTTGATCGTTATGAGAAATCAAAACAGTATTGTTTGCCTTTTTTTAAAGAAATATCAACAACTTTAACTCCGCCGTTGAAACACATGCATACGTATAGAAATAATGGTAAGTAATAGGACGTGCGTATTTCGCTGAGTTCCGATTTCATAACTGTGGACAAGTGCATTAGTTGTAATTTTCATTTGTATTTATCTTAACTTCAAAATTGAAAAAAAATTGTATCGTGACCTATTTTTATTGAGGCATAACATATCATCTGTCACGTAGATCGGCATTCGCTAGATAAGACACATTAGGTGGTTTTAAAAGCTACCAGATTCACTTTGTTCTACAATGAATCTAATTTGCTTTACTTGATTTGTCGAACAAGCCAACTCACAGAACAAGTCTTTGGCAAGGTTATAAAACTGAGATTGGAATCCAGTCTCAAATCTCAAGTATCTGATTGACCAGTCACCATTTCAGCAAGTCAGATGCTTGAGATTTGAGACTGGTTTCTATACTCAGTTTTATAAGCTTGGGCATTTATTGCCTCTGACGAAGTTTCTCTAAGGTATTCGAAGTACCTCCATTAACCTCAACATTTTCCGAAAATGTTGTTATATCATTAAAGATAAATAGTTTATGGCTTGTATTATCAGATGGCACATACTTAGGTTTTCTTTTGTCAATAGGAATAAGTATATATGTTCTATAGGTTCATATACAGTAGTTCATACAAAAAAGAACAAAAATAAGTCGTTAAAAATATGGTTCGTGGTAAAAAAAATCTCTCCATTTATATTCTTTAAAAAATCGGTAAATGCCTAGAAAGTGATAGTTTATCTACATTTATCAAATTATCATTATACCATAAATGTTCAGGAAAATAAAACAATAAAATTATTATTGCTGATTGGTTATTGAGATTATGGAAAACTTTTGTGAATGGAGCCCATTCAGGCGTGTGGTGATTCTTTTCATTTCAGAATCCGTCATGACTGGTCGCCATTTCCGCCCATTAGATGCTTGAAATTTGAGACTGGTTTCTATGCTCAGTTTTATAACCTTGAGCACAGCTGTTAACAAGATCTAGCAGAATCCAGTCATCGGGTCTAATTTAAAGACAACCATCGAATAAAAACACTGAATCGAAGTAGGGACCGACCTTTTAAGGCCAACACAAACGAGTGTTTTTCGAGAACGAGGCTCTGCTGAGTTACCGCCAAAACAGTTCACTCTCGGTGACCTTTTTCTGTCTTCACCTCACACTCATGCAAGATACTTTATTCTTGCATCCCTAATATTTGTCCGCGTTATCAAATTCCTCGCAACGATGCATATCAGCCATTTTACGGCTTGACCTGGCGAGAATTTATGCGAATTTCCATTTGGAAAGAATAATCACATTCTTTGGATATATCTAAAGAAATAAGATTATTTAATTCCATAACGTTATTCAATATAAGTACGTGGCTATTAAAAGCTTGTCCTATTAAGCCTTGTAATTATTTTTTCTTATTTATTACAATAATACGCGTAAATGAGATTAGGAACATCATCGAGTAATTAAGAGACCTATCTGTTTATATACAGTTGCAAATATGCGGAAAATGAACCCTTGTAGATGGTCGGATAGCACAGAAACTGGCGAACAAATGATATCTAGTTTGAGCAAGTACTTTAAGAAGGGGATTATATCAGGTTGATGAGTGAAATTTATATTTCAAAAATGGCGTTTCGCATTTTAAATTTTATGTTGCAAGTACGTTTGTTTTTGGCAAAAATTAAACATTTATCGCAAAATCAAGAAACATTTTTTCTTGGCTAGTCATATTATTAATACACAGTGTGGTAAATATGATTCGACAATGGCGTGGTTGGTTTGGACTTCCTTGTTTACATCTTGAAAACGTAATTCAAATCAGTCAACTAGCGATAACCGTGGCATCAATAGATTTTAATTAAGATAATAATATGTTATATTGCATATGGTATGTTAATGTCAAAATATAACATGTACCAAACTCTCCTGTTTTGATTTAAAGATATTGGAATACATCTCGAACTTCCATTTATAACTGTACAGTGTACAATTTTCGAGTTTTTGTAACTTGTCGTTTCTTATAAATGTATCATCTGGGATTTTACGATTTTAAATTATCGATCAAGTAAAGAACAGTTACTTTTGAAAAAAATATCACCGCGCAATCTTCTCTATAAAATAGCATTTACAAATTTATGCCACACGATTGAAGTTCGATTTCATATTAAGTGTAACATTCTGCGGATGTTTATTTCTAATATTTATGTTGCAGTGTCAGCTGTTATTGGTTGTCTCTTATTAAAAAGTGTACTAGACGGCAATTATCTTAGAGACGATTTTATACCAATTACCTTCTTTATATAAATGGACTTATTATCCAATTTTCTACACTAATTAACTATACCACTTGCCTCAAGTGTTTGAGTATTGCAATCAAAGTAGATTGCAACCGATGTCGTAAAACTCGCCCGAAGAAATAAGACGGTTTAAAATACCAGTATCGTGTTTTCTCGACAAAACTCAGCGAGACAGCACGTGTGCTTTAACTATCCATCCGTCTTTTATTTAATATAATTAGAAGTTCGTGATTGTTTGACAATCCATATTTTAAACATTAGAGTCTGGTTCATATCGAAATATGACGACAGAAGTGTCTTTCCATCTATTAGTACATAGACGAGATTTGAAGGTTATAAAACTGAGATTGGAAACCAGTCTGAAATCTCAAGCATCCGATTGGCTGAAATGGCGACTGGTCAGATCCTTGAGATTTGAGACTGATTTCCATGCTCAGTTTTATAACATTGGGCATTGATTACTTCACTCGTAAGTATCGGTGAAAGACGAACTAGTCTTTCTTTTTTGTTTTCTTTTTAATATAATATTTAGATTTAAGATTATTAGCGACTTCTCTAATACAACTACTCTCGTATTTATCGTTTGTTTTGCCAATGACCGTTCCAAGATGGTAACCCCAAAGGTTCTCGTCAATTTGGGTGTCTTATTTGAAATTGATGTTCTGATACATTCATATTCTCTTTTCCGCTCTACGTTTTGGCAGCGTGTTGATAGTGTGTTTACTGAGTCTTGCGATTCTTGATATGAATTTCTCACATTTTAATACGTTTACATAACATACATGTAATATTATATTTAAAATTCGTTTTCTCTAATTCTATCTTCTCTCCCACACACCATCTTTTTCTCAGCGAATGCTCTTTGACTGGTAAACTACAAGCCATATTCAGAAATTGATACTTAATTGGTTCATATATTTATGTGTTAATGATGTCTTCTTATGTTTCTATAATCGTGAAAATAAATTCTGTGAAAGCGATTTCTAATTCTACTAGCTAGTGCCGTGTGACATATTTTTAACTTGCATTTCTGATGCCACTCTACATTAAAAGTCGCATGGTGTTATTCTATTACTGAAAGCTTTAGCTTAATTGGGATCATACATCCGTCTAACTTGTCACAGATCTATACATTCTTAAACCAGAGCTTATTCCATCATAAAATATACAGAAAGTCTTCATTGCAATTCAGTAATGGTACACGTTGCACTAAAAGTAGAGTCTCCGTCAATGTTGCTTTTATAAATCTCATGTAATCCGGCGCCGACTCATAATATTCAAATGAATTGGTATACATTGTAGCCCTTTTATTGTCGAAGATTTCAATTATGCTATATACGTCATGAATCTATTAATGTGGATATTTCAGTTTCAACCAATCTACGTTATTTTTGTAATCAAATCTGGTATTATTAAAATTATAACAAACACTCATTTTACGAAAGTTAAGACAGTGGGGAATAGTAACCAACAATTTAAGAATGCGAAAAAGGTCATTTTGTCAGGGACTGTCTCGAATTGTAATTTCTAGCAGGTGCTAAGCAACGGATTGAAATATTTATTCTTGTGGTTTTATGACTAGGTAAACGGTATTCAGAGTTTGTTAACTTGTTCTTTGACTCAACATACCTATTTCTCTACTGTTTGGGTTGGTCACAAACTTTGAGCAAGTCTGTTCTCAGTATAAATACCGTTTGTTGGATATGATAAAATTAAACGATAGAATAAATACCGTTTGTTTTATTTAGACAGTCATCATATTTTAAAGTTATTGTCTTTTATTCTTTAATCATATTACATGGAATTCAAAATAATAACATTACTATAATTTTTAAATAAACAAGACGCATATAATGGTAAAGTTCTGGTCTGGTTTTCTTTGAAATAACTTAAATGCAGTTCTTTGATTTAACTGTTCTATAATATTAAGTATAGCAGTGTTTATTTTTCAACGCAAAAGCGCCTTTAAGTTAGATAATTCAAAGAACTTAATCGTTATGTTATTAGTTATAATGCTTTTTTATATCCTGATATTCAGTTTTTTTTTATGTCTAGTAATATCAGGGATCCGATCCATTTATACTAAGTACTATCAGGTAGAAAAATTCATGAACCTCGTTCTCTTGTTTGATTTGGGGCGTCAAACATTTTTTCAAATGATTTTGGAACAACATGTTGTAAGCGGAATTATGCGTTTTTGGTTTTTGTTGTTGAATAACATGAATGTTTATTCTATATATTTATTTTAAAGTAGTAAAATTATACGACGTAAATTTAAATTTGTAAATTCTTGAAAAGGAAAAAAATATATGTACAGTACGTTCAGAAATCACGGTCTCCTTTCACTCTCGAATAGTACAGAGTGAAGAGACCATGGTTTTATTATAATATGATTAATATAATGATCAATAATAAGACAAAACAGGTAACGAAAATGAGGACCCGCAGGATAACCGCCTTGGAACGGCCAGTGTCAAAGCATTTTGCCCACCGAGGGCCCAAGATCACAAAACTAAGTTTTGAGATCAGTCTCAAATCTCAAGGATCTGATGGCTGAAATGGCGAAAGGTACTGCATTGTATTTGACTTTAAAGAAACAATGAAATAAATAACTTTAATTGATTTACTGTGTTTTTTATCAATACATTGGTAAAACATGTTAATTTATTTTTATTTGTATAAATACTGTGTAAGAAATACAATGTATGACCAAGAAATATTCAAATTTTAATGTTTGACCCTGATCGATATATCTCTAAACATGAGTTTTGAAATATGGCCTACTGATCTGATATCAAGGCTAAAACTATTGAGGAAACACTGCTTTCATATAATTAACACTTGGAGATGATATTGCCCCTACTGGGGAGAGAACCCGTACGGCGACAGCGCCTAGCCATGCAATGCAAATTACGCTACTGAGTCGTGGAATAGTTTCACATGGTGCATGATTATCTGGACAATAAAAACAATAACAACAAACAAACAATCAATCTTACTGTAAATATGTACGATTGATGATACAAACTGAGAGTTTTATAAAAGGTTAGAAACTTCTAAGTTAATTTAATGAAATAAAATGCCTGCGGTTTCCGAACTTCTCCGCATCATTATAATAATCACGTATTCGTTGGGGGCTGTAGGACTGAATGCTAAGATCAAATAAGAAAATTAACCTAAAAATTCAAAATGAGAGAATGCACATTCAGAAAAAAACAATATTCCCACATAATAAAATGTCGAGAGAAAAAAGGAGCACGAGTTTCTAATTTGATTAATTTAATGAAGACACAATCAACAAACATGATAACTCGGTAACCGCATTGGAATAGTAAACTGACAAATCATGATGCCACTGGGGAATAAAAATAAAAATAATGTTGCAACACGTACATGTTGCCTTGTAGTCGACAATGTTATATACAAAAGCACAAAAACTCACAAACATAAGTAGCTACATGTAATGACCTTGAAATGTTTAGAGGATCGACTTTTAGGCAAAAGAATGACATTTCTTATAGCGTGTTCAGAAAATATTCAAGGCAAAAAACGAAGTTTCAGTGTTGTAAACAACTTTATAATGAGTCAGCAAAACCTCATTTTTACTGAAATTCTTAGATTTCCATAAAAAATATTAATATGTATTTACCACAAATGTTTGTACTGCGCTCTTGAGACAAATATTTTCTTCTGCTACCCATTCAGTAACATTTTTTTCTAGATGCTGATGTTATGCTAATGAATTTATCTTCTGTTCATATCGCTTTGGCTTGATAATTAGTTTAATACTCATGATAACCATAAACAGTAGGACATAATGGAGTTCGTTACTGCTTTTCTGTAGTATTGAAGCAAAGTAGCTCAAGAAGCTAAACAATACATCGGAATAAACGATTTATGTTCAGTTACAGTGGAAATAGAGCAAATACATGAAGATTATCTTCATTTATGATCTGTAAAGCTTAATATATTATAGAATGTGAAAATGAAGGAACTGTTAACAGAATAACCAATCACTACATGTAGCTAGTTCAAGCAAACAAGTACATTATTATTAGGGGTTTAACTGACTTTCAAGAAAAGTGATAGTAAAGTGTTTTCTGAAGCGAAACAGTTCAAGCAGTACTATCCGTAAATGAAATATTTGAGAATGAAATATTTAATATTTCGATTTATTTGAACATTTAAAAGAAGATGTAAATATTTTACACACATTTATTACAATAGCAATCGTTATTAATAAAACATTATCTGCTGTAACTTCATAACTACTTTATAATGACGCGATGAAAAAAGCTGTGCATATTATACATACTAAATTTAATATATACGTGTCAACCACATTAAAACAGATTTAAACGATTGTCCTTGCTTGTGCAGATGTCAATATGACGTTCTTATGAATTTTCGGGTTAAATGATTAATAAGAAATAAAATTTCTAGCATTTTACCACGAATGTTCTCCTTGCTACGTTTTTTATATTGCGCGAAATGAGTCATACTCAAGGCCCCTATCCTGCAGACATCGGGCGATGACAGATCAATTTTTTTACATTTTGTTACAAACATATTTTTCTTAAGAAAACTTAAAGCTAAACTTTTCGGGAACTTATATTATATTATAAAGCTGCTGCGGCTTTCGTGGCTTTAATATTGACAAACTATCAGATGCAGACATGCTTTACTTGTGATGTCAAAAGTCGCCGTTTATTCAAGCACGATGCGAATACAACCTTGGGAATATTTGTCGATTTGTTCACAGAAATGTTTCTTAGACGACATACTCGCAGTTCATCACTATTTTCTATTATAAATGTACACTCATTTAGTACGCACACAAAATAAAATAATGCTTATGTTAAAACAGCAAACGTCACACCAATAACCTCGTTTGATGTGATATTGACTTGTTGGGAGATAAATGATTTTTCTATTATCTGTTTCGTTTCCTTTTTCAAACAATGTTCACAAAAAGTTAACAATGCATATAAGGACATCGCTATACCCTGAAAACACAACGTATTCTTGTCAGAATTTATACTAATAAATCAGTTATTAGCAAAATATATGTTTACTTAATGTATGACGTTATTTAACATTCGTGATTTTTATCATCAAGATAAGTAGCCATAAGGTAGAGGGAAAGATGGCATTTATAAAGCTATCAATTTCAAATAAGACACCAAAACTATTATCGAAACAGGAGACCAGACGGGGTACTTACCAGGCAAATACTACCGGTATGTGCAACAGGCTCAGAACACATTGTCTTCTTTCAACCAAATGAAAGGTTTAAAGAAAAAAAAACAACTGTTTAAATGATCAACTTTCAAAATAAAGTAGGCATCGAAAGAGACAACATGCGGGGTTGAACCATCGTTGAACCTTCAGTTGTACAATACAAACAAATAAGCACACATGTCAGATAGTAATACTCATAACTTAATTATTAGCAAAGGTCAAAACAAAATATTTATTTACTTGATGTATGACGTTATATTTCATCAATGCCTTAATCAATGGTACATGTATCAATATAGCATGTATTCCGGGTGGATAATTCTGAATCATTAAGCGGTAAACAAACACAAAATTAATGATTATGTCATATATGATATATTTATGCAGACGAATAAGCAAAAATGCGATGTCGCAGTAAAAACACCAATAAAAGTATACCTGCAGACGATATAGTCTATATGGACCCCAGGAAAAAACGCTCAACTTATAATAAAACTACAAATCTAATGTAACTTCTTAACTAAAACCTTTGTTACATAGCCACGTTTTCCTCAAAAAGTTTGATATTGCGATACTGAACAATGGAGACTATCAAAACATAACAACAAATAGGATAATACATTGACTTATTAGCTCTATTCATTAGTACCAGTCATAACAGAAATAGTAATCTGAAAGACTAAAATGGCCGTAGAGTTCATGACAAACTGATCTCAAGTGAAGACATTAATCTTAGCTTTTGGAAACATAATTTGTCTGGAGCATGCCGGGCAATCTCTAAACAGATAAAGCCGTTAGGTCAAATACTCACCAATGAATAAATCATGATTTATGGTTTTAAAAGTGAAGGATTTTCAATTAGAATTGGTGTTGAATCATTGTTTCTTCACTCGGTGGTTCATCAGACAAACTCAACTCAGACTATCGGAAAAGCCTCATCATATTTTACCTCATTTTTGTCATACTTATCCTTTGTCGCTGTTGCTCTTTCAAAAGTCAAAAAGATCATTTGTAATGTCAATACATTAAAAGTTTACATTTCGATGTAAAAATTGAGAACAATTCAACAATGAAAGGTAAAAGAAATGTGTTGTACCTTCGGGGATGAAGCACTTTATATGTTTTAATAGATGAAAATGGAACATTGAAAAAAAAGAAATATATGCATATCAGGAATCGCCACACTAAAAAAAACACAGCCTCCCCTCGCAACGAAAAAGAAGAGAGGAAGAGAGAGAGAGATAGAGAGCATGCTTGTTATAAGTATGTCAATTCAAAAAGGACGCCACAAACAATTAACGAAAAAGAGAACCCTTGGGGATACCGCATTGGAACGGTCAGAGGCAAAACAAATTGCCACTGGGGGTTTAAACCAGGTTCAAGGGTGCACCAACCTCACACTTAACCCAACACGTCCTCGTATCACAAAACAAGTACAAGTTGTCTTGGTGAAATAACTCTAAACCACCCATCGGCTCAACAATGTTGCATGCAAAAGCACACAAACATATAAAACATAAGAAATCTTATTGCACTGCAAAGCCAAAGGGCGGGTACTCAATGATCTTACCGAGACCAGAGCTCCTGGAGTAAAATCAGCAAGAACACGATGACAGAGATTAAAGAAACGAATCGAGCTTCTAGGTTCTTTTAAGAAAAGATTTCCCCATAAACCTTCATAAACTCTTATTGCTGCCACCGTCGTGCAACCAAAGAGGTAAGCATACTGATCAACTGTAGATGGGTTAATCACCAGGAAGCCATCGAACAAGACAAATATGAAAATATTGCAGGCTCGGGTTTAATTGAGCCTGTTCGTGGACAGTAATGGAAATGCATATAACTGCACATGCCGCCTAGTCCCGGATTGAGCGCAACTCAATATTTACACCAATAAACAGTAAAATTTTAACCATCCCAAACGACGGTGTGCATAAGGCGGTGGACATGGAACCTTCAATGTTCAGCGGTGTGTGGTCCCAAGGTAAAAGAATGGATTTGCCCTAAACGAGAAAACCATGGGCGGAACTAAATAGAATAGAATTTTGACAGGGGATCTTAGAATATAAATCCTGCATAACACAGACAACGCCAAAGGCAAAATTTAAAAAGCAGGGAGTATATGCTTGGGGGTGATTGAACAATATCCGAATCTATATTGGCTGGGAAATTGAAACCACCCATGTCAAAACTGGCCGAAATATTAAAACAAAGGTAATATTAGAAGTACTATTAGCAAAGTACATAAGAATCGTGCTCAACGACCTTCAAAGGACATAATTGATAAGGCTTATACATGTAACTGGTCACCTATAAAACAATCAACAAACACGATAAAAATTAATGGTATATTTCTTCGATCAGTGGAACCCATGCTTGTTAAACATGAAATACAAGGTAAATAAAGAACAGACTTGTTAAAATTTCATTTTGATCGCCCACACCCGCAATAGAATATCGTGCAAAGTTAGGAACTCCGTTAGAAGCGGTGTCGTTTGGCTTTTCTCTAACGCGGTATAACGACAGCATTAAAGTGAGGCCAGTCGAGTAATGTTGTAAAAGTTTTATTACATCAATATATTTAGTCAATGGCATCTTCAACGATAAACAAGTCAAACGTTCAGATGTTTGACCATTTGTCTGCTTGTTTTTGGGTATAGTGCTGCATAACTGAGTATAACCGTTGATTAGGCTTAGTAAAAAATGTTCCGCAAAAGACGGTCAATATTAAAAGCGAGTATTTCACTCTTACATGTACACTGTATTAGGTACATGGCGATATTCATTTTAGACGTTGATGACATAACGTTTATAATTTTATTACACACGTCAAGCTTTTTAACGAAACTTGAACCTGGAAAAAAGTACTGATGAAATACGCAAATCCAGAACAGAGTGCACTCCAATGAAACGATAAAGACAGATAATTGATTTTTTTGAATTAAAAAACAACAACAACATGAAATTAAAGTTGTCGAAAGAAATCAGAAGAGATTTACGTAACAAATCACCTCTATGACATCTCTCTATTAAGCAATTATCAGTTATGTGACAGAGAACGGCTGTAAAAATAACAAAATGACATTACAGAATACGTATCTTATCAAATTTCAGGACCTTTCACTTATTCAGGGATAATTATTATGTGCAACAAATTACTGCTCTGAAAATGTTATCCTGTACATTGCTTTATGGAATAAGTGAAACATTAAGGCCTGGGTTGAAGGTTATAAAGCTGAGATTGGAAACCAGTCTCAAATCTCAAGCATCTGATTGGCTGAAATGGCGACCAGTCGCCATTTCAGCCAATCAGATGCTTGAGATTTGAGACTGGTTTCCATGCTCAGTTTTATAACCTTGGGCACAGGACCATCCTCTTTAACTCGAGAAATAACGTGTAGATTATGAGTGTCGATTCAAATGATGTTTGTACTATTGATCCTTCAGGCTATGTGATGCTGAACTTTAACACACTTTTGTGAATGATTAAGCCAGAAATTAATGATGAAACGAAACACCATGTTTATTCTACATTTCTCACAATGTTTGTAAATCAATTACTACCTATCACACCGAAACATTTACGCTAAGGATTCTCTATTGGCCAAATGGAAACGTATTTTGCCTTTTTATTTGTACCATTAGTTGAACATATTCCATTACTAGTCAATTCTTTCGAGCTTGAGAGACACCAAAGATTCTCTTTTTGTTAAATGTTTGTAGTGTCTTATTTGAAATGTATATTCTTAAAAACCCATCTTTTCCTCTCTAATATTTGGCTGCATGCGGAGGCTGTGTGTTCTGAGTGTTGTGATTACTGATGTGCATATTTCACTTTTTACGTTATGAGAATATGTCTCGCTATAAGGTAGTTATGCTACAGCTCAGCACTGTCTTGCTTTCTGTTTTCTTATAGATTTTGGCCGCTGGTTAAACTATATAATTGCCAGACATTGTACAGTTACTACTCGAAATGGCAAAACTAACCACGTGTTACATGAGTGGGAAGCGATTTTTCATATGTAAGGCGATTTAAGTCACTCCGCGTTACCAATAATAACTTTTAAACCGGAAGAAGTTCTAAAATGGTTTCCAATGCTCAGTCAGCCGTGTGTCCAAATTTTGACGTATGGATAAAGTTTGCTTCACATAAAACTCATAACTACCAACAAACATTTTTAAGACCAAGTAAGTCGTTCAAAACGAAGGGAAATTCGTTTCTTTCACTCTCTTTACATTTAGTCAGTGCTACATTTTATGAAGGTTTTACACTTATAAAAGAAATTGGTTATTGGAAATATGCTATTTAAAAAAAGAAAAATTCAATTCTGAACGTCTACCACCCATTTACGCGACCGGGATGCGCCCAGGAAATTCAATTTCAAACCCACTTTTCAAATATCTCTTAGAACTGTCAATATAATTAAAACAAAAGAACACAACATATTGTTTTCAGTATCATATTACACTGTGGACATGTATAATATTGTTTTGGTTTGTTTAATTTCGTGAATTATGTAAATAGAATTTTAGGGTACTTTTAGATCTAGTTATTGTTTTTATTTAATTTTTACTGTTCCAACATGTCTTAACATATACAAAAATAAAAATACATTTATTTAATAACATTTATTTGTGCAAAGTTTCAATGAACAACATCTTGCTGTTGATTTTGATTATTTTCATATTAATCGATGAACGTGCGATAATGACGATATTTTTAACGATGTAATATTGCAATGTTTGTCAGGCCATAACCTGAACACATGATTTTGGATAAGTTTACCTTTTTAATAAGTATCCTCAGAATGGTAACAATATTTAATTGAGTTGCAAAACATGGAATCGCTAATCAAAATCAATGTTGAAATAGTATTGTCAGACTATGTACATTTGAAAACACAAATAATTACCTTATTCCCGGGCTAACTTGGTATTTTTTTAAGAGGGAGGAATGCTTGATGAAGAGATTTAATTAAAATTTATTGTCCATCTTATTAAAACTTATTATAGAATCGTTTGGGATGAATCGAAATTGTACTGTTGATTGGTGTAAATATTGAGTTGCGCTCAACCCGAGGCTAGACGGCGTGGGCAGTAATATGCATTTCCATTACTGTCCATGAACAGGCTCAATCAAACCGAGCCTACAATATTTTCATGTTTGTCGTGTTCGATGGCTTTCAAAGTTCCCTTTTCATCTATGTTATTAACTTATCTAAAATAATAGCAAAGATATGTCGACTCGTTGCCTACTTTAACAACAACACTTACAAATTTGAATGGTCCATTCAGTAACGATTAAAAACCGAGCAAATGTTACAATTCAGATGAACTGATGCACGTTACCACATGTTCTGCTAGATTAATATTTTGAACAAAAATACCTATCAGTTCAAACAGATGTCAAGAAATGTAATGATAAGCCCAAAGCTATGCAAAAACGGCGATAGTGCCCAGCCAACCATAAAAGGGAGAGACACAGTACTAACCATAATGTATCCCCCAAAATGGATATTTCATGTTTGCCATATGCAGTTAAAGAAAATGATCGACTTTCTGCAAGGTTTGAAATTAGCATATTACATCAAGGGAGGTGATTGAAACTGGTAGACCTTAAACATCCGCAAAAAGGTACTTATACCTGTTGAAGTGATACTTTTAATGTATAGATAACCCAATGCCATGCAAAGAGGCGGACGTGCCTAACCAACCATGCAAGAGTCAGACACATTACAAACCATCCATATCCCCCAAAAGGATAGTTTAAGTATGCCTTTTTACAGTCACGCACAAATGACTGACAAACAGCATGGTTTCCGATAGCATGTGGGATGTATATAGCAATTTTAGACAAAGAGGTCAAAATTATGTATCTTTTTATGTTTCAGATTTGGAAAGAATACTCCAATTACATGTGGAGAAATCAAAATTACATGATCGGTGCGGTTAGAACATTGATTACATATGAGAGTTTATTTAATGCTTTTCAGTGAATTATAGAATTTTCCCGGTGAAATAAAAGTGGTATTTCACTGTTTTCAAACAGTGGAATATTTTTTTTATTTTCACTGTTTTTTCACGTTGGTACCCAAACACATAACATTCCGAATGGGAACGTTTAGAAAACGGGCTCAAATTTGGGTAAATGGCGTCATGACGTCACGTAAAAAACAAACGTTTTGGGGCCATTTCATGCCATTTTTTTTTATCAAATGCACACACATTGTGCACTTTAGGCATAAAATTAAAAAAAAAATGTTTTAACCACTTATCAAATGATGAATTTAGCTTCTTTCCGGTGTTAAATCTGATTCGTTTCTGTGCGTATATCAACCATGTTACCAATTGCTTTGTTTATAGTTACTTCTATGTGAGATTTAGGGAAGAGGCCAAAGCTTTGTAAAGGTTCAGTAAAATGCCATAAAATGCAACATTGAAACATGACGATGAATTCCATTACTTAGTTTTGTTTGTTGACATTGGGAGTTTTTATAACATTTTTGTGGAACGTTCACTGAATACATTCGTCTTCATGCTAACTGAGACGATTCGCTAACAGCCGATCTAAGGATACAAAGGCTATGTTTGTTTAACGATTTGTTGGAGATTCTTTTATTTCTTTGTTTCAAATCAAGATTTTAATTTCTAAGAGCAAGTGGATTAAATCATCAATAACTGGGATGATTCTATGTTATCCGAGTTAAATAAGTACAAAATATTGTTTTATATTTCAATTTCGGAGGAAATAACTCGACAGGTTGAAATAAATTTGAAAATATGAAATTTTAAACCCGATTGCTTTGTTTCTTTGATTGTTCCAAGACGGAAGCACCATCTCTAATTCCTTTGTTACTTCTGAATTTTCTGATGAAATTGCGTACATATTGCATTAGCGTATATGTTATCGCCGGTCAGTTTTGGAAGGTTAAGTTAGGGACAGGCTTAACAAAATGTTGATTTTCAGTCAATTGAAATACATACTGTGCTAAATCTGATTTATTATCAATCACGTAACATATAATATCAGCGAGCGATCTTCTCCTTAGTAACAGCATTGACAAATAGCACAGTTTTAGCGTTCAATTACTCATTCATGCGGTTTTTTTCTACGTGTTTATTTCTTACATTGATATAGCTGGGTCAGCTGTCATTGAGTCTGTTGATTATGTGTGAACTAAAATCTACAATTATCTCGGAGTCAAGTGTATACGAATTAGCTTCTTTATTTAAAAGGACTTAACAGCCAATTTTCGACAGTCATTTACGATGCCTATTGCCTTTGGTGTCCAGTAACGGCTGTATCGCAATCAAATGAGATTGAGGAAGGCATTCTAATGGAAAACTCGAGAAACGGGACAGCAGAAATAACTGTGAGAAAACCTTGCGAGACAACTATGTACTTGTAGAATCTGTCCGCCCTTATAACGGCTATTCAAAATGAATTGAGTGTAAGAAAGTATTCTGCCATAATATCTGTAAAATGAAAAAAAAAACACACCTATTTTTAAAGAAGCTTTTACTTACAAGGTGTCAGTATGGAAAGAGAAAATTGAGATGATACGATAGCGACAATAGACTATCGTGATAATAGTATGTCTCCTTTTACGTTGAAACATCTGAGTATTCTTATTTCTAAGTTGGCGTCGTAAACGCGCCATTAAACCATAAACGTCTTTGCCTTTTTTTCTGAGAGTTCTTAATGGTAAAATGTTTACTTCGCTATGTTCTTTATTGCGTTTTCCATTTATTTCGCAAGCTTTTCTTGGGCTCCAATCCATTGAAGCATAATCTGACTTAAATCCGTATAAAATAAAGCTTCAATCTCACTTGATGAACAAATTCTGAAAATTGCTTGGAGCAAGTTAATAAGATTTAATTAAAGCGATTAACTGCGCAGCTCGAATTAAAACGAATTAAAACGGTAGAGTGCGCAACACGGTGCATTCCTCATTTGGTAATTTAAAATCTCAAAATGAAATTTCGATGGAAATTGCATAATACTTTATGACATTGATATCAATTCAGCTGGTCATCGGCCTTCCTGGCATTAAAGGCAACGTGGTAGTTATTGGACTCTCTCAATTGACAGGTACTTTAGCAAACGAGGGTCATTGTTTACGCATTGCCTAAAACAAAAAAGGTTATAACCTTTCACATTCTAAGTCGTAAATTATCACTCAACTTATAGTTTTTCGAAAATGTTCTTTTTCAACAAAACGTGTCCAGTTTTGACGTATTTTATGTTAGGAAAAGTTTAAAAATCTCTTTTTCGTTCATCGATGTACGTTACATTTAAAATATCACATTCCTGACTTTCAAAACATTTATGTTCGTTATTTCGACAGTGATAAGGGATAAAGAAGTGTAACAATTATTTGATTTGCTTGCTGGATACTTTGAATGTAATTAATTTATATAGCCATAATGAATTGATTATTAGTAAGGGATTACAACCCGTATGCGAGTATGAACACATGTAAGTTTACCGTTGTATGTTAGCAAAACAAAGGGAAACTGGAATTTCAAGAATTGCCCCACCAAGACAAAGCGACCCGATGAAACCAAGACACATCCCCCATTTATTCATAAACATTTAATAAGTGGAACAGAGCATGATTAAAGAATATTCAATTTAAAAAAGAACAGCACAAACAATAAACGAAAAGGAAATCCTTGGGTTAACGCCCTTGACGATCAGTGGCAAAATATTTTGAGACTGGTGGTTTGAACAGGTTCTAATTTGCAGTTATCTAACACTTTCCCCAACAAGTTTACATTTGAACTAACAAGTTAAAGTCATCGTGGTGAATTAGCTCCAACCTACCCATCGACTCGACAGTGTTGCATGCTAAAGCACACAAGCATAATTATGAAACATAAGAAGCTAAAAGCATTCTCAATAGCTTTAATCGAGAGATATTGTACATCGTTCTTTGCCATCACAGCTGACGCCCTTACTTGTGATTTGTGTGTAACATATGTATTTGCAGGTGTTCACATGTAATATATTGTTCACAATAAAATATTGAAATAAGAACGTCAGCAATAGATCTTAGCAAAAAGTGAGATATGCATATCAGGAACAGCCTCGTGCAAAATATTTTCATTGGCAGATTATAACCGGACTTATGACTACCACATTTTTTCACAATAGAAATAATTGTAACTCTCTCAGATAATTTTACATTTGAATATAAAACGGTGGGCATATTGCATATGTTTCTCATTAAGATGGCTGGAAAATGTCATCGTGGTGAATTAGCTCCAACCTACCCATCGACTCGACAGTGTTGCATGCTAAAGCACACAAGCATAATTATGAAACATAAGAAGCTAAAAGCATTCTCAATAGCTTTAATCGAGAGATATTGTACATCGTTCTTTGCCATCACAGCTGACGCTCTTGCTTATGATTTGTGTGTTACATATGTATTTGCAGGTGTTCACATGTAATATATTGTTCACAATAAAATATTGAAATAAGAACGTCAGCAATAGATCTTAGCAAAAAGTGAGATATGCATATCAGGAACAGCCTCGTGCAAAATATTTTCATTGGCAGATTATAACCGGACTTATGACTACCACATTTTTTCACAATAGAAATAATTGTAACTCTCTCAGATAATTTTACATTTGAATGTAAAACGATGGGCATATTGCATATGTTTCTCATTAAGATGGCTGGAAAATGTAATGTGATATGATGGTGAAAATGAGTTTTCCTGAAACCAGATCTATTCCCAAGAAAATAATGTCTCTGACCACAACAATGGGACTATGTCCTCAATGTTCATGCTGGTAGTCTCTACGACATACAAAATTAACAAATTTCAACACTCTCAGAATTTTTCCAACAAAATGCACTCAGCAGCGTGCAAAAGGCTATATTTAACGAGTTGGTAAAACAGTTTTAAATTATTTAGTTTGTATATCTGTTCCTTGGCTTATGTTCATATTATTATTGCTCTTAAATCACTATTCTGAATAGTGTACCTTCACTATTTATTATATATATATATATATATATATATATATATATATATATATATATATATATATATATATATATATATATATATATATATATATATATACTAAGAAATGTGGTAAGTTACGGGTCTAATTTCGATATTACACCTGCATGTGAGGTGCTATAAAGTTATGGGGTATATATGGTACCCCGTAATTTTCAATGCCATTTCTATGCATAATCGGACTTCTTAAGTACGATAAACTTTATTCCCGTAACACGGTTTATTATCGAAATTTATTTTCGGTCTATAAAAAAAAACCCGAAATTTTTTTTTATTATAAACCAAATTTCCATATTACAGCTTATAGTACTTACAAGGTCAGATAGTGCATAGAAGTGACATTTAATTAGCGGGGTACCATATATACCCCGTAACCTTTATAGAACCTCACATATAGGTATAATATCGAAGTAAGACCCGTAACTTACCACATTTCTTAGTATATATATACAACCCCTGATTAAGGTTTATTACAGAGACCCCATATCTGACGATATTTCTGTATATATATATATATATATATATATATATATATATATATATATATATATATATATATATATATATATATATATATATATACTGAAAGGATAAAGAAACGCAGGGTAACAATTGGATTGGCAGGTTCGAAAGCTCATGCTCCACGACGGTTTACACTGAGGCAGTGGAGACAAGTTTTATTCACTTTCGACACATGTTAAGGTGTATCATGACCTAATAACTCAATACACAAAGTTTCACTTTATTTGGAGAACGCGTTCTTAATATATCGGAACAAATGTTACCCTGCGTTTCTTTATCCTTTCAGTATATATTAAGAGGTTATTAACCGGTGTTCAAGGGCCGGGAGGTGATATCGGCCCGGAAGAGCAATATTGGCCCGAGAGCTGTTGTAGAAGGAAGTAAGTAAAGTAGCGAACATCCTTAAGCTTTACCCTATTAACTTGCACGTGACTGTTTTTAACCAATGGCATGTTTCACCTGCACTGGGAAGACATAATTTGAAAACTTCTTGCAAAAATAAGAAAATCCATTTTTGTGGGATATATTTACGTATACCTGCAGGTAACTACATTTTTCAATTTATATATATGTTATGTAACTTTTATCATTCATAACTTTGTCGTTCAGCTTATGATAATGATCACTTATTTGTTTCATGTTTATTTTATGTTACAGTATGATCTTGCGGTAATTGAAACTGATAGAAAACAGATTCTGTCTTACTGTCTGTTCTCCCGAAATAACCCCATATACACGGTCGGAGCTGGTCGGAGACATGAGCACTTGTCTATTCGTTAATTAACTACGTCACGATGAATGCTTTCGCTACTACGTCATTTAGAGTTTTGTGACGTAATTAAAGATTGTTTACATTTTCAAACTGTAACAGAGGAAGTTGCTGTCAGTTGATTTTTTTAGTTTTATTTGGTTTTAAGTGATTATGTCTTCGGACGATTTGATAAAATTGTGCTCGATATGAGATTGGGAAAATTTGAGTTCTGGAAGTATTTTACAGCGGTATGGGTATGTAAAGGCTGTTTATTTGTGAGTGTTTCATTCTCATAACGCTGCTGGGAGCTTCAATTCAACAAAAACACAATGAATCATGTCTTGTTTTAAAGAATAATAGGCCTATGCCTAAAGAAAATATGAAGGAACATGATTCTGGAAATACAGTGCTTTTTGTTCTTGGTTGTCCCCAGGTATGTACAATTTCTCCATGTTTCTCTTGTCATTTTGTCGCTCTTAGAAATATGTCTTATGTAAGCATGCAAGTTCTTTTTTAAATATGCTACTTCTTGCATCCAGCTCCAAAAGACTTGAATGGGACTCGATCGATTCAATCGTCGCCATCTTGAAATGTAAAAGTTCAATTCTGTATCAATGGTTACCACGTGCAAAAATTCGTGATACTGGATTTCTGCCCGCGATATCAGGTTTTCGGCCCGCGATATCAGGTTTTCGGCCCGCCCTTTATCATGCAAAGTACCCGGGCATTTTGGTCATTATTTGTTACTATTTATAGTAACACATGTAATAAATAAATATATATATATATATATATATATATATATATATATATATATATATATATATATATATATATATATATTAAGAGGTTATTAACCGGTGTTCAAGGGCCGGGAGGTGATATTGGCCCGGAAGAGCAATATTGGCCCGAGAGCTTTAGCTCGAGGGCCTATGTTGCTCGGCCGGGCCGATATCACCTCCCGGCCCTTGAACACCGGTTTATAACCATTTTATTACATGTGCCGGGCTGATATCAATGTCTGCCATGCTATACATGTAAGTCATACATTAACTGAGCACTCGTCTATTTGTACATTAACTACGTCACGGTGAATGCTTTCGCTAAGTACTACGTCATTTAGAGTTTTGTGACGTAATTAAAGATTGTTTACATTTTCAAACTGTAACAGAGCAAGTTGCTGACAGTTGATTTTTTAGTTTTATTTTGTTTTAAGTGATTATGTCTTCGAACGATTTGTTAAAATTGTGCTGGATATGGGATTGTAAAAAGGTGAATTCTGGAAGTGTTTTACAGCGGTATGGGTATGTAAAGGCTGTTATTTGTGAGTGTTTCATTCTCATAACGCTGCTGCGAGCTTCAATTCAACAAAAACATATCTTGTTTCAAAGAAAAATAGGCATAAAGGAAATATGAAGGAACATGATTCTGGAAATAGTGCTTTTGTTCTTGGTTGTACCTAGGTATGTACAATTTCTCCATGTTTCTCTTGTCATTGTTATCGCTCTCAGAATATGTCTCATGTTAGCATGCATGTTCGTTCTTAAATATGCTACTTTTTGCATCTAGCTCCAAAAAACTTGAATGTGACTCGATCGATTCAATCGTCGCCATCTTGAAATGTAAAAGTTAAATCCTGTCTCAAAGGTTACCACGTGCAAAAATTCGTGATACGGGATTTCTGCCCGCGATATCAGGTTTTCGGCCCGCGATATCAGGTTTTCGGCCCGCCCTTTATCATGCAAAGTACCCGGGCATTTTGGTCATTATTTGTTACTATTTATAGTAACACATGTAATAAATATATTTAATTACACTTGATATTTTTGGGTTTATTCTTCCATCTCATTACATAAAATTCGAAATTAAAATTAATATTGTTACTTAAGATAAACACGATGCATATAAAGTATCGTCTGGTTTTGCTATAACGCAGTTCGTTGATAAAAATTGTGATAGTATTATAATAATTTAAGATCTTTGCGCTGTACTGCCATACAACATTAGAAGACCTATATGTTTCATTTCGCTTTCAATTTGACCAGAAAAGGTAAACATACTATTACAATAAACCTCATTTGTTGCAAAGTATCTTTATTGTTGTCTTGCAAGTGTGTAACAACTGTTGTTAATATAACATGCGACAGATGATGAACAAATCAGACGCAATTGACAAGAAACTTTGTCGAGAATTCATACAAGACATACTTTAGTATGAACAATTAAAAATTGGGTTGCTGTTGAAAAATATACGAAACATTCTTACAAACTACCGTGTTTGTTTTTTTTATTTTGAATAAACTATTAACTTAAATCTTTCAATATTACAAAACGTTGCTGTCGTTGTAAAATAAACATTTATGAAATTGAAATAATCTTCTGTTGAGGAGGTTATTGCAGAAAGGTGAAGTAGCATATCAGGAAAGGCATTTAGTGCATAATAGCATATGCTGATAGGATCCTTCCTTCTTTTTATGATTTTAGAGGTGATTTTTTTATCATGAATAGAAAAAAAACCCGTTCTTTTGTTCATTTTTTTTTTTAAAAACATAACATAAAAGATAGCATTTTGTAAAACCATTAACCCCCATTGTTTGACCGCACGGATGTCTCTCTGACCGTGTTCCTTAATGGAAGAAACCTTATCGCAAGTAAGAAATTTAACATGTTGTACAGAATACTGAAACTTCCTAATTGCCTAGAACCACAACTCAACCGGTTATAAGAAATAGAAATGTATAATTTGCCTATTTTTTTAAATTTAATCTTCTATATTATACACCAAACAATCAGGTTATTGAAGTCAATCGACTTTCATTTGAATTTACCACAAATGTATTGCGCTACTGAGACAGAAACGTTTCTTCATACCGTCCAGGACTACCATTAGGCAATAATTTCTTACACTATTTGTTTGGATCTGAAATCACGCCTTCCTTTTTTCTTCTCGGGTGTACAGAATTCTACAACTTTTATTTGCTCGTAATTTATATTAAAAGCTAATTAGCGTTCAACGCTCTTCTACAAATGTTCCTACCGCTTTGGTTTGGTTTTTGTTTAATCCTTATGAAACAAATAAATCTTGTGGCAAAATGGTGTTCGTTTCAGCTGTTCTGTTGTATTGAAACAAATCTACTTGAAACAAAATAAACAATTATCACGCAAATTGAAAACAGAACAAAGATATTGTTTTTATTTGTGATCTGTAAAACAATGACATGGGAACTTTAAAAGCGAACGAACATGACAAATATGGAAATATTACAGGCTCGGTTTGATTAAGTCTGTTCATGGGGATTTATTGAAATGCATGTTGCTGCCCTCACCGCCTAGCCCCGGGTTGAACGCAACTCAGTATTTACACCAATAAACGGTACAATTTCGATCCAACCCCAAGGGTGATATGCACATGGCGGTGGAGATGGAACCTTCGACGCTGTATTTTCAGAACTTACTAAATGTAAACTTTAAAGAAACGTTAGCAAACGTGCTGACAACTTGACCGACCTAGCAACAGGTACTGAAATGGCCCAATCCAGAATATTCAGCCTCCTCTAACAGCCAAAAGGTAGAGGAAAAGGGAGCCAATGCGGGTTTAAAACATGTTCATTACCAGCCTCACACTTCCCCAAACATGTTCTTATATGATAACATATTATCAGAAGTTGTTTAGCCTCGGGAAAAATCATGTTTGATGTTCTCGCGTGAAATAAAGGAGATTTATGGATTTTAAGGAAACAAAATTTATATTTTATTGACAATTAAATCTGAAAAAAAAATAGAGAAAATAAATCTGGTATACCACAGTTTTATAAACACTCACAAATACAAGGTAAACATACAGAAAAGTAAAAGGTTAAAATGTAATAAGATCATGTAAAGAGAGATGATCTCATTACATTTAATCAACTATCAAAATAATTTAGACATCAAAGAAGGCAACCCACGGTGTTAACATCGTAGAAGCCTCTAATGTTAAATACAACAAGTCTGCATTCTTGTCAATGTAATACTAATATATTGGTTTTAATCAAAACAAGAGATTTTATTACATACCCTATGTTGTTATATTTGTATTACATCGGTGTTTTTTTATAAATAATATCAGTAAAAACATGTGTTTTCCAGGAAGATTGATGTAAAATAACTCCTCTGTTATAAATGATTGGTCAGGTATTTCGCCAATTATCAGCGGTTTTTGATATACACAGAGAAATCCGATTCATCCGTAAACTTCACAAAGAAAAAACAAACAATAGTCTACATTGAAGCGGAAGTACTCTTTAAAAGGCCATTGAGGAAATAGCTCAGCAAATGTTATAGCTACACCCCTAACTTTTGTGTATTAATTCCTTTGTCGCCCAAAACAAACTTATCTTGTTCGTGTTATTGTCCTATAAATGGGATATAACGATTTTGCAAATTAGCGATGATATTGGTAATAGCATAACAACAAAAATGCCGCTGATTTATTAACTCTATAAATTGATATAGGAATCAACAACCGACTCATGAAATTAAATTGTTAAGATTAACATTTCTGCAGAATGCATTCCTAATTGGTTATAGGCGATGACATTAATCTCAACATAGGAAGACAGATTGTCTGGAGTTTGCCGGGCACGTTCTGAACTGCACAGATGTTCAAATCCTCTATTCTTATTAAAATAGATGAAAAGGGAATTTTTGAAAGCCACCGAACACGAAAATAATTATGAGGGAGAGAAGTTTACAGTGTTGAGAAATCATAAGTAGACAAACAGGGCTGAAGGTTATAAAACTGAGATTGGAAACCAGTCTCAAATCTCAAGCATCTGATTGGCTGAAATGGCGACCAGTCGCCATTTCAGCCAATCAGATGCTTGAGATTTGAGACTGGTTTCCAATCTCAGCTTTATAACCTTCAGGCCTGAACGCCTGAAAAGCCTCCCCACACAGCCAAAAAATAGAGAGGAAAAGAGAGCATGGTATTACTATAATCAGTTTCAAAACGGACGCCACAAACAATTAACGAAAGAGAGAACCCAGCCTCCCCACACAGCCAAAAAGAAGAGAGGAAAAGAGAGCATGGTAGTACAATAATCAGTTTCAAAACGGACGCCACGAACAATTAACGAAAGTGAGAACCCAGCCTCCCCACACAGCCAAAAAGAAGAGAGGAAAAGAGAGCATGGTAGTACAATAATCAGTTTCAAAACGGACGCCACGAACAATTAACGAAAGTGAGAACCCAGCCTCCCCACACAGCCAAAAAGAAGAGAGGAAAAGAGAGCATGGTAGTACAATAATCAGTTTCAAAACGGACGCCACGAACAATTAACGAAAGTGAGAACCCAGCCTCCCCACACAGCCAAAAAGAAGAGAGGAAAAGAGAGCATGGTAGTACAATAACCAGTTTCAAAACGGACGCCACGAACAATTAACGAAAGTGAGAACCCAGCCTCCCCACACAGCCATAAAGAAGAGAGGAAAAGAGAGCATGGTAGTACAATAATCAGTTTCAAAACGGACGCCACGAACAATTAACGAAAGTGAGAACCAATCCTCCCCACACAGCCAAACAAGTAGAGAGGAAAAGAGAGCATGGTAGTACAATAATCAGTTTCAAAACGGACGCCACAAACAATTAACGAAAGTGAGAACCCAGCCTCCCCACACAGCCAAAAAGAAGAGAGAAAATGAGAGCATGGTAGTACAATAATCAGTTTCAAAATGGACGCCACAAACAATTAACGAAAGTGAGGACCCAGTCTCCCCACACAGCCAAAAAGTAGAGAGGAAAAGAGAGCATGGTAGTACAATAATCAGTTTCAAAATGGTCGCCACAAACAATTAACGAAAGTGAGAACCCAGCCTCCCCACACAGCCAAAAACGTAGAGAGGAAAAGATAGCATGGTATTACAATAATCAGTTTCAAAACGGACGCCAAACAATTAACGAAAGTGAGAACCCAGATTCCCCACACAGCCAAAAAGAAGAGAGGAAAAGAGAGCATGGTTTTACAATAATGAGTTTCAAAAAGGTCGCCACAAACAATTAACGAAAGTGAGAACACATGTTGTTTTATAGCGGTTAGACAATTAAGAGCACGGATAATTTAGTTGTTGTACGAGTATGACTATAAAAAATATATAAGGATTATTTGACTATACTGAAAAAAAAATTTCCTACTGTGTTTTTCGAGAGGGCATTGCTCGTGGACAAGTGCAACATCAGAAACCCAAATATTGCTTCTTAGAAAATAAATGCTTTTGAAAAATATTGTTTTATTGAATTAGTTAATTTAACACCCAAATCTGACCGATTATTTTAAACAGGAGAAAAAAACTCGAAGGTTATGGGTGTAGAATCTGATGACTTGTGCACTATTGAACCAGTCAAGCTATAATGGAAAGTTGAATAAACTGTCGAGAATGATTAAGCCAGCAGTTAACGATGAAATGAAACACCATGTTTATCATATATTTCCCGCAACGTTTGTAAATCAATTACTACAGAGCGCAAACTATGAACTCTCTAGTAGAAACTCAAAAATGTGCTGCAAACCCACAATTCTATTGTTCAGTTGCGCTCACTACTTTTTCGTTTGAGGTTATCCTGATTATCTAGGGACCATACGCCGCCGATCATGGAATGGCTTTAATTTGACAATACATCATAAATTCCGTGTTCATCCCCAAAATGCACACCATTTTTATTATTTTTAATTTTTAAAATTACCGGTGAAGCCATAAACGTTGAAGAACCATTTATATCTCCAAATGTCTACATGACCGTTACATGTATATGATTAGCCACACCACAACTATAACCATTGTTGTTTCTTATGATTCTATTTGACATGAAGCTGATTTTTGTTGTTGACAAAATAAGTCAGCTTTAATAAAATGAATCATGCTCCGATAAGAAATTAATTCTCAAATCAGGGGAACTTTCTCGAAGAAAGCGAAGCAAAACCGTAGGCGGTAAAGGAATTACAATTACAATATTTGTCATACAAATGTAAACACTTCGAACTAAAAGCTGTCAGTAACAATGTCCCTCTGGGATATGGATCAAGGATAGTCAGTTATTAGTTGTTAAGTCAATTAACGGTGGGAGAAAATCATAACTTTTATAACAAAAACATAGATTTAAATAAATCATCAAGTTTATAGTTCAGTTTTCACTGAATTGTCAGAACCATCCTCTTATTGTTTTGATGACGAGTGTCGATTCAGATGTAACGTGTACTATTGAACCTTTCAAACTAAGTTGAATACACTTCAGAAGATGTTTGCCAGCAATTAATTATGAAACGAAATACCATGTTTATCATTTCATTACAACAATGTTAGTAAATCAATTGATAGAGAGTATAATGAAATGTTTACATTATGAGATGTCAATCGGGCAAAAACCAAATCTTGTAGTGGAAAATATGCTTAACATTTAGGCATATCATTGCGGTGCTAAATAAAAAGCAGAAAAGTAATTGTACCAACACCTTATATCTATCTTCAATATCTCTCGCTATAAAGCTTGGGAAGAACAATGGTATAGTGGAGATAGTCGGACTCCAGATCCAGATGCTGCTAATTCCCACCAGGGACGTGATTCGTCTGCTGTTTCCCCAACCAAACTTTGGCACAAGTACTGGTTTGCAACACAGGAAGCAGTCATCGGGCGAAATTAAAATATATAAGCTGGAATAACTTGTTTCACAATCGATGTAAAATAAATAGATTTAAACTAAATTAAGCTTGGGCTGACCAGCTATCTTTCAATAGTGAAGTTGAAAAGTCTGGTACATATCTCTTTATTCATTCTGATGGCGATTTTCAGAACAAGACTGAGCCTGCTCGGTCGCGCTGCATGTATTGTACAATCAATTGCACTGCGATTCCGAGAAATTTGACAAGATTTGTTAAATTATTTTACTCTCATATTATTTGAAAATGGCTCGTTGCCCCCGCTGATCTTGCTAGAGGGCCTGTTAGTTTGATACTGCTTATTCTAATGGGATGTTCTTTGTCCGTACCAAAGCATACACACATAGCCTCCTAGCTACTTATACAGTAACACATATTCACAGAATGTTTATTAGAAACAAATCACTGCAGCATACAAATCAATTCCAAAGAGAATTGACATTTTACCTTTTATCAGAAATTAGGTGCCACTGCCAGTGAAATACAAATTACGGAAAACATTTTTAACTTTGTCTTGAACGACCTTGTTTATTGTTGGCTTAAAACTAGCCGAATGTGACATCCAGTTACTTCTTCCGAATGCTGATTGAAGAAGTCAACAACATAAACTTTAACACGAAAACAGTGACTTGTAGTGAGATGAACACAGAAAATGACCGAGTTAGTTGGAGGCGTGAAATCCAAAAGAACATTAGGCAGCCCATTGTTAATATATTATCCAACATTCATTGCCAATCTGGCGTATTCCTCCTCTTGATACACAGATTATTTTCCGACATGGATTGTTCCATCATATAAGAGAGAATGGAGAGCCTATCATCACGGTTGGACTAAACAAGATACTGATAGCACGATTAAAAGTGATCTGTCTAACCCATAAGGTATCGTTTAAACAGATTAAACAAGAGTAAATTCCCAAGACTATGTATCGTCATGCAATCAAAGAACTAAATCTTGATTTTAAGAAAATGTGAAAATTATAGTGTTTTTTCTCTGTTGATTCATAACTGTTTGAACATGAGTTTGGTTATACTATATTTTATACCGATGAGATATTGTCTTAAAAGCTTTGCTGTTTTTCATTTTAACAAACATAAAACAAGAGAAACAAGTTGTGATGTTGTGTACAAACATATTAATTAGAAAGTGAACAATACTGAACAAATATTTTATATCATGTACAGTAATAAAAACAAATTGAAAGAGAATCAATACAATTGAAGTTTCTGTTTTTCCCTTTAACTATGTTTATTAAAAAGTCTTTAAGGCAGTATGCTTACATTAGAATCGTGAAATACATGAGTACACAAGCATTATATATTGTAACTGATAAACAATGTGAAACTTCTTTTATTGTTACAGCCAAAAGTACTACATAAACATGTTTACAGTTTACAAGAAATGATTGTGTATTGCCTATTTCCGTTAATTTTCTTTATTACAAAAAATATAATCGACTTCCGTTTGTATTTACCAGATTTCCTATCGTTCACATCAAATATTGAAATAAAACAATGATCATTCTTTCCTCAAACTAATTGAACATTATAGAGATCGCACCTTACTTTGTGATCTCAGATTTATCGAATGCTGCAGCTTTTTGTTGCTTTGCATTTAAGATTAAAGCAGTAAATCAGCTGCTAACATTTTAATGTTCCTGTTGCTTTCTATCCTTTATAGCTGTGATGACTTTGAACGTGTATGCTAAATGGTTTTCGTTGCAGCTTTTTTGTTGTTTTTACCTATATACCTTAACGATTACCCTGTTAAATGTAGTAAAATAAAATTGTATTGATTGTGATATATGTAAGGTGATTGTTTACATGACAATTTATTTTTACCTATATCCTGTGAAGTATCAAATTGAATTATATTAATAGGCCAGGGAAGAATGCGGATAACCGTTACGGGAAAAGTTTGACGTACTTGTAGTCAGCGATATGACCAGCAAACAAGCATTTAGAATCTAGCAATAACGCAATGAGTAAAGAATTAAGGTTATAGGTTAGTTGATAATTTGAAAACGGTGCTGGTAAAGATATAGTTTTATTGCATTTATTGCAATTTACACAGGCATACGGTGAATCAATCCGATGGGCCTAATAAAGTATGCCTGGTATGACAGCTAGATGTAGTGTTGTAAGTACAGGGAAAGCTCGGAAAGGGTGTACAATATATCAGTAAATTGAATAGGTTGTATAAAAGTTATATAATGTTCAAAGTTTACACTATATATTGCCAGTAACAAAAATAAATACCTCTGTAAGGTTTAAACTTAATATACTTTTTCCACTGTTTATTCATGACTTCCGGTGAACATAAAGTGTTAAACTATGGATCCTATTTGCATATTGGCAAACAATATAAGGGACATTATCACGTTATGGCGAGTAATAGCGCGTAAGTAGCATTGTATTCATCTCTTGATCTGTAAAGCACATACATGTATATGTTAACGGAAAATGATAGAAATGTAACAAATTGCCGATCAATAGCTAGCTACCTGTGTTTCAAAAATGTTTTCACGTTTTTATTGTTGCTGTTTTTTTTTCTTATGTTGTTTCTTTTTGTTGTTGTTGTTTGTTTCTTTTTTGTTTTGCAGATTTTAGGTGATCAGAAGCATTTTTTTCTTCATCATCTTAAGAATAATAATTATTGCTTTTATTACTTACTAGTAGTAACTGTTTTGACCCATGATTATATTATGATAGAAATCGTCATTGCTATAAAGTATGTGCCAACTACATATTACTGTACACACAAGTATTGATCGAATATTATTAATAACGGACAGATGCTGCATCTTGTTTTTGCTCCAATATGAACAATCAATCTGATGCAGACACGCTGTACTTTTGATGTCAGAAGTCGTCATTTATTCACGCAAAATGCAAATAATATCTAGGGACAATTTGTCAATCGTTGCCTTTCAGAATGTTTCTCATAAGATGTATGCGTAATTCAAGTTTAATTTCTGATTTATATGTAAGCAAATTTAGGTTTGCAAACGCGTTTGAAAAAAACCCAGCAATTTTATACAAAATTAGAAGACTTTTTTAGATAATATTACCCATTCACAATTATACATGATTCGATACTATGATGTTGAAAGGATTTTGGGAGGGTCATTTTATGTAAACATATGAAAACTTGATTGCATAAAACCAAACTGGAATAATATGTCCATTATAATATTCGATTTAACAGAACAGAACAATTCTAATTGCGCAGAAGTACAGTGTTTTAAACAGCACCGGTATACACTCATTAGGAACCGGTTTTCCAACATAAAGAACTTGAAAATAGCCCGCAGTATCAACTTTAAACGTTAATGTTGACAACTTCCAGGTAAAGACGCATTAATTCCACACAGAACACCATGTCTTCTTACACAGAAAATGAAAGGTTTTTACGGGAGAATAGACTTTTATGAGTACATGAGTGCATCCAAGTGTACAAATAATACAACCAATGTTGTTAAACAAGATGTATGTGGCACCGTTAGTCATTCCAATAATGTGTATGAACATTGCTGCTTAGTTTTACCCCATCCAGATATCGTTGATATGATTAGACGTATGGGGTTTTATTACCCCTTAAAGACAATATTGCGTTATGGAATAATAAGCTCAGACTGATAACAATAAAACAACAAGACGATATAACCCTGATATAGAAACGAATTTTATTGACATTGGTCATAACAGAGACATTAATTTGTAATAAGAATGGCTGTAGAGTGCAAACGGATATTAAGCAAAGAGGGCAGACGAAGACAGTATCTTGGAAGTAAATTCGTGATTTAGGAAATCAGTTAGACTCGACCATAGCGGGCACTCTCTTGACAGATTAATTCGTTCAATTAAACAAACTGAAATCAAAGTAAATAATCACATATAAACAAAGTCAACCATCGCATGTAAAGTAATGTAACAAAGTATTGGTACACAAATCCTTAAACTGTTTCATAATGATACGATGCTCATTTTAATTACGTAAACATCCTTATCATAAAATGAAACAACATGTTAAGGTATCGCAAACATTGCAAATGGCGAAAACAGGCTAAAATTTCAAAAAATGAATTTTGGGGGAAATACTTATTGCCACCTAGATTTTAGTAAATAAATGTATTTAGCTATGGATGTAGTAAATGTTTGCAAGCTCAGTTTAGTCTAATTCATGTTCTTATTACCAAGCACATTCTAAAACCAAAGAAAAACCATTTGCATGAGAACTCTGAAATTCATGAACAATATACCAAAGCAACTCATACCTGAAATAAGTATATGCTGGTCTACAATGTTTAGTGCCAATTCGTTAAAATAATGTTAGGGTTTTCAGGAAATTCAAGGAAATCTTACTTCCTGGTTCAAAGTGAAAGTAGAAATCTATAGAAATCTACTTTCACTTTGAACCAGGAATTAAGATTTCCTTGAATTTCTTGAAAACCCTAACATTATTTTGATGAATTGGCACTAAACATTGTAGATCAGCATATACATATTTCAGGTATGAGTTGCTTTTGTATATTGTTCATGAATTTCAAAGTTCTCATGCAAACGGTTTTTCTTTTGTTTTAGTATGTGCTTGGTAATTAGAACATGAATTAGACTAAATTGAGCATGCAAACATTTACTACATCAATAGCTAAATGCATTTGTTTACTAAAATCTAGGTGGCAATAAGTATTTGCCCCAAAATTCATTTTTGAAATTTTAGCTAGTTTTCGCCATTTGCAATGTTTGCGACCTCTTAAGTTCAAACTCGTTCAAATGTACGTTGAATATGTACAGACCATACAAGTGTAAATGTATAAACATCAATGAAGTAGTCACTATCTTTACGTCATCAGCATCATCATCGTCTTCGTCACTACATTCTTTGTGTTTGTATAAATTATTCTTGTTTATGGTTATCATTAAAACAATGACTAACATTTGATCCCAAAAACAATAGTGCACTTGTACAAAAGCATTAGGTTCATTACTAAGAGATTTCAAGACCGTAACGCCAGTTATTTTGCAAAGACAACATAACGCACGTATGTTAAAAAACTGGCACCCTGATTTAACAAACTGGCCAGATACACAAGAACCATACGGGAACATCCAACATTCTAGCGAAATATATTTAAGAACTTTAAAGCCTGGTCATTTATTCATAATTACGTTTCCGTGACAACAGTATTGCCTATTGACATACGGACGGACGGAAGAAAAGCTGCGCCAATTCCAGTATTCACTAAAAGTTTCGTTAGTTTATTAGAAGGTTTGCAATTTTCATACACTCGACGTTGTCTTTAAAATGTCACAATTTCGTATTATTGAATATAGACGCATTTTAAGCACATCAAATTTTATAAACCGTGTTAAGGAGCATGACAGTTGTATTGGAAAAAAGCGTTCAGCAACTCATTGTTGTTTGCTGTTCTATGGAGAAATGAGCTCAAGTATTCAACATTTCGCGAAAAACGATCCGTTAATGTGTCGCGGACATTTCTTTACTGTCGGAGATCTTTATTCCATCAATCTCGGGATTATTCTATGCCAATTATAAAATGCAAATGACCCGGTGCCATGACAAATTGGAATCATCACTGTATCCCAGCAGACCAATCAGTGGAAACTCGAGATTTTAGCCGATCTCCTAATGCGTCTGTTCCATTTTCTGCGGAAGCTTTAGTTAAGATTTCTACACCTTATTTAAATCAATTACTAGTTTCTTTCATTTAATGGTTCTTTTTAACAGATTCGATACTGATTCTAATTTTAATGATGATAAAAGTTCATCGACAGCACGCTAGCTTTTGCCGACGAACGCTATAACAACGACGATTGCTACAGTTCCAAAGAAAAGAAAGTGACCTGATTAAATTTTGAACGAAACTTTGAATGAGGTTTTATATATAATCAAGGTATAAAATATGAAATTGAATAGAAATATTACGGTGATTTTTAAAACTTTTGAGCCTTTTGCGGGAACACCTTTTGTAGTTAAATGAAAATCGTATTATACAAATGTATAATATAAAATTCTAATGTTTATATTAAAAGAGCATTACATACATAAAGCATATCAAAACATTCTTTTGCAGCGTGGCGGCCGTAAAAAATCTCCCTGTACATATAGTCAGTTCTGTTATCAGTAAAATGACCCGCTACCGATGTCTTGCAGTGATTGCAACGTATATCAGGGCTATCCGATCAACCTTTTTTTGCGGGGGGGGGGGGGGGGGTGTCCCGGCTAGCTCAGTTGGTGCGTTGTCGGAATTGCAGGGCTATGCGCTGTCGCCGTGACGGTACGGGTTCGCTTCCAGGTAGAGGCAATATCATTTGAAATTCACAGTAGCGCTTTTTATGCAGTGTGGCGGCCGTAAAAAGTCTCCCCGTACATATAGTCAGTACTGTTATCAGCAAAATAACCCGCTACCGATGTCTTGCAGTGATGGCAACATATATCAGGGCTATTTGATTAATTTTAGGGGGTTGTCTAGGCTAGCTCAATTGGTTGCGTTGTCGAAATTGCAGGGCTAGGCGCTGTCGCCGTTACGGTGCGAGTTCGCTCCCAGGTAGAGGCAATATCATTTTACATGTAACAAACAGGCCAGTTTATGAAAAAAGTTTTTTTTCTAGAAGAAAATAAGATTAAACTTTACATTTCAATACTTTATCAACTTTTCCGTGTTTGAAAATATGTTTAAATGTTTTAAACAATTTGTTTTTTTTTCCAAAACAAGCAAGGATACCTATGTTTTTCTTGAGTTATATGAATAATTAATCTTTTAATATCTGGGTAGATTTTAAGCAATTCTTATTGGTCAAACGTTTGGTAAGTTTTTTTAACATAATAACAATCCTTACAGTGAATTGAAAATTCATTTTCCGTGAATCTTTTTCGATTAGAAAACAATTTATTTTGCATGATTTTTATTAATTCATAAAAGATATTGTGTATTCTTGATATAGGGATAAAATAAAAAGTTTTTTATGATTTATTGTGATTAACTGATGTTCTTGTTAAACCGGGTATACCTACTACATGCGGTAAGTATTTCAAACTTAGTTATCATTTTTATTTCACTTTTTTCATTTCTATTAAGTGAATAGCCATTAACGCTGAAAATTTTATCAAAATCGATCGGTAGGAAAAATAGTTGACAAAACTGTAGCAATAGTCTTTAATTAAAAGTAATTAATGTGCACTCGCGCTGCAACAGACTCAACGATTTATTGTCATTGTATTATTAAGCAACAACAATCATAATGCTAACGTGAGATTGCTAATTTGTGTACAATCTGTTTTCAAATCGTCACTTGAATCTCGTGTCTCCACCATGTTAGGTCCATTCCATAAATACACTAGACAAGAGCCATCTTCATTATACCCATCATTTTCATCTTATATGAACAACAATCTGTTGTAGCTGAGTACATTACGCTAAAACGATATATGCGGAATTGAAAAAAGGATTACGGCCATACCGATTTCAAAGATAATAGTTAGATAATAAACTATAGAAAAGACTAGTTGCTGGACAAATAGTTCCGGGCTTGAGCAACATGACAGGTCAGTATAATTCAGTTGTAGTTTTGAATAATCTGGTGTCAGTATAAAGGCTAGAAACCAAATGAGCTAGCATCCGAGCACTGTGAGATCGAATGTTCGCGAATTAGATCGTAAATCGATCGAGACAAAACAGCGTATTCTGTAAGAATACAAATGTTTCCTAGCTCGTACTTGTAAGGTCATCTTCTAATGTCATCTGAAGAATTATCATCTGAATAGTAAATCTGTACAAAGTCAATGTATTACCCATGCTTCAGAAATATTCTGTAAACGATCTGGGTCCAGGATAATAAAATTGGGATTGGAGATCAGTCAAAAACCAGAAGCATTCGAGCATTCGGTTACATGTAGTCGAAACCGAGACTAGATTCTATTTCGACGAGCCGGAAGATTGAGTAGGGATCGGATTTTACGTAAACAACACAGGCACGTGAAGGAATTACCATACACCATATTTATGTTCGACGCAGGGATCAACAAAGAATGATGAAATCGAATGTAGTGCTGAATGTCCAATTCACTGCGGGACATTCAAAAACAAGCATGAAATCGAATGTCGTGCTGAATGTCGAATGCACTGCGGGACATATAAAAACATGCATGAAATCGAATTTCGTGCTGAATGTCGAATGCACTGCGGGACATTCAAAAACATGCATGAAATCGAATGTCGTGCTGAATGTCGAATGCACTGCGGGACATTCACAAACATACATGAAATCGAATGTCGTGCTGAATGTCCAATGCACTGCGGGACATTCAAAAACATGCATGAAATCGAATGTAATGCTGAATGTCCAATTCACTGCGGGACATTCAAAAACAAACATGAAATCGAATGTCGTGCTGAATGTCGAATGCATTGCGAGACATTCAAAAACATTCATGAAATCGAATGTCGTGCTGAATGTCGGATGCACTGCGGGACATTCAAAAACATGCATGAAATCGAATGTCGTGCTGAATGTCGAATGCACTGCGGGACATTGAATGTCGAATGTCGAATGTTGATCCCACTGCCAACTTCACAGACTTTTTCCTATGCATCATTATTATATCCCCGCATACGAAGTATAGGGTGTATAGGAGTCATCATCCGGTTGGTTGGTTGGTTGGTTGGTTGGGCGGTCTGTCTGTGGCACTTACTGCGTCAACAGTTTTCAAGATATCGACTTGAAACTTTAAACATATGTTCGTGAGTACATTTGCGCGAACTATTTTCTTTCTCATGTGGATCAGTCCATTATTTTTCGGAGGGGAGCACGATTTAACAAAATCTTGTGACGCGAACTACTTTTACAGTTTTTAAGATATTGACTTGAAACTTGATACATATGTTCGGCATGAAGTGTAGATGTGCGTGACATATTTTTCGTGTGGATCAGTCCATTATTTTTTGCAGGGGAAATGATTTAACAAAATCGTGTTATGCAAACTTCAACAGTTTTCAAGATATCGACTTGAAACTGAAATGACATACATACTTTGTTTCATGTGTATCAGTCTATTATTTTTTAGCAGGGGAGCATGATTCAACAAAATCTTGTTACACGAACTACTTCTACAGTTTTTAAGATGTTGACTTGAAACTTTAAACATATGTTCAGCATGAAGTGTAAATGTGCGTGACATATTTTAACAAAATCGTGTTATGCAAACTTCTAAATCTTGTGATGCGAACTACTTTTACAGTTTTTAAGATATTGACTTGAAACTTGATACTTATGTTCGGCATGAAGTGTAGATGTGCGTGACATATTTTTCGTGTGGATCAGTTCATTCTTTTTTTCAGGGGACATGATTTAACACAATCGTGTAATGCAAACTTCTACACTTACTACGTCAACAGTTTTGAAGATATCGGACTTGAAACTTTTAACATATGTTCGTGAGTACATTTGCGCAATTTTTTTTCTCAGTCCATTATTTTTCGGAGGGGAGCATTATTTAACAAACTCTTTTATTTAAAATCTTATGACGCAAACTACTTCTCCAGTTTTCAAACTTTAAACATACGTTTGTGAGTAGATTTCCATGACATACTTTGTTTCATGTGGATCAGTCCATTATTTTTTAGCAGGGGAGTATGATTCAACAAAATCTTGTGACACGAACTACTTCTACAGTTTTTTAAGATATTGACTTGAAACTTCAAAAATATGTTCGGCATGAAGTGTAGAAGTGCGTGACATATTTTTCGTGTGGATCAGTCCATTTTTTTTGCAGGGGACATGATTTAACAAAATCATGTTATGCAAACTTCTACAGTTTTCAAGATATCGACTTAAAACCAAAATTTTATGTTCTTCATGAAGTGTGCATGTCAGCAACATATTTTTGTGGATCAGTCCATTATTTTTTGCAGGTGAGCATTATTTAACAAAATCTTTTATTTAAAATCTTATGATGAAAAATACTTCTCCAGTTTTCAAACTTTAAACATACGTTTGTGAGTAGATTTCCATGACATACTATGTTTCATGTGTATCAGTCCATTATTTTTTAGCAGGGGAGCATGATTCAACAAAATCTTGTTACACGAACTACTTCTGCAGTTTTTAAGATGTTGACTTGAAACTTTAAACATATGTTCAGCATGAAGTGTAAATGTGCGTGACATATTTTTTGTGTGGATCAGTCCATTCTTTTTTGCAGGGGAAATGATTTAACAAAATCGTGTTATGCAAACTTCAACAGTTTTCAAGATATAGACTTGAAACTGAAATCATATGTTTTGCATGAAGTGCGCATTTAAGTGACATATTTTTTATGGATCAGTCCATTTCTGGTTGGAGGGGAGCATTATTTAACAAAATCTTATGACGCAAACTACTTCTCCAGTTTTCAAACTTTTAACATACGTTCGTGAGTAGATTTGCATGACATATTTTTTTTTCATTTGGACCAGTCCATTATTTTTTAGAAGGGGAGCACGATTCAACAAAACCTTGTGACGTCAACTACTTTTACAGTTTTGTTTACATCCGGTGAAAACTTAAGTCGCTATTTTTAAACACAACTTTTGCTTTACACGCACGTGGCGTTAGCATTAGCTCACCAAAGACATCATTATTCTTATCCGTCTCGGAAGAATAACAACATGTGCCCGGGTGAAGGTCGAGTAGCTGTGTGCGTATCAACAGATTGTAAATACTCAGAAGATGCTCGATTGTTTTTTTTTCTGACGCAGAGACAGCGTAGTAAATAATATGTATGTAATTATCATGCAACTGAAATGGACTTGTATCGGTAGGCGGATATAGTCCTACGTTTGGTTTCGTTAGCATTAGCTCTCCAAATGACGTCATTATTCTTATCCCTCTCGGAAGAATAACAACATGTGCCCGGGTGAAGGTCGTGTAGCTGTGTGCGTAAATACAGATTGTAAAAAAATACTAAGAAGATGCTCGATTGTTTTTTTTTTCTTACGCAGAGACGGCGTAGTAAGTAATATGTATGTAATTTTCATGCAACTGAAATGGCCTTGTATCGGTAGGCGGATATGGTCCTACGTTTGATTTTCTAAAATTGTTATGCCGCGAGAAAATTTAATCTCGGATTACACAAAATGGAAGTAGGTCTACATCAGAATATGCCGTCCAAATATGTACTTTGGAAACTAAAATGCGCAAAAAGTATGTACATTCTTTGTATTGGAGATATTTATAATAAAAAAAAAAACAGCAGAAATAAACAACTACCGTCAATTTCATAATTATTGAAAATATTCATGAAGTTCTATAATTTTTGTTTATGGAGAATTTTCACTGAATTGAGAGGCATAGTTGATTAAGATAAATGACAATAAATGATTAACCCATGCCTCCAGATGTCTTAATTTTGTGTTTCAAAAAAGCTCAAATACACTTAAGAAATGGCTTCCCAATGATATATAAATTGCTATCTTCCAGAAGCTTCGGGGGGCTTCGACCCCCTTGTCCCCCCACCAGGGCTTTGCCCTGGACATACCGGGGGCCCTAGCGGCCCCCTGGACCCCCAGCAAATTTTCAGGATTTCAATTATTTTGAAAGATGCAAACATCATTTCTGTATACTCTGACAAAGCAGTATTGCGGGGATATTAATCACCTTCAGTGATAGCTCTAGTTTCAATTAAAGAACGCTTTGGATTGATTCTTCAAGTCATATTACGGAATGTCTGTTATGATTTTCAGCACTTACGCAAAAATTACAAGTCTGTCATGTTAGTAAACTGTCTGAGAAGCGTGTAAACATTCCCTCGCTTTTACCTGGTAAATCAATCGTAGTGTACGGATGGTTAATGCGCTCATCAAATTTCATGTTTCATCACAAAGATCTTATGAATACTGACACAAGGTTAATTCTTTAATTAAATGCCTTCTTAAATATTGTTCGTGCAAAATTAATGTTAAACCTCAAAAATGCAAGATCAACGCTTTTTCTATTCTAAATTTGCCATAACATGCATAATCAAATTGGATGCATTTTTGTTTATTAAGCATGACAAAGGTTTGGAAATAAGCTGATTTTATTGAGCTTTATCGATTACTTTATGGCACAGCCTAAAGTAAAATGTAAAATGTTACTGGTCGTCATTTTAGCCAATCAGTTGCTTGAGATTTGAGACAGGTCTTAAATCTTTCTACAACATGACTGAAGTCCTGAAAAAATAATAATCTTGTTAATTTTATTTTTAAAAATGTGTCATATTTCTTTAACTCACGCTTAATTAAAAGTAAATGCAAATCGATTATGAACAAGTTATTGATTGAATTTTTTTCGCGCGAATGGATAAAAGGAAAAAGCTAAATAATTCATGCAGCTGATTTACATTTGATGATTTTTAACAAATTATATTTAGTCATTTAAATTCTGTTGTTTATTCAAATTTCAATTCACAATTACAAGGAATATTTCCGATTTTAAAACTCTGGTTCAGTAAATGACAAACAACATTGTATGGGAAATCGGCAGGTCTGCTTTACAGTCATTGGTCGTTTTTTATTGTAAGAGAATGCTAACTTTTTACTGTTCATAAAACATTTTCAGACTAGTGTTCAACTTAACGGGTGTTAACCAGTCGCTATGGTATGCAAAAACACAAAGCAATCATTTCAACGTATTTATTTTTAGTACAAAAGACTATATTTTTATTGCTCAATAATTACCGTATGTTACAGGCATATACGTATTATCATACAAACTTAACGCAATTTATGCGACTACGGCTCTTTAAACTATCGTCTGTTCTCTTTTTGCCTGTTGATTATGACACTGAATTAATTAAGATCTACAGAAATAGTGTAACAGCTTCTGGGAGATCATGTTTACAACGCCGATGTCTCTGTCACACAGTTTACGCTATTCATGAAACAAAAATATTTATTTATGATCGATTGATGATAAACAATTGCGATGACGGGAACGATGATGATAATGATGATAATATGCTGATTACGACAATCTTTATCAACATAATACTTAAAATAAGATAAAACAACTAGAGAATCTATTACTATAGTTAGTGAACTTACCCGTCATGATTAAAGGGATTAGTACCTCCAGAATTCTCGTCCACGCACTGGCTTTGCCCATAACTTGATTGTTGTAGGAAAAAGTTGTAAGATATATCCAAAATATTCCTTAATGTTCAGTTTTATTGAGTTCTTATCACAGGCTTATATTATGGTAACACTAAATTCAAATCGTCATCTTGCAATGAGTTTAAATATGTAAATGTGTGTACAAATTTCACGATCGCCAAATTTATATTCCTCTGCTAAATCAGTAAGTAACACATAGTGCTTAGTAAATGTACTGCACCTCACACGATTAATACTTCTTACTTCTTCTGATAAAAACAAGTAATGTAATGTTTTGCTTGACAAAGAAATCACATATGTATATTCCTTTGACTTATTAAGTTTTAATTAATTTTACTAAATTAATCACGACTATTATATTACTCTCGTTTTTTAAATATTTTAATGTTTTACTTTGTGTGAGAATTTTAAGTATTTTATTTTAAAAAAAGTACATTCGAATGTATATTTTTATATAAATTTGGTATAATTTGATGTTTTGTTCATTTTTAAAACACGTCTTATTCTTCCAAATCGCCTCTCCAATTTCAATTTTGATCTGAGTTCCTAATCCAATTAAAATATTGATAGAAAAGTAATGACAGTATGGTTTCCGGCATCAGCGATAGAAGCATGAAACGAGCTGCACCGACAGCATCGTGAACTATCTGTTTTTCCGTCTAACATCTGTGAATGGACAAATATCAATATGTTCTCTGAATAGAGAGATCTTTATTAGGATCAAGACAACATCACTGTGCAGATACTATCTGTACTTAGCTTTTAGTCATTATTTTAATTAATGTGTATGGAAATTTATCGATAATTAGACAGTCACGTGACATAGAAGTTAATTTAAATATGTATTACGGTATTAACATCCGATCAGGGATGATCATAACGAAAACACATTTTTCACCAATTTTCTCAACGTTTCGGCAGTAAGCTTTCGGCATTGGTATCTTTTCAATATTTTAGTGAGTATTGACCACTGAAAAAAAAATTCACCCATTTTAGCCATACGGCCATTTTTTGGTTATATATACATAGTATCACGTGAGTATCTACTTATCCATAAAGACTGTTAATATAAAATATATACATGTACCGTTATTTAAAAAATGAGGCGAGTTGCAATTTTTTTTTATTTATATTTTTTTTATTTATAATAGATTTGTGATCAGAAGAAAATATACGATAACAGAAATGATCCAGATTTTAATATTGATTATTTTCCATTTTGGGATGTTGATGTCCCGGATGCAGCATCATACGGGGTTTGTAACAATATTAAATATTTTAATGTTCAAAATCTTTGTGCGTTTTCTGCCACCCCCAGTTTCAAAATATGATCAGACTAGATTATCCCAAATGTATTAATTGTAGATACAAGGGATACAAACAATTTAACAACAAATATTGTCTTCCGCAATTGAAATACAGCACATCAATATTAGCTCGACTTTTCGAAGAATAGGGGAGCAATCCTACTTGCCCGGCGTCCATTAAACAAATATGCAATTGGATCCATAAATTGAAAATACTTGAGTTATCAATTGAAACTATGAATAATTTTCAAGTTATCCCCCTTTTTCACTTATTCAAATGCCCTATGACTTTATAACTACATGAGGTATCACATTGAAATTAGAATATATATTATTCATCGAAATCTATGTCATCACCAATAAGACCCTGCACCCAATATTCTTCAAGTTATGCCGCTTTTCATTCATGCCGTTGTCCCATAACTTTGAAACTAACTGAGATATTACTTTCAAACTTGGAATATACGTTCACCATCAGTATCTTAACACCAACAACAAGACCCATGATTCTAAATGAAAAATCTCTGTACGTTAAGCCCCTATTTGCATTATCCAAAATATGCACTGGGTCCATAACTTTGAAAACAAAAGATAATTGGGATGCAATACTCAATAAGGAAACTAGCAACAAAATTAATATATTTTATTTAATTTATAAAAATAAGTTTCATACAATTATTACAGCATATGTTGTTGATCTGTTTATTTTCGAAATTGGTAACAGTGATTCATGTATTGATTTCTTTATTTCCATTAAATATTGTCTATATATAATAAACTGAACATTTATGTTATACTTTTCTTATTACAATATGTACAAATGTCCTTAAACTTTATTATTATTTACGTCTTCAATTGTAAGGTCAAATATTGGTACTTTCAATGTTAAGTCTGTGACGCTGAATAAAAAGGAACTGCCAAAAGGTGACCTTTTCACAAGTAAGATCTTTTGGTCGCAATCTGACTCATATGTGAAAATTTCCAAGTCCTGGTTTAGTAATGATTTATAGATGTTCAATCGGCATCATAGATTGTGATGACATGTTTGAGATGATTTGAGATGTACAAACGAGCGGTAGTAGGATCGTAACTAATTGCCTGCGGACCCGAAAGGCCTTCAGCAATCGTTTCGTTCTTTGTACAATAGTCGGAGAGACGAAATACTTTCTTTGAATGATAACAACTGACAAATGCTTTCGCCTCGTCACCAATACACATCCCATGCGGCCACGACAATTCCTTTGTTGGTACTGTGTTCACCACTTTCCCGTTAATATCAACGGTAAAAGTTCCTTTAAGATAGTCACCTACATACATGTAGCCATTATTTGGATTGACAATCAGAGTGTAAATATCCCCAAACAGTGCCTGTCCACTCGTATCCTGTTGAACCTGGCTCAGAACGGTTCCCTTCATATCACAGATATACACACATGTCTTGTCAGATATGTAAAGTTTATTGTCATGACATGACACACACCTACAACCAAACGCAAACTTCATCAAACTTGTCTGTGTTAAGTTATTATTTTCAAGTTGCAATATCTGAATAGTCTTATCATCAGCCAGGCAAACAGCTAGTTTGTTAGTTTTCATTGAACAAATTCCCCAAGGATCTGATGGCAAGTCTTTGTAGCACGTTATACCTCTGTCTTGTGAACTTACAACTTTGAGACTTTTGTTCCCACTGTCACTGACAACAATTGAGCCATCTTCCATAATGCACATGCCATATATATTACAGGAATTCGTTTCGATATCTCGTTTTATATCAAACGAACCGTTTTTTAGCTCGACTATTCGAAGAATAGGGGAGCTATCCTACTCGCCCCGGTGTCGGCGTCGGCGTCGGCGTCCGTTAAACAAAATATGCACTTTGGTCCATAACTTGAAAACTACTTATGATATCAACTTGAAACTTGGAATATATATTCACCATCAAATTCTACATCATTACCAACAAGACCCATAACTCTGCTACAAATATTTTTCAAGTTATGCCCCTTTTTCACTTAAATTTTGCGTTAAGGAAAATATGCACTTTGGTCCATAACTTATAAACTACTTGAGATATCAACTTGAAATTTGGAATATATATATTCGCCATCAAATTCTACATCATTACCAACAAGACCCATAACTCTGCTGTCAATATATTTCAAGTTATGCCCCTTTTTTCTTATATTTTGTGTTAAGCAAAATATGCATTTTGCCCATAACTTTAAAACTACTTGAGATATTGCCTTGAAACTTGAAATATATTTTCACCACCAAAATCTACATCATAACCAACAAGACCCATAACCCTGCTTCCAATATTTTTCAAATTATGCCCCTTTTTCACTTACATTTAGTGTTAAGCAAAATATACACTTGGCCCTTTACTTCGTTTTGAATGGAGGGATTTCAAAATAACTTGGCACAAATGTTCACCATGACAATGCGGTGTGTCGCGTTCAATACCAATGCCTGTAGGTCCAAGGTCAAGGTCACTGTTACTAAAAATAGAATTTTCTTGCAAAATCTTGTCCGCTCTAACTTAGTTATTTCTTATTGGATTTTTAAATAACTTGGTATAATTGTTCACCATATCAAGAAGGTGTGTCAAGTACAAGCCCATGCCTGTAAGTCGAAGGTCAAGGTCACTGTTACTAAAAATAGAATTTTCTTGTCCAGGCTGTTACTTTGTTATGAATGGAGGGATTTCAAAATAACTTGGCACAAATGTTCACCATGACAAGGCGGTGTGTCCACACAATACCCATGCCTGTAGATCCAAGGTCAAGGTCACTGTTACTAAAAATAGCATTTTCTTGTCCAGGCTGTAACTTTGTTATAAATGGAGGGATTTCAAAATAACTTGACACAAATGTTCACCATGACAGGGCGGTGTCTCGCGTACCATGCCCATGCCTGTAGGTCGAAGGTCAAGGTCACTGTTACTAAAAATAGAATTTTATTGTTAGGGCTATAACTTTGTTTTGAATGGAGGGTTTTCAAAATAACTTGGCACAAATGTTCACCATGACAAGGCGGTGTGTTGCGTACATTACCTATGCCTGTAAGTCCAAGGTCAAGGTCACAGTTACTTAAATTGAATTTACTTGTTCAGGCTATAACTCTTTTATGAATGAAGGAATTTCAAAATAACTTGGCACAAATGTTCGCTATGACATTGCATTGCATTACCACCAACTTCTTCGCAGACATTTCCGTAATGTGAAGACAACAGTGCCACAAATACAAATAATTTACTTATCTTCAAGTTTATGCATATTCTTATAATTCCTCCAACATCACTGATGCATAGCAGGGGCATCTGTGTCCTATGGACACATTTCTAGTTTCACTTATATTTTCACTTAAGTGCACCTCATCGATAACTTTGCACAAAATACTTAAGGTATCAACTTCAAACTTCCATTATATTTTCATTTCAGTTCTTTTCTTTAACATTACTGAAGTGATTGATATTTGACTAAAAGTAAATGTCTCTCATAAAAAATTACTAACATGTTTTCTAACAAATTCAGAAATATTTCATAGTTATTCCCCTATTCAGTTTAATATTTATGGTACATTAAGGAATTATTTCTGTTATTTGAAATGAATTTCTGCCTTACCATTCACTTGTTAATATTTTTCCTGATTTCACACCAATATATGGCCATAGTTGTTATTGTTTTAATCTTCAAATTGCATTTGTTTCAAATGATTCGAATAGTCGAGCATGCTGTCTCCTCTGACAGCTCTTGTTTTAAATCGGAAAGGGCTTTCTTTAAGGCATCGCCACACTCCTCCCAATCCTATTCATCGATAAAATAAAAATCATCAAATCTCAGTAATGACAAAATGCCATTCAATGAAACTTTGCACAAATTAAGGTTACTAATGTATCTTTATTTTGCATACAGTAAGACAAAAATAGAAAAGTAAAGAAAAAAAGCTAGACCTAAAAATTCCTTGAATTCTATTTACATAAATTCATAAAAACTAGGCGATGCAGAACATACCTTTAAATTCCCTCGTGAGCGCAATGATACTGACAAGAAAATGTTGTGTACTTTGTAAAAAACGATCAACTATTAAAAGAGAAATCAGTGATTGTCATCAGTTTACGCGACCAGGAAATTGAAGGTCAAACACACTTTTACTAATATCTCGTAAAGTTTACAAAAGTAAATCATGAGGACACAATAAATTGTTGTCAGTATCATATTACTCATGTGGGCATTTAAAGTGATGTTTTGTGTTCTTTAGTTTTTGTGAATTTATGTAAATAGAAGTTGAGGGAATTTTTAGATCTCGCTATTTTTCTTTACTTTTCTAATATGTCTTACCATCTGTAAAATAAAGATACATTAATAACATACACTTGTGCAAAGTTTCATTTAACAGCATTTTGCCGTTATTGAGATTTTGATAATTTTCTTTTAATCGATTAATAGAATTGGGAGGAGTGTGGAAGGCCCTTAACCTCACCAAGTGCATCTTGTTTTTCTAATTCTGCCATAAGTCGGTCTGAGGATTTGAACAACAGTCTACGACCATGGTTCTTTTGCCTGATGTCCTCCAGTCTGGATTGTGCGTCATTCAAAACTTTTTGTTGCAGTTTAACAGCTACAAACATCTGTCCTTGGTTATTAAGCGACTGTTCCACGTATTCTCTACTTCCCTTCAAACGTTGTAATATTTCTTCTGTAGCATGTGTTGTTTCCAATATACTGTTGTTTAATGTATCATATCTATTTTCTATAGCAGTCCGTGTCCTTTCAGACGCTTGACGTATCATGTCTTCAACCTTCTGCTGATATTCCGTTAACTTTTCCAATTCTTTAATCTTGTTTTTATGCAGGTTTTCCTTGTCAGACTTGAAGCGTCCGAGCAGATTTTCAAGCGTCTGCTCTGTTTCTGTCGCGTGTTTTTGTGAATCCTCTGTCCCTGGTGTTGGTGATCTGATATATTCGGGAATGTAAAATACTTCCTGACACGACCTAAGAAACGAGAAAACACCATATCGGATAATTAAAATGGCATAATGTACGCAAAATGTAATTATAGTCTTGTTAAAGTTTCAGTTTTATTTATATTCAAATAACTTGTCACGAGGAGAACCTCGGTTGATACAGATGTGTGAAGTTAGCGGCCTAGCGGCCTGGCGGCGTGAAGTTAGCGGCCTGGCGGCGTGAAGTTAGCGGCCTGGCGGCCTAGCGGCGTGAAGATGGCTGCCTTTATTACAATTTAGGTTGATCTTAAAAACGGATTGAAATCTATTTTTACAGCATATAATGTAAATTGCAGGGATGTATAAGAAAGTTATCGACATGATTTAGCTTTTATTTCATTAAAATAAATTATTTAACAAAGTTCTAGCTTATCTGCAAAGACGACTCGGAATCTCTGTGTACATTTAATCCCATGTACTCTTTGTAAATTACATTTCAGTTGATGATTAAGTAAAATATCAACAAGAACTAGCTTTGATTCTTTTTTAACTTTTCGAAGCCTGGCGGCCTAGGGGCTTGGCGGCCTAGCGGCCTGAGCTTAAAATTTATCAAAATTTATTTTTATCTTAAAAATGACTTGAAATCGATTTTTTCAGCATGTTGTGTACTTTTCAGGGGTGAATAAGCAAAATATCAACAAGAACTAGCTTTGATTTTTTTAAGTTTTCGAAGTCTGGCGGCCTAGCGGCCAAAACTTGAAATTTATCATAATTTATGTTTATCTTAAAAATGTTATACACCCCTGCAATTTACATTATATGCTGTAAAAATAGATTTCAATCCGTTATTAAGATCAACCTAAATTGTGATAAAGGCAGCCATCTTCACGCCGCCAGGCCGCTAACTTCACGCCGCCAGACTGCTAGGCCGCCAGGCCGCTAACTTCACACCGCCAGGCCGCTAGGCCGCTAACTTCACGCCGCCAGGCCGCTAGGCCGCTAACTTCACACATCTGGTTGATACGGGTAAGACTCTGCCAGGTTGGCAATATGTAACTTCGTTTCCTCTATTGTGTAACCTGTCTGTCAAAAATATCCTTACTACTTCGAAATTGCAAAGCGGTTACATTGTCGTTAAGCAGAAAACAGACATAGAAGAAAGTTGAACTCAATGCGTGAGTCTTAAATCGACCAAACGGATACAGTGGGATAGATGAAGCTCTATTGCAGTTACATAGCCCATCAAACAAAGAGTTCCGGACTTGTAAATCAGCATTATGCTGTCTGTCAAGCGTACATTCTTACAACAAATGCTTGATACATTTGTAAATTCTTTTTCCAGTTAAGTAGTTCGTCATCCATTTTGCGGTTTCGTGGTATTCTTAAAGATGTTTCTTGAATGTAATTTTTCTTTAGTTACTGAGACAAGCGAAACATTTTTATAACGAAATCAAGTTGTTCATTTGAGATTCAGTGAACCAGTTAAGTGTGTAAAAGTGCATTAAACATTAGAATTCAATGTCTTGCGTAATGTAGTTCATGAAATGCACCTTTTTGGAGGGTGTTTGAATTGATCAATTTCCAATTCTACTTCCGGATTCAGTTAAAGAGGTCTTTTTTATACAACTTATTAAATGTTTTCGCGATGGCACAAAGTTACAGCTTATTCTTATTGACATTAATATACTATGCTGTAGTGCGTCTTATTTAAATCAATTCTGATGGTGAGTATTATTTTTAAAATACGGATGTTTTTTTTAAACTACAGTGATTCTGCAGAAGCGAAAATCAAAGTTTTGAAAAGAATAAGCTAAACGCGTAACATTTTAAAATAACTATCTTTTGATTTGAAGGAGTCACACAACAAACGCTTAAGGTACTTCTATACTTGCAGATAGTACAGTTGTACTAATGATGAGCTGTGAAAATTAAATTATTATTTTTTCAACAATTTCCAAACAAACTTATTATATTGTTACAAACAGATGAATATTGATAATAACAGGAGACAATTGTTGAAAAAAATGAATTTTGTTAGAAAAGTAATAAAATGTGGTACCTGCTATGTTGTCTAATCCGGGTGTCAAAATTAAGCATTTTCCACTCAAAAAATCCAAAATAATTAATTACAATATTCAGTTCAATGTTCCCTCTAGGGCCAACCAGTGTTACTTTTTCAAAATAACTTTTCAAACATTGACTATAATGAATTTCAAAACACTGCACAAATACCATCACACAAGGTTTACATTGTTATACATGTAGAGATTAAACTGTCCTACAGGTAAACACAAGTGGGCATGATTTGCATGCCTTTTGCATGGGTGAGTGACCTCATGGGACAAAGGATGATATGTTTGAATTTTGATTTATAAGAGCAATATTTTCAAGTTATATTGAAAAAGTAACACTGGTTGACCCTAGATGTAACATTGAACTGGATATTTTGATTAATTATTTTTGATATATTTGTGGGGAAAGTGCTTTATTTTGACACCCGGATTAGACAACATAGCAGGCACCACATTTTATTACTATTCTAACATAATTCATTTTTTCAACAAATGTCTTCTGTAATTACCAACATACATCTGTTTGTAACAATATAATAACAGTATTTTTGAAAATTGTTTTAAAAAAATGATAATTTTATTTTCACAGCTCATCATCAGTAAAACTGTATTATGAGCAAATATGAAGTACCTTAAAATTAACATTTACCTGTGATCTACCGACATACATGTATGGCAGCCGACATCATCATGAAGTTTACAGTACATATCGATGACCTTTAAACCATGCCGGGTACATCGTTCGGTGGGTAACGCCCTGCAATCCTTGTAGTTCCCGTCTTCCTTATCTACCAACTTGTGACTTCTCAATGCGGGCAGTGTGACATGTACCTTCACACATGTAGAGCAGTAAAAATCGTTACATTCTACACAAAACTTTTCAGCGTCTTCACTTTTGTTTTGATCTTGACACACCGAGCATTTTTCAGTAACGTTAGTGTCCGACGTCTCAGACGTCGCCATCTTTGTCACGAGACTTCTATCTAAAAAAAGGCTGATAACACACTTCCGCTAAACTTAAAACTGCATTTAAACTCGGTCATTTTCCGAAACACCGATTCATTTTCCAAAAAACACTTTCGGTTTCGTTTTTAAATTCTTCATCGCTTGTGTAACCGTCTAAATTTTAGTTCACTCAGACACACTGTGATTAAAAATTCGACGTCAATATGATTAAATAGCCCCAAGTAAATTATCGTCAGAGTAAGAAATAGTTGTTCAGGAAATGTGAAACTTAAATCTGCTTAACGGTATATTTGCAGAAGTAGTTAAAATAACTGTTAGGGGAAGTTACTGCTGCGAAGTGTTTGCCAAACCCCACCATAGTGATCTTCCTAACTTACTCGCTGATCAATTTGAACGGCTTTCGTCGATTGAGAATAATATCTTTTATTAGGGTACAAACCACCAATTCAATTTCCATAGACTTCCATTATAACCTTTCCTCAATTTCTGAAGCTACTATTGAGTCAAGCCCTTAAAATCATAGCCTACATATCTCAAGAGAACCAACCTAGAGACACCGTAAAATAACAATTTCACCATAGAATGACAATAAACTTTTTCGGCATTTTAGACAGAAGTGTACGTATCACCCCAGTCTCTACGGAACTTTTGTTTACATTCTGTCAAAAATGACAGATATTTTTTAAGTTGAATATCACTCTTTTTCATTATCAGTTTCATAATATTCGTATTCAAATTACTACAAAATCATTTTATTTCATTTTCTACCAATCAGGATTGACTTCCTGTTACTGGTCCGCAAATACCCTGCACAAAATTATTAAGAGGCCTGATCACCAATATTTAGTGGTCTATAACCTATTAAGCTAGATATTTTTCAGTATGGCGATAATATATTTCTCTTCATCATCTAGCCATTATTTTAATAATAAAAATTATTAAAATATTTAATTAATGCTCCGAAGAGCCTTTATCTCTTAAAATGTTTTCGTTCAAGTTATTTCATCTAAAGTTATTGCGACTATGAATCTCTCGAAACTTTGGATTAGTTTAAACTTTAAGTATTTCTGATTGGCTGATACTTTTCCTCATAATGAGGCTTTTTATCAACCGTGTTTGTTGCCAACATTTACCCGCACTTCCCCACCCCCCCCCCCCCCCCCCCCTATGAATTCGCTTACAAACAGCTACATTAGTATTTTATTTTTATAACCTATTGGATTGAAACAGCTTAACACTTGCGGAAAGTTGGTGATTGTTTCCAGGTGCACGCCCGTGTAATAAAATTTAGTACCTTCAGATACAGCCGGAGTGGCCATATCATCTAACAATGTGTTGGTGTCACTATAATTAAAAATATAGACAAGAACATTCGTCTTGTTATCATACTTTTCGTTTGCTGTTGCCTGAGGTCACCGACATTTTGGTCGGCTGTTGCCCAGTTGCTTTTCTAGGATATTGATGTCAGTAGTACCGGAAGTGAAACAGATTCTAAGGTAGGAAAACCTTCGGCCAAAAACCCGAAAAAAGTAAAGATGAAGACATCAAAGAGCCAATTAAGAAAGACGCACCCAAAATTGAAAGTATAGAGCAGCTGACAGAAATAAAAAGCAACATAATACAAATAAACAAGAAACTAGAAAATGTTATGACCAAAGATGATGGTAGTATGAGACAAATGATCAAAGAAATGATCCAGCAGATGAAGGCCGAACTGCTTAAATCTGTTCAACATAGAATCGACTTACTGGAAGCCAAGCTGTTTGAAAGAGAAAGTGAAAGTGATGCTCTTAAAGCAGATATACAAAGCCAGAATAAAAAGATACTAGAACAAGCTGAGGAATGTGAAAACCTAAAACAAGAAGTAAGAGCAAATTAGCGAAAATTTGAAGAATATAAAAACAACGCTGAACAGTATAGTCGAGCTAATAACATATGCATTAGTGGCATAGCGGAAACCCCACCAACTCCAAATAAGAGCACGACATCAAAGAAAGCACAGATAGAAAATGCCGGAAGTAAGGAAGAACGAGAAGAGGAAGAGAGTGAAGACACGCTATTGGAAAGAAGTGGTAGTGATCAGGTAGAGAAAAACACCACAAGCAAGGAGTTTTATGAAACACCCGAGCAGACAACCACTAGAGTGATTGAAACTTTAAACAAGCAACTTCCAGGGCTACGTATTACTAAACAAGACATTGATATGTGTCATCGGCTGGGATAGAAGGGGAAAAAACGCGGCAAATCATCGTCAAATTCACCTCTAGACTGGTAAAAGAGCGTTTGATGCAAAGAAAAAAGCAACTTAAAAAACCTATCTTTGTAAGTGATGACTTAACAGCATTAAACTATAACGTTCTTATGTGCGTTAAGAAAAAGCAGCCAGACGATATTGATTATGGTTGGGCAAGAAACGGTCAAATATTTTATAAAAATAAAACAGGAAACGTTCATCGTGTTCAATTTAGGGAGTATGAAAACATGGCTTGATTTACCTTGGCCTGAGGTAGAAACTTTGGAAAAGTGACTATTTAGTTAAACATTGGTAGGGTACCTTTAATATTGTTCTCATTTTATGATGCAATATTTTTGAATGTCATAATATCATGATAAACTGACCATTATGATAAACAGTGGTACATGTAGATACCTTTAATGGTGCTCTTGTTTTATGATGCAGTATTTTTGAATGTCATAATATCATGAAAAACTGACCATTGATGTAATGCAGTTTTTTACAAATAAGATATGACAAAATACTGATTCATGAATCACGCACTTTATAAGGACATAAATACCCCGAAAATCTTTAGACGTTTGAATAGAGATATGACAAAATATTGAATCATAAAACTTGCACTATAAAAGGACATAAATTTCCCTAAAGTCTTTGGACTTTTGTATAACCATAGGTTTGTTTACAAGTACCCGAGGTAATTAATTAAAAAATATTATCAGTAAAAATGCTCATGTAACCTTAAAACAAGCATATATATTATAGTATACCCCTTATGCTATACATGTGCGCATAATTATGCATATAGAACCGGTGTTGATCCGGACCAGACGACACATGTGTGTGACATCTGATCGAGATCTGCTCTGGTTGTATTATATTATTCTGGTCACTTTAAAACAAACAAAAATAATATTGTAGACCCCTAGGCTTCTTAATTCCTATGCCTCATGTACACATATTTATGTATATGGGTCCGGTGTAGATCTGGATCTGATGACACATGTTTGACATCTGATCAGGATCTGCTCTGGTTGCTTTCTGGTCAGAAATAAACAAACAAAATCAAGGTGTAAACGGTGTAGACTGTGTTCAGATGGCACAGTTGTGTCGACTGATCTAGATCTGCACTGCTCGCCCTTGCAATAATGTTGCCTAAGTGAAGAAACTAGTATGTTTGTGATACACATGTTTGACTAGAAACTAGTATGTTAGTGATACACATGTTTGATATCTGATCAGGATCTGCTCTGATTGCTTTCTGGTCAGAAATAAACAAACAAAATCAAGGTGTAAACGGTGTAGACTGTGTTCAGGTGGCACAGTTGTGTCGACTGATCTAGATCTGCACTGCTGGCCCTTGCAATAATGTTGCCTAAGTGAAGAAACTAGTATGTTAGTGATATATATAAAATGTACTATATGTTTTTGATGTTAATTACATCTTTTTTTTTTCACGAAGTTGATCTTAATAGATAAAATATACAATAAACATCTGATAATTTTGATGTTTCAGATGACCTCGATAATGTCTATGTATTTCTCTAGAAATATCAAAGAATCTTATTATAGAAAACACAACTGCTCCATTAGTGCGTACATTCACGCAGTGTAGGTCCGGATCGGATGACACACCCGGGCCCTCTGATTTGGATCTGCACTGGCTGCATTTTGGTCAGAAAAAACTAAAGAAATTAAAGGGAGAATGGTTTAAAACCAGATCAGATTTCATGGACATGCTGGCTGATCTGGATCTACATCGTTTTCCAATCCAGTAAGGATGTTTGTGTGGAGAAAAGGGCTAGGGGTAAATCATGTATAAATGTGTGATATATACAAAGTTATTATCTACTGTTTTTTCTGTGGTTAAGTAAGGTTGATATTGTTAACAGGTAATACATATATTATGCTTTAGAATAATAACAACAAATAGGATGTTTTCATACATCCCTGACTATTTATTAACACTATCAGAGAACCTTAATGTTGTAAATTCCTTTTCTCCGTATGTGCGTATTTCTGTGCTCATAGGGTGTAGATCTGGATCAGACAGCGCATCCATGCTGTCAGATCTGGATCTGCACAGTGTGAATTCTGGTCAGAAATAACCAATGGTTCAAAAGGTGAACGGTTTAGGTCCAGATCAAATTGCACGGAGGTGCCTGACGATCTGGATCTGCACTATTTTTGGCCCATTTAATAGGGGTGTTTATATGGAGAAAAAGGTTAAGATTAAACTTAGTGTATCTGTGTGATAAAAACAAAATGTACTATCTAGTGTTTCACTGTTAATTGCAATTTTTTCTCATGAGTTTGATTTGGCAATCAGGTAGAACATATAGATAACCAAATTGTTGCAAAGAAACCCACACATCCTTTATGTGTATTTAAATATTTTTTGTGTGATATACACAATTATGCAACCTACTATTTTGCTGATTGTTTTGTTCGTGTGTAATTCTCAAACTAACCGTTGTAAAATTAAAAATGTCATTTACAATTTGCTCGCTTAACGTAAGAGGTCTGGTTAATTTTTAAAACAAGATGGCCATGATGGCCCTATATTGCTCACCTGAGTACAAAAGTACTCTCAGTTTTACCCCAGGGCCACAGTTACATTTAAATAATGCTGGTAAAGGGTCTCTTCACAATACTCAACACGAAATATGTAAGGTCTAGTCGCATTAGTTTCAGAGAAAAATGATTTGTTTATATTTTCCTTTATAAATCAATGTAAACTAAGAGAACCCTGGGGCGTGGCCAAGTTTGGCCCAGGGGACATAATTTGAACAAACTTGGTAAATATCCACTAGACAATGCTACATACCAAATATCTAAGCTTAAGGAATTGAGGTTTCCAGTGAGAAGATTTTTAAAAATTGCCTTTTTTACATATTAAGCGCCCCCGGGGAGGGGCCAATATTGACCCCAAGGCCAACATTTAAACAATGTTGGTAAAGGGTCTCTTCACAATACTCAACATCAATTATCTAAGGTCTAGTCCTATTAGTTTCGGAGAAAAATGATTTTTCATGTTTTCCTATATAAATCAATGTAAACTAAGAGAACCCTGGGGCGTGGCCAATTTCGGCCCAGGGAACATAATTTGAACAGACTTGGTAGACATCCACTAGACAATGCTACATACCAAATATCTAAGCTTTATGCATTGAGGTTTCAAGTAGAAAGATTTTTAAAGTTTGCCTTTTTCACATATTAAGGGCCCCCGGGGCGGGGACAATTTTGACCCCAGGGCCAACTTTTAAACAAAGTTGATAAAGGGTCTCTACACAATACTCAGCACCAAATATCTAAGATCTAGTCCTATTAGTTTTGGAGAAAAATGATTTTTCATGTTTTTCCTATATAACTATTTGTAAACCAAGAGAACCCTAGGGCATGGCAGATTTTGGCACAGGGGACATAATTTGAACAAATTTAGTAGACATCCATTAGACAATGCTACTTACAAAATATCTAAGCTGTACGCATTGTGGTTTGTGAGAAGAAGCTTTTTAAAGATTTCCTATGTAAGTCTATGTAAAATGAAGTGACCCCTGGGACGGCGCCAATTTTGACCCCAGGGAAATAATTTTAACAATCTTTATAGAGTTCAACTAGAGGGTGCAAAATGCCAAATATCTAAGCTCTAGGCCTTGTGGTTTCAGACAAGAAGATTTTTAAAGTTTTTCCTATATAAGTCTATGTAAAATGAAGTGACCCCTGGGGCAGGGCCAATTTTGACCCCAGGGAAATAATTTGAACAATCTTTGAAAGTTCCACTAGAGGATGCTAAATGTCAAATATCTAAGCTCTAGGCCTTGTGGTTTCAGACAAGAAGATTTTTAAAGTTTTTCCTATATAAGTCTATATAAAATGAAGTGACCCCTGGGGCAGGGCCAATTGACCCCAGGGAAATAATTTGAACAATCTTTGTAGAGTTCCACTAGAGGGTGCTAAATGCCAAATATCTAAGCTCTAGGCCTTGTGGTTTCAGACAAGAAGATTTTTAAAGTTTTTCCTATATAAGTCTATATAAATGAAGTGACCCATTGGGAGGGGCCAATTACGACCCCAGGGAAATAATTTGAACAATCATTGTAGAGTTCCACTAGAGGGTGCTAAATGCCAAATATCTAAGCTCTAGGCCTTGTGGTTTCAGACAAGAAGATTTTTTAAGTATTTCCTATATGAGTCTACGTAAAATGAAGTGACCCCTGGGGCGGGGCCAATGTTGACCCCAGGAAAATAATTTGAACAATCTTTGTAGAGTTCCACTAGAGGATGCTAAATGCCAAATATCTAAGCTCTAGGCCTTGTGGTTTTAGACAAGAAGATTTTTAAAGTTTTTCCTATATAAGTCTTTATAAAATGAAGTGACCCCTGGGGCGGGGCCAATTTTGACCCCAGGGAAATATTTTGAACAATAATTGTAGAGTTCCACTAGAGGGTGCTAAATGCCAAATATCTAAGCTGTAAGCCTTGTGTTTTCAGACAAGAAGATTTTTAAAGTTTGTCCTATATAAGTCTATGTAAAATGAAGTGACCCCTGGGGCTGGGCCAATTTTGACCCCAGTGAAATAATTTGAACAAACTTTGTAGAGTTCCACTAGAGGATGCTAAATGCCAAATATCTAAGCTCTAGGTCTTGTGGTTTCAGACTAGAAGATTTTTAAAGTTTTTCCTATATAAGTCTATATAAAATGAAGTGACCCCTGGGGCGGGGCCAATTTTGACCCTAGGGAAATAATTTGAACAATCTTTGTAGAGTTCCACTAGAGGGTGCTAAATGCCAAATATCTAAGCTCTAGGCCTTGTGGTTTCAGTCAAGAAGATTTTTAAAGTTTTTCCTTTCGGTTGCCATGGCAACCAGAGTTCTGCATGGAATTGATTTCTTTGAACAACTTTGGCAGAGCTTCATGCAAGGAACATCCATGGCAAGTTTCATCAACTTTGGCCCAGGGGTTTAAGAGGAGATGTTGTTTAAAGCAAAAATTGACGACGCACGACGCACGACGCCCGACGCAAGATGCACGACGGACACAGGGCGATCCTAAAAGCTCACCATGAGCACAAGTGCTCAGGTGAGCTAATAAGTCTATGTAAAATGAAGTGACCCCTGGGGCGGGGCCAATTTTGACCCCAGGGAAATCATTTGAATAATCTTTGTAGAGTTCCACTAGAGGGTGCTAAGTGCCAAATATCTAAGCTCTAGGCCTTGTGGTTTCAGATAAGAAGATTTTTAAAGTTTTTCCTATATTAGTAAATAAGTCTATGTAAAATGAAGTGACCCCTGGGGCGGGGCCAATTTTGACCCCAGGGAAATCATTTGAACAATCTTTGTAGAGTTCCACTAGCGGGTGCTAAGTGCCAAATATCTAAGCTCTAGGCCTTGTGGTTTCAGACAAGAAGATTTTTGAAGTTTTTCCTATATAAGTCTATGCAAAATGAAGTGACCCCTGGGGCAGGGCCAATTTTGACCCCAGGGAAATAATTTGAACAATCTTTGTAGAGTTCCACTAGAGGATGCTAAATGCCAAATATCTAAGCTCTACGCCTTGTGGTTTCAGACAAGAAGATTTTTAAAGTTTTTCCTATATAAGTCAATGTAAAATGAAGTGACCCCTGGGGGTGGGCCAATTTTGACCCCAGGGAAATAATTTGAACAAACTTTGTAGAGGTCCACTAGAGGGTGCTAAATGCCAAATATCTAAGCTCTAGGCCTTGTGGTTTCAGACAAGAAGATTTTTAAAGTTTTTCATAAACAAGTCTATATAAAATGAAGTGACCCCTGGGGCTGGGCCAATTTATACCCCTGGGAAATAATTTGAACAATCTTTGTAGAGTTCCACTAGAGGATGCTAAATGCCAAATATCTAAGCTCTAGGCCTTGTGGTTTCAGACAAGAAGATTTTAAAATGTTTTCCTGTACAAGTCTTTGTAAAATGAAGTGACCCCTGGGGCGGGGCCAATTTGGACCCCTGGGAAATAATTTGAACAAGCTTTGTAAAGTTCCACTACAGGGTGCTAAATGCCAAATATCTAAGCTCTAGGCCTTGTGGTTTCAGACAAGAAGATTTTTAAAGTTTTTCCTATACAAGTCTATGCAAAATGAAATGACCCCTGGGGCGGGGCCAATTTTGACCCCAGGGAAACTATTTGAACAATCTTTGTAGAGTTCCACTACAGGGTGCTAAATGCCAAATATCTAAGCTCTAGGCCTTGTGGTTTCAGACAAGAAGATTTTTAAAGTTTTTCCTATATAAGTCTATGTAAAATGAAGTGACCCCTGGGGCGGGGCCAATTTTGACCCCAGGGAAATAATTTGAACAATCTTTGTAGAGTTCTAGTAGAGTTTGCTAAATGCCAAATATCTAAGCTCTCGGCCTTGTGGTTTCAGACAAGAAGATTTTTAAAGTTTTTCCTTTCGGTTGCCATGGCAACCAGAGTTCTGCATGGAATTGATTTCTTTGAACCACTTTGGAAGAGTTTCATGCAAGGAACATTCCTGCCAAGTTTCAGCAAGATTGGCCCAGGAGTTCAGGAGAAGAAGTCGTTTGAAGAAAAGTTGACGACGCACGCACGGACGACGGACATCAGGCGATCAGAAAAGCTCACCATGAGCACTTCGTGCTCAGGTGAGCTAAAAAGGCAAGAAGTGTTTCAAAGGTTGAAAAATAAGAAGTTTACAATAAGCCTTTTGCAAGAAACACATTTAACGGATGATAATATATATAAATGGAAAACTGAGTGGCAGGGGGATATTTTTGCTAGTAGTCCCAATTCAAACAGTCAGGGGGTGGCTATTTTGATTTCTCCAGATAACTCAAATGACATAAATATTTTAAACTATAATGAAATAAGTAAAGAACGCTTAATTGCACTAGAAATTAAAATAAATGAAGAAGAGCTTACTGTCGTAAATATTTATGGTCCAAATAATGATGATATAACCATATTTACAATTCTAGAAAATTATCTCTATGCAAATTGTGAAAAGAAATTTATTATTGGCGGGGACTTCAATACGATTTTGGATTTAAATCTGGATGAACAAAATGGGCGATCAGACACGCACAGAAAATGTAGAGAAAAAATACAATGTATTACCAGAAATTTTGACTTAATTGATATATGGAGATTTTTAAATCCAAACAAAAAACAATATACATGGGTTTCAAATAATAAATCTCCAATCTTTTGTAGATTAGATTTTTTCCTAGTAACAGACACATTGTGTAATGCTATTAATAACTGTCATATACGAGGGTTGTCCCAGATATTTGTAGACTGTGACCATATTTCGATCAATTTGCGCGCAATTGGTAAATCAATTACATAAACGTTAACTACGGGATATTTTCTTTATTTTAACTGAGATTTTATGATGTCTTAAATGTTTGTTTTTATTTGCCGATAATTTTTATAACATGGTAACGCAATATCGCCCAACGTCAAAAAACGATTCTCACTTTCCTATTTGTTTACCTATATTTAACGCATTTTTCAGCTGAACTTCATGAAACTACGGGAACATATAAGGCATCCATTTGGTGACGTCATTAGAAAATTGGACGTCAATCGGTCGTTGCGTTTTGAAAACAACAGCGTTTCCGCTAGTCACGTTGTCTTAGATCTAACGTGAAAATGACATCACATGAACGCATGGAGATTAGAGCAAACATCAAATTTTGCGCTGATTTAGGAAAAACACCGACAGAAACATATAAATTGTTGCAGCAGACAAAGCGGGAATCCTCTGTAAGTCGGGCTCTTGTGTTGAAATGGCACAAGAGATTTTCAAATGGCCGCACAGACATCAAAGACGATGAGCGACCGGGTCGTAATGCTGTCATCCGAACAACGTCGTCAACGTCAATCAAGAAAGTGCTTGAAGGAAACCGCCGCCTGACAGTTATAGAGATTGGGGAAATCGCCGATGTTAGCTGCGGAACCGTGCATCGGATACTGACGGAAGACCTAAACATGAAAAAGGTATTTTAATTAATTTTACCTGGTATATAGAAAATAGCTATTGATATTTACAAATTATTTAAAAAGAACAACAACACGACAACGATTCATTGAGTTGATTACGAAAGGAAAATAAAAAGATGATCTAGATAAAGTATTTTATTATTGATAACATTAAAATAAAACATAATTATCTTTATTTAATTTATTATCTTTCCAATATTAGTTCACCCTTTTTTAAATGGATCGAACTGTTGAACATAATATAGATCTACACTGATTAATTTCAGGTACACGCAAGATGGGTTTCAAAACTCCTCAATGCTGATGAGCGTGAACGGCGTGTGTTCAAATCCGAGAAGTTCTTACGGCGGTGTCGGGTGCAGGGCGATGCCTTCCTTGACAACATTGTGACGATGGATGAAACCTGGTTGTACTTACATGACCCGGAAACACGCGAAGTCTGCGGTGTGGTGCGAGAGCGGCGCGCCGCCACCGGAAAAGGCACGAGTGGCGCGTTCTGCTGGAAAACAAATGTATGCGATGTTCGCTGATTGTAGGGGGATGATCCTTTGTCATCCGGTTGCAGTTGGTAAAACCATCAACGGGGCCTACTACGCGAAGGTATTTTCATATTTACACATTTTTAATAAAGTCGCATTTTTTAAATTGGCGATTTCGTTACTTAACAGTTAGGTTGGTTTTTAAATTATTTATAACGCGCAATTTCACATATTATATTTTATCAGCGCTATTTTTTATTTATGGTCGAGATGCAAAGTACACGCAGTTAAATTCCGAACATGTCCACATATTTTACGTCATGTTCATAAATTTAAAAGTAATTATAATATAAACTATTTCAAAGCGTGGCAATGTTTCATTTCTAGGTTTTGGCGCGCGATCTCCAATGGGCGCTGCGGAAGAAACGACCTGATCTGGCAGTTGAGTATGTAATTTTACATCAGGATAATGCCTCCCCACACACTGCCCCAGTCACACAACTAGAAATAGATGTACTTGGTTTCCAACGTCTTAGCCACCCTCCCAATTCCCCAGACCTGGCTCCTTTTGACTTCGCACTATTTCCGGAAATTAAAGCTAAACTGAAGGGACATCGGTTTGAATCTCTAAAACAGTTACACAGTTTTACGCTCAGTGTAATTCGTTCATTCGGGAAGGATTGGTACCAAAATATTATAAAAAGACAGTGGATAAAACGCCACGAACGATGCCTTTTTCACGCCGGTTCATATTTCAAAAAACGTCCGCAAGTGAACGACGCTTGATTTGATTGACGGCTTGGGGCGATACTGTAAACCATGTCTTATAGTTTTTAGCATAACTTTTGTACCGTTGCTTGTTTTATTGTAATTTTTTGCAAAGATATGTAAAATAGATTGAATTTTATGTATATGCAATTTGTTTTCTTATAAAATAATTATCCACGAAGTTATGAGCACAGTCTACGAATATCTGGGACAGCCCTCGTAAAACAGGGTTTCAGAACTGATCACTCAGTTGTATACTTTCACTTTGATATACAAAAGCAAAAAAGAGGACCTGGATATTTCAAACTAAATAATAGCCTTTTACTAATTAAAGAATATAATGAAAAAATAATACAGTGTATACAAAGTACAGTTAATTTTAATAAAGACTCACAACCAGATGTATTATGGGAATTGATAAAAGGGAATATCAGAAATGTTACCATTAAGTTTGCTTCTAAAAAGAAAAAAACAAGATACCGAAAAAAAATGAACTTTTATTAACAATAGAAAAGCTAGAGCATAACATTCAAAGTACAATTAACCCAAGTCCAGATTTGATTAATGAATTAAATAAAAAGAAATCAGAACTTGAAGTGATGTATGAAAATAAAATAAAAGGAATAATTTTGAGATCAAAGGCTATAGATATTGAGATGAATGAAAAAAATACAAAATATTTTGCAGATTTAGAAAAAAGACATGGAGAGAGAAAAACTATTCAAAAACTTACAGTTCAAGGTAAAATTATTACAGAAACAAAAGATATTTTAGAAGAAGAAACGTCTTTCTTTGCTAAGTTATATCAAAAGCAAAATTATGAAACTCCAGAAGTAAACTTTTTTCAAGTTCCAATAAATAAATTAAGCCCTGAAGAGTCACAGCAGTGTGAAGGTCCTTTAACTGAATATGAATGTAAAATAGCTTTGCAAGACATGAAAAAAAAATTCCCGGATCAGATGGTCTAACAATTGAATTTTATAAACATTTTTGGGAACACATCAAAGTTTTTTTCACAAAGGCTATAAATTACTCTTGCTTAAAAGGTGAACTTTCTGATTTGCAAAAACAGAGCGTCATTACTCTGTTGCCAAAACCAGGAAAAGACTCTACACTTTTATCAAACTGGCGTCCTAAAAGTTTATTAAATGTAGATTACAAAATTGCAACCAAAGCTATTGCAAACCGATTGAAAAAGGTCTTACCAAATATAATTAGTCCAAATCAAACAGGATTTATAAAGGAACGATATATTGGAGAAAATGTTAGATTTATTTTTGAAGTGATTGAATATTTTGAAAAAAACAATCTACCTGGACTGTTATTTTTCTCTGACTATGAGAAAGCATTTGATACCTTAAATCATAATTTTATTGTAAAATGTTTAAAACATTTGAATTTTGGAAACAGCCTTATTAAATGGATAGAAGTATTTTATAAAAATATTAAAGCAATAATTGTAAATAATGGGTATCTTTCCAAAGAAATAGAAATAAATAGGGGCGTACGTCAGGGCTGTCCTCTATCCACTTCCTTATTTATCATTTGTATGGAATTATTGTCCAACTATATCTCAAAAGAAAAAAAAATAAAAGGTATTGTCATTGAAGGAAAGGAAATAAAACAGACTCTTTTTGCGGATGATGCAACCTATATCAACAATGGAGGAAAAAATCTTTCGAATATCTAATCAAAGTGATCTCAGAGTTTGGAAAAGAATCAGGACTAAACTTAAATGTAAACAAATCAGTTATTTTAAGACTTGGGACATTAAGAAATACAAATGTAACATACTGTGAACAAAAAAAATTTTGTTGGACTTCTGAAAGTGCAAAAACATTAGGTATAACATTCACTGCAAGTTATCTTAAAAATATAGAACTTAACTTGAAACCAAAACTTGAAGAATTTAAAAACTGTTTGAAGCAGTGGCAACACAGAAAATTAACATTATTAGGAAAAGTTACTGTGATTAAGACATTTGCTTTACCGAAGCTCATATATCCATTTACAGTCTTGCCGAACCCCCCACAATATATACTGACAGAATTAAATAGAGCAGTGTTTACTTTTATTTGGGATGGCAAACCAGAAAAGATCAAAAGAAATGTTATGACAAAATGTTATGAAGAAGGGGGCTTAAAATTAACAGATATAAATTTGTTTATGTGTTCCATAAAAGCATGCTGGGTAAAAAGATTAACTGACCAAACCAATAAAGGAGTTTGGAAATGTTTTTATGAAAAAATATTAAACCAATATGGTGGGAATTTTTTATTTGACTGTAATTTAATGTCAAAAGATATAAGGGATATCTGCCAGGAAAATGTATTCCTTCAAGACATATTAACTTCGTGGTTTAAGATTCAAACTTTAAGTTTCCAAAATAATATAAAATCAAATCAACATGTGATATGGAATAACTCTGAAATAAAATGTGGAAATAAGACTGTGTTTTTAAAGAAGTGGTATGATAAGGGCATAATTTTCATAGAACAGCTCTTCAATTTTAGAATGGGTAGATTTTATTCATTTTCCGAAGCTTAATTCCTTTATAACCTTTCCACAAATGATTTTCTTGATTATCATAGAATTGTGAACTCCATAAATAAGTTTCCAAAAATTTACTAGCAGGTGGTCTAAGTTTACAGATGGGCTTTGGCGCAGGTTTGACTGTATTAGAAATATTTGACTGTATTTATCAAAGAAAATTTCTAAATAAGCCTTTTTCATTTGAAATAGAATTACCATATATATGTGTTTAGATAAACGAATCACGAATTATTAGTCTTATATATACATGTGTATTAAATTGCATATGTTTTTGTTGTTTTTTTTTTCTGCGATTCATGTAAACAGATTATGTATAAAAAATAAACGGGGTTACCCGCAAGGGGCCTCAAATGAGAAAAAAGGATATTGCAAATGAGCGGCATCTTGTCAGAAACTTACTATCAGCTGCAACATATATGCCTACTGTACTAGGAACCAGTCACACAAACTTAGTTTCCTTCCAACACCGACTGTTCAACGCTTTCAATCATTTAAAGAACTTATGAAGAGAGGTATCAGCAATAGTCTGGTCCCCTATACCTACTAGTCTTGTTCCCAAACCCTTCAACAGTAGGTTCACTTCTGTTGTAGGGATCGGGAACCAGACTAAATCAACATTAATATTTTAGTTTTTGTTTTCCATTTTCGCGACCAGGAAATTGAAGGTCAAACACACTTTTACAAATATCTTATATTTGATAGATAAAAGGACATAACATATTGTTGTCAATAATATATTTCTCAGAATACATTTTAATTGATGCTTGGAGGTGCTTAGTTTTTGTGTTTAGATATAAACAAAAACTTTTAGGTAATTTTTAGATCTAGCTATTTTTCTTACTTTTCTTAACGTATCTAAAACAAACATACATTAATAACATCGACTTGTGCAAATTTTTATTGAACTTTATTTAGCCGTTGCGTTAGAAAGATTTTGATAAATTTCTTTTTTAACGAAAACAGTGCAAATAAAGACTGCCAAAGCACCTTAATGTCACTAAACAGAGGAGTGACCAGGCACGTCATAGACTCGGCAGAAGTCACCAGACTGGTTATTGTCTCAGCAGGCAACAACCTCATGGACCAGAACGTGGAACCCGAGCAGTCATTGTTGAGTGCTAATACTAAACGCACATCATCCGTAGTATGAAAGACCGGTGCTCTATGACAATTTCGAAATGCAAAATTCGAAATAAAAGCTGCTTAAAGCTTATTGCTAAATGCGAAATGCTAGTTTCTGCATGCGAAAGTCTGTCTGTCTGTCTGTCTGTCTGTCTGTCTGTCTGTCTGTCTGTCCGTCTGTCGTATTTGTTCGTAATGTGACTGTGCTAATTATGTTTATTGCAAGTAACTGACTTGACCTTTGATGTGTGGTAAGAAAAGAAATGTTGTATATTTTGCTGTAATCACTTTAATCTGTGTACCAATTGTATGATATGCAGAATCATTTTTCATCAAAGGTCTAAGGTCAGGCATACATAAATAAGAAAAAATACTTTTATAACTTTAGAAGTAGTCAAGATCATTCATTTAAATGGCAAAATGAAAATTAGGCACAGCCTTTTATTTTCACCAATGGTCTGCGGTAGGTGTCTGTTATTAAAATAGAGAAAACTTAATATTTCAATAACTCATAAAGTAAACAAGATACAGTGATGACACTTGGTATACATATTTGATGTAAAGTGTTTACAGCATTATGTACATTATTTCATTTTTCATCGCAAGTCAAAGGTCAAGTCAGTTATTTGAAATAAACATTAACTATCTTTCACAAATTATTGATTGGGGTTTCACCCCTGTTTTGCGTGCAATACTCTGATAGCCTTGTTCAGGGTTGGATGAAAGAAAGGGATTCGATTGGGTCAGTCTTATGGTAGTTATGTGATAATTCCAACTTTCTGGCCATTATCCCCATGAAAATTTAAATATTGTTATTAAGTAAACATAATCACAAATCTTTCACAAATTATTGATTGGGTTTTCATTGGCAGAGGACTCCTGAATTCCGTGGCTAGCTTTGTTCAGGGTCGGATCAAAGATTTCCACACAAGAAGTTCGTTTGGGTCGGTCTTAGGGTAGTTATGTGATAATTCCAACTTTCAAATTTATAATCCCCTTGAAAACTAAATATTGATGCGCAAAAAGGGGGTTTGAGCAACTCAAAATAACACCATTTGAATCCGCTCCTGCTGGTTGATGGAAGAATTTTTTAAGTACTTTGTTTTGCAATGTACACCAACACAACAAACTACAACTATTGATGTGAAGAAGCAGTTTGATATTTCGATTACTAAAATATTTTTAATACCAGCATCGTATAAAATGCCGTGATACACAGCGTAGCAAAAACCAAGTGCCGGTGTACGGTGCGTGGCCTCTCAATTTTCGAAGAAGCAAGTAAAATATAGACAAAACACACCCAAACTTTACACTGCAGTGTCCTCCAGTGCAAACATTTTTTATGCAATCATAATTCTTTACTAGACTTTAGTTTAGATCAAGAAAAAATACGTTTGAACAGGAAATTTACAACTTTTGCAGTACAGAGAGGTCCATTTTCACGAATGATTGAGCAAACTACTGTATTCTGGACACAGAGAAGACTAGAATCATAAATAGTCATGATTTGACAGCCGTACAGGCCTATTGGTTTGAGTATTTTTTAAATATCTAATCAAAAACTTAGCGATTTTCTTACCTTACCCCACAAAATCTCCTACATTGACACCGGTTATGCCGGTTAAAAGCGTTGCATATGCCGTGATCGCGGCGTAGTGCCGTTCGCAAAGCGTACCAGGTTAGCCAGGGTGAATTATGATCAGTTTGATGCATAAGACTTTATCGTAAAGGACGAAGTTGAAGTGTTAATATTTGCTAAGTACGAAACAAAAACTAAAAATATGTTTTTATCTTTAAATTATGTATTGAATGTGAAATAAACGTAGGCTTTATTTAATAAGATTTACAATACCACTGGTTATAAAGATTTAAACTTTATACATTGTAGCCGCAATAAGCCATTGGCATTTCGCATTAAACATCTAGCATTCAACATTTTTCAATTAGCAAATAGCATGGCGCACCGTCCTTACCCACGTCAAAGTCACAACTGGCATTGCTAAATGCTAAATGTCAATTTTCATCATGTTCGGGCTTGATGCTAGGATTGTAGGTTTTCTGAAAGCAACCCGCTTTTGCTATGATGCAATTTCCGACTACGCAACTGTATGGTTTGAGTTTTTAAAGAATCCCTAAATGAGAAACCAGGCTAAAGAAATGTTTCAGTTTGTCAATTCAGCAAAACAAATCCTTTATGAGGTTTGGTGGAAATTTTATTATTGGATAGAGTAAAAAAAGTGGCGAATAGAATACATCATTTACGAAACGACCAAGTTTTAAATAAATGAAGAATGAGAAAGTTTGGAGTTAACGTGATGTTAATATTAGACCTACCACCATATAGGTAACAAACGAAAAATTTCAAATGTTATTTAGTTGCAGGGTTTTTAATCGATACCAGTATTCTGCAATACCTTCAAATTAATCATATAAAGAGTTTTAAATGTGGTTTCAATCAGTTACTTTTAGTTACTGATGCAAGTACACCTAACAAGTTTCACTAGACAAGGTCAACAACATCTGCGACGCACATCGTTTTCTGCATCATTTTAACCTTGTAGGACGCATTCCGCCATGCACAGAAAGCGTTCGGAAACCAGTCTCCTACGCATGCGCAAATCCTCCGACCAACTGTCACATATTCGCCGTACCTAATGATCGTCCCTCTAACTGAACAAGTCTTTCCTAAAAGGATAAAAATGCTAACTGTTTACGACTAGATGATAACTGTTTTAAATTATAATAACTGACTCATTTACATTCATAAATAGAGAATAGTTTCAAAAGTAAAGTCTGATTTTAGTCGTGTTTTAAGGTCGTGTGCAAAATGTTGTTAAGGAATTTGGAGTTCCAGTCAATAAAAATTGTAAAACTTCATTTTAATAAAAATGTTCATTATTTTCAAGCACTCGTCAAGTCAAGGTTTGATGCTGCCAATGTATGAGCAAAACTGTGCCCAAGGTTATTAAACTGAGACTGGCAACCAGTCGCCTTTTCAGCCAATCAGATGCTTGAGATTTGAGACTGATTTCCAATCTCACTTTTATAACCGTCAGCCATGCTCTCAAAAAAGAATAAACCATCGTACCAGTGTTGATTTTATTCTGTGGAATGAATGGGTAAAACCCATGACCATTCTGATAAATATGAAATAGAAGCATTGTTGTTTCTCGCTTCTTTTTTATTTTGGTAAAATTGATGGATTATCTTAAAAAAGAAAGGCGTTATGTTGAGGTTTCAACTGCAATTATCTTGAGATATGCCCAAACTATCAAAATGGCACTTATTGAATGTAACAATATGGGAAATAGAAAAGAGAGTCTGTATTTTTCCTAATAACGTAATGAGCTGCAACAGCTGCTATCTTCTTTGATTCATAAACAATGTGAACTAATATGATAACTAAGGGGACTTACACCAGTTTTACAAACCACCTTTTTGAATTGACAATGTAGAAATTATGAAATAAAAGGAACTGGTGTGGTCTAATCAAATGACAGTTACATGTTTTGTGTTTTCTAAGAAATCAGTGCACAATACTAAATAGTTGTTACAAATCGTAGGCAGCTGTGCATATTCAGTGTGGTGCAGAATCTTGGAATTCGAGCAAAGTAAGTTGTTTCATGGGACAACAATACTTGAGCGCGGATTGGCGGCATGGAAGGTTTTTTTAAACAGAATGCACGAGACAACCAATATTAAGCCAGAATGCGCAAAACAAAAACTTGTGCCAGGATTAGTGGGGGTGTTGTTGGGTTTTTTTTTTTGGTTTTTTTATTGTTGTTTTTTTTACAAAATTCACAGAACATATCTCATAATACGGTAGGTATGGGGAAGGGGCATTTAAAGAACATAGAATAATAAATTGAGCATCAAACCATCCGCAAGGTTTTTTTTGTTGAGGACGACAAATCAAGAACAGAGGTCGGTGTGGGATGGTGTGTATTTTAACCAAAAGCGCGGAACAGCAATTTTATCTGAAGGTCGGAGGGGAAGAAAGTTAACAAAATGCACGAAAAAAAAGCAACAAATATTGGTTGGTAGAGAAGGATTTTTAATTACTGAATGCTTGTTTTTTTCTTTTTACAGTTTACAGAACACGAATAAAAAACCAATGCGCGAGTGTCGAAATGGGAGAGGGTTGTTAATTTTCTGCGGATAACTGGGTCGGGAACAGGGTTTTCAAGAATTGCAAGGGACAGCAAGTCTTATCGGAGGGTTGGTATGGAAGAATGATTTTAAATAAAGCTTGGAACAATCCATTTACTTCGAGAGCGAACGGAGCAATGGGATTTTTTTACAGAATGCACGGCACAACGAATCTTTGCGATGTTCGTGGGGAAGATGTTTTTACAGTACATGTACATGTATGTACGGAGAAAAACAAATATCCTGCGATGGTCGATTGTGAGAGGATGTCTGTTTTCAAAGAATTGTGGAACAAGAACTCCTTTACGAGCGTTCGCGGTATAGAGTAAGTTCGAAAGAATGTGTTAAGCAACCAATCGTGACTGATGATTTTTACAGAATGCAGGTAAACACACAATATGTGCGAGAGTTTGAAGGGAGCTGGCACTTCGTAATACATGCAAAGCCAAACAAATCTAGTGTAAGTATACTCTTGTGATTGGAAGGAGTAATTGGGACTTTGCTCTTCTATTGAATGCACGAAACAACAAACCTTGAGGACAGACGAAGGTACAGTTCGCGTCTCTTACAGGATCAACACACTGGAGCCTCTCTGTGGGACACTGTTGTTCTGCACACGTGACTTTCCCGCCATTACATACACATTCATCACAGGGATCCCCCACTGCACCTATAATACATGCATTTAAATAAGCTTATTCAGTTCAACAACCGCCGTACTTCATATAATTCAAAAATTTTTACATATTTATGATTGTATAGATAACCCCAAAGCTCTACAAATACGGCGGTACATTCCTAGCCAACAATGCAAGAGACAGACACAGTAGGTACCATCCTTATCCTCCCCCTAAAAAGGTATATTTCAAAATGCTATAATACTACCACCCACGATTAATGACATTTCGCGTGGTTTAAAATTAATTTATTCAGACCAAAAAAGCTAACTAGAACTGATAACTACAATGAACTGAAAATCAGAAAATGATTTGATATCAAAACACAATCGTTACACGATTAAAACAGTATCTAAAAACGACCCGAAACAAGTTAAATTGTGGAACCATTTGGCAACTTATATTAAAGCTTCGTGTATTTTTAAAATTAGCTTGTACAGCCACTTTTATTGCAAGGGATTATCGATTTGGTGAATTTTACTACAAGCGATTTTTTTATTTGGTTAATTCTTTTAGCAATTAGTTTTCAAGAAAATTAAATACCTTCTGGAACCACCTGGCCTTGGTATCTGCAGCCACATGTCGGGCAGCACGTGTCGTCTGCATAAAACCTTAACCACTGAGGGCAGGATACTGCAGGGCAAACCGTCTCTTCACAAACAGGCTTACAGGTAGGACAGCAATCGTCAGGTTTCAGATACATCTGGTAGTTCTTCCCGCATTTGGGTTGGCTGCAAGGCTGACGCTTACAGAACACCTGACCGTTAGGCCGGCATTCACAGATACGACATTTATCCGACGGGTCATCGAAATCTCCTAAAAGTAATGAAATTATGTAAAGATTTTTTAAAAAGTTGGAAAAAACAACCGAAAAAAAACGTGAATGCAGTCCTACACTGTTAGATATATACCATACAGTTTATATTCTCTTTTTCTATACAATATACCGAAAGCTTTAATTGTTTGTGGTGTCTATTTTTTTAATTTATCATTTAATTACTCATGCTTTCTGTTCTCTCTTTTTTGGGGGGCTGTGTGGGAAGCTGTGACTTCTGGACGTAGCCATTGCTGATAAGCAAATTTCACTTTTTTAAATAATATTTTTCTCGGGGAAAGAGTTAAAACTTTCTTAAGTAAAATTCTCATGAGAATATACACATACCGACATCAAATTTATGGCCATCTTTTGTACAGACTGCCGAATCGGAACCAGAAGAAGACGATGATGATGAACTCGTCTCTGCAGTGTCTGATGTTTTCGTTTCATGTGTCAACTTTGTTTTGCTCGATGTATCTGAGCTCTTATCGGTTTTGCCAGATTTTTCTGAGCTCTTATCGGTTTTGCCAGATTTTTCTGAGCTCTTATCGGTTTTGCCTGATTTTTCTGAGCTCTTACCGGTTTTGCCAGATTTTTCTGAGCTCTTAACGGTTTTGTCAGAATTTTCTGAGCTCTTACCGGTTTTGCCAGATTTTTCTGAGCTCTTATCGGTTTTGCCAGATTTTTCTGACCTCTTATCGGTTTTGCCTGATTTTTCTGAGCTCTTACCAGTTTTGCCAGATTTTTCTGAGCTCTTATCGGTTTTGCCTGATTTTTCGGAGCTCTTTTCGGTTTTGCCCGATTTCTTTGACTTTTTATCGGTTTTTCCAGATTTATCCGAGTTCTTATCAGATTTGACTGAATTCTCTGAGTTTTTATCGGTTTTGTCTGATTTATCTGAGTTTTTATCGGTTTTGCCTGATTTATCTGAGTTATCGGTTTTCACTGATTTATCCGAGTTCTTCGAGATTTTCCCTGATTTATCTGAGTTCTTTTCGGTTTTCCCTGGTTTATCTGAGTTCTTATCGGTTTTCCCTGATTTGTCCGAGTTCTTCGAGATTTTTCCTGATTTCTCCGAGTTTTTCGAGATCTTTTTAGTCTTTTTTGCTGAATGGCCGCTTTCTTTTGAAGTCTTAGTTTTGCCAGTGTTGCTTTGTGTGACTGGTGATATGTCATCATCTACTGAAACACTGGTAACTTCAGGGTCAACACTTTCCGATGCATTCTTTGATTTTGCGGATTTCTTGCTTTTGTTGCCGGATTCTTTACTGGCTTTGCCTTGTTTGCTTTCTTTGCTTTCATCATTCTTTGCCTTAGGCAACTTAGCTCCTTCCGATTTTTTGTCAGAATCTCCGCTTTCTTTGCTGTTCTTCTCTTTTGCAGATTTTTTTATATTCTTTTCGCTTGCTTCTTTAGATTTCGCTTTGTCCTTTTTATCCTCAGATTTTATGTTATTTGCGAAATTAGCTGCGTCTTTCGTCTTTGACGCTTTGCTTTTCGTACCAGACTTTTCTTTAAAAGCTTTTGCGCTCTCAGAGATAATCACAAAGAGAAGAACCAGAAAAAGAAGAAAAACAAGCTTTCCCGTCATGATTATCACTCTTGATTTAACAAGATCGTTCCTAAAAATAAGGAAATACTTTTAAGTTCTGGAAACGAATTAATAATAGATTTAACAATAATAAAAAAAAATAAAAATAATAAACTTTTTTACAATATTTAATTTGCAAAAGTTACGAGAAAATGAAAGTTATTTTAATAGATATAATAATTACCTCTCTAGCGTGAAATATTGTTACGTGGCCGATCACGGTGCTTATAAACCCGATCTGCTACATATTAGCGAAAGGATATAAATGGTGGGAGATTTGATGGCAATCTGTTCATACAAATTGAAAGTCAACAGTAATGAAATAACTGCAATAACAGAATAGTAATTAAAAGTAAATAAAAAGATACTGTTTTTGTTATAAAAAATCATGAACATTGACAAAATCATCGACTTTAAGTATTAAGTTTGACCTGCGATTGTAACATCTTGCAAGAGATCAAAAGCTACTCAAACATGAATAAGTTTTACAAAGCAGGAGTATACGTCAGATAAGGAAGAACTGGTATTAGGAATACTGTTGCAGATGTATTAGAATAGGCGGTCAAGAGTCATTTCATTTAATTAAAGTGTCATCTGATACTGCAGAACTATAAGTAGCGTAAAGTTGTTTAATTAGCAGTTACCTTAATTATAGTCAAACAAAAGACGTTATAGTGCACCATATTTTTTCTCGCCTTACCGCAATCTCTGACCTAATTTAATTGTTTCCGGACAATCTGTGCCCAAGGTTATAAAACTGAGCATGGAAACCAGTCTCAAATCTCAAGCATCTGATTGGCTGAAATGGCGACCAGTCGCCATTTCAGCCAATCAGATCCTTGAGATTTGAGACCAGTTTCCAATCTCAGCTTTATAACCTTAAAGCCAGTTATCGTATGTGGAAGCGCTTATTATCTCCTCTTTCGCCGAAGAGTCTTTTACGGAACGAGTATGATGTTTCCAGGAAATGCTATTCAAATACATTGTTTTTGATGCCTTGTATTGCATTCCGTATTATTGACGGATGCCTTGTAGAACACCTGGATTTTGAAAATCAGAAATGATACCCCGTAGACTACATTTTAATAGACACAACTGTCCTGTAGAGTTCATGGATTCCTTATGTACGATTGGTATTTTGTAAGTCAAAATAAAATACATTATTTTATCAAAACCTACATTAATCTGGCAGTTTCCATGACTTCTCTATGCCCATCTATTTTGTGTTCGATTAATCAATAAATTGTTTCAACAAAAAAGAGAGTCCTAAGATTCAGAGATACTGCTGCTAACTATGTACATGTTCTAAGTAGGCTAATTGGCTCGAATATACACTTTTGCTGTTCTTTACATGTACATTGCAAGATAACACTCTTTCCCATATTTCTGTAGGCCATAGTCTAGGCTTTGTACCACTTAATTTCGATTTTGGATAAAAGCTGTCCCGTTATGAACTTTAAATTCATTCCGTATTTCTTGGTTCTAGCACACAAAAAAATTGGTTCTAGCACATTAATACATGTAAAGTAATATGATATTTATCTTTGCCGCAAAAGCTTAACATGCTACATCGTATTGTTTTATTTATTCGACAATAATAAAATTAAAGCTATGGCCACAGTGACTCTGAGTTTTAAAGCTCTACCTTGAACGGGTATTGAGAAAAAGACAACTGACAAAACTTTAATTTTCGTCCGTTGTTCACCACAAATACTAAGGAAGTTTACTTTGATGATAGTTTGAGAACTGGAACAGTTTGGTTCAGTAAAAGCTCTGTCACGTAATAACGCAATCAAATTAAAAGGTTCACAGGCATGTTTAAAGAAGTAGGTCATTTTACGTTTTTCAGCTCTAGTGAAATCCATAAATTGGTTTTGTACATATATTTGTTTTTAAAAGTAAGTTGTGAATTATAGTTATAATGGACATCGGCGCATAAGATCATAAAAAACTGACATTGGAGATCTGTCTCAAATCTCAAACATTTGATTTAATAGCTGAAATGGAGACTACACCAAAATATTCGACTGGCTAAAATGGAGACTTTTTATAACTAGTAATTAAACCAGAAACTACCCATCTGGCCGTTATCAGTGACGTTATCCATCGAGCAGCAGCTAGAGTATGGTGTACGGAACGGTATGTGGTAGCTGCCAGACCTAGTCACCCTCGAATGCGACTTTTTGGTTGTTCGCTTGTTGATTCGCTTGTTTATCAAGTCAAGAAAGAAACTACAACATACATTCATTTATATAGATGTGTTTATTTATTATAGAATTCTTTTCCATGTTCAAAGTGTAAACATAATAACAAGATATCAGCCTTAAAATTAAAATTATACATTTATTTTGCAGAACATAATAATTGCTAAATAATGGTATACAACCTATTTGCTTTACGTGACTATACTGTGGTTACAACCTATCATCATATTCCTTGGGATATATTATATGAGGCCATAAAGTTCTGTGACTAGTGAAGACCCAAAGCGCTTTACCTTTTGGCATGAACAAATTCTCTCTCGCTTTTTTAATATCCAAAAAATCCAATTGTGCCAGATTTACTAAACATTTGCTGCATATTTCTCATCATTTTAAGTTTTAAGGTCTTATACAAACTTTAATTTGATTGTCATGTTTGAAATATAAAAACATTCTCATTGATGATTGACCTGAAACTACTGAGCTTTATCTGTTTCCTTTTCGATATTGCTAAACTTATACAGATTCTTTAAAGAAATCTGTGCTGATGATTACAAAAACTGAGATTGGAAACCAGTCTCAAATCTCAAGCATCTGATTGCAGACGGTTCTCTTATCAGACTGGTCGCCATTTCTGCAAATCATATGCTTGAGATTTGAGACTGGTTCTATTCTGGGACCAGAACTTTTGACCAGACCGATAACCAACTAGCACATACACACACCTCTATGAGCTTTTTGGTGGAAAAACCGACCTCTAAAATTAAGAAAATGTCATATTTGTTCACAGGCTAGATTTACAGGTAAAAAGGATAACAATATCAGCGTACCTGGGTCTTCACTGGTTGCTTAAGTGGCCTTTTAACGTTTGTATTTTCTTTTTGACCCATTACCCCATAGAATATGGCGTTTGTCCAATGAGCAAACAGAGTAGATCCACATCAGCCTGCACATAGGTGCAGACTGATCGGAGAGGGGGCACATAGTTATGTTTTATTAATGATTTCCAAGGTATATATATTTTATGACAAAGTTTAATCAGTGACATGAAATTGCCTATTTTGAAACTAGAGATTTTACAATTTTAACAAGGTTTTCAAACTATTTACATCCCTTCCCAAGTGTTCAGATAATTTGTCAAGAAAATGCAAAATGAAAAGAATATTGTTTTCTTGCAGTGAAATATTTACTTCTGAACACCAAATCTAATATTATCACCTGTGGCTACGCCACATAAGTAAAGGTTAGTTTCTAGTGAACACTTGTGAAACAACATTGGAATTTCAATCAAAGAAACAAATATGTTCTATATATTCAACAGATAAAATTGCATGAACACCTCTTTTGGAAAAGAATACAAATAAGTGCACAATAAACAAACAAATTAATAAACATCTAGTTCTAAATATCATAGAACAACACATTCGGGAAGAATAATTAGGTAATATATAAAACAATAATAAATCTAAAAGGGAAGACATAATTAGGTCAAAGATTAAACATTAATTAATCTAAAAGCAAATCAAACTATCAAAAAGAGATACACATAAGGTAGGGAAGAGTATTTGAAGTAATAAAGGCTATACAAGAGTATTGGCAACATTAAACAAAACACTAATCATATAGAAGAATTGATTGTTACTAACAAATGAATAGCTAGGCAGTATAAGGTTGGGAAAAAAAATTGACTATAAATTTTGCAGCATTTAGAACAGACAATAAACTCCAAACAATAAAAAATCTTAATATAAAACCAGTTATAATACGACTGGTAGAGGGTTCAGCTTTAGAGTAAAACTTCGAAAACTCGATCACTTGAGAAATCTGGAGGTAGTTTTGCTGGTCCCGCACATTTTCTTAAAAATTCTATATCAAAATAACATGTAAAGCTCTAACTTCAAAATCTGAAAAACTTATGAAGAGGTGTCAGTCTCTTGATGCATATCTCAGCTTAAGATACAGTGCCCAAGATCATTCAACTTGGAGACCAGTCTCAAATCACAAGCCTCTGATTTGCTGAAATGGAGAGACTATCAGATGCTTGAGATTTAAGAAATGTCTCCAAGTTCAGTTTTATAATCTTCAGCCCTTGACTGCTGACCAGAAGTAGTTTATTTTACTGAGCACAATTTATTTAATTAGAGAAATAACAATCTAAGATGTGATTTCAATTTTTAATTAAGATTTTACCTGCATTGAAACGACTGTTCTTTATTCAATATTATATACGAATATTACTCAATATTGGTTATAACTTGATTCAATATTGACAAGGTGAACTGATCACCTTAGATAAAGTTCTTCATTCATTGAAAATACATTATAAAACAATCATGGTTGAAAAATATGAAGCATTATGAAACAAAGAAAGCCGAGAACACCTAAGTTGAGTTGTATATACAGTCATCTAAATTTCATTTGAGCAAACTTTTTTTTTCTTCCTTCACAATAACTCTCTTTATTCTATTCCATGATACCTTGCTACCATTCACTTTATCCAACTTGCTTATTTCTTTCCTCCATGGGCGAACAGTGTAGATCCAAATGAGCCGGCACATCTTGTTAGGTTATTTCTGACCAATGTGACCAGTGCAGATCCTGATCAGACGGCATGGATGTGCCAGCTGATCAGGATATACACTGGTCGCACATGCGTAAAAAATGTGTATATATGGAGGAAAGGGTTAATTAACATAAAATGTGGATGTCAACATAGGTTTCTCTAACTAAAAGTTTATTAAAAATGTAACTAATAAGGTCAATTTAACACCCAGGACAAAGTTTATTATGTATCAAACAAGCCAAAGTTATTTCTTAAAATCTCAAGAGTTTAAAAGCACATGACAATCTAGAAGAATTGATTAATAAATGGAAGTGCACCTGGCCTAGTATAAAATATTTCAACTATCATTATAAAGTCCTAAACCTAAAAGTAAAATTTATAGGAATCAGAAAAAAAGCATCTGCAATTTTGGGTAAAATTCGATTTGTTGTTAATTTATTTCAAAAGGTTAATAATGTTATATTTAAATACCCAGAAAACACACATGTATACCTTACTGGTAATTCACAGTTTCCCCAATAACTGATAATATAGGTTCCATTTGCCAATTACTGATATAAGTTCTAGTACATATAACTAGTTATAAACAGTGTTGTGAGTCCAGTCACTGGTTAGGTACAGTGAATGGTAGGTCCAGCATGTACTGCACACCGTTCCAGACTTCACGTCTAGCCACTGGCGAATTAATGGGCAAGTTTGCAACTTTTTTTAAGTTTAGATGGAGTTCAATGAACATTAGCCATCATTCCCCATTATGTTTTCTTATCTTGAAACTTAATTTGGCATTCTGTAGTAAATCAAGTGTAAATCAAAATTTGTTTTTATAAATTCTGCAACTGATTCACCCCCCCCCCCCATCCTGATTGTGCCAGAACAGAAAATCTCTTATAACCCCTTGATTTCTTTTAAATAATTTTGATGAACACAAGATACAACTGTACAGTCTACTGCCAACATATCATCAGTGAAAATACATAGCTGTGAGCAGGCGAATGGAACATTTCATTAAATACGGCATGAAATTTTTTAGGCAATGACATTTCAACGAAACAAGAGCCGTCAGAGACGGGTTATGCTCCCCAACGCCGCTTTGTCACAAATACTTTTTTGTTAGAACAGGAAGAATTTGTAAGAAAGATATTGTATTTGAAAGTTTCCTTTACGATTCAAACAGAAAGCATTTTACAATATTGTACAAAAATAAGACAAAAAAAAATGAGAAATTTCAAAGGGCACTAACTCAAAAATGAATAAAGCAAGAGTTATGGTTCTTGTGCATTGCACTGCTCTGCATTGAGATCATTCTACTTATGAAGTTTCAAGTTCAGAAACTTTTATACTTTGTGAGATATGCACCAGATAAAACTAAGTAAGAGAAATTTCAAAGGGAAATAAATAAAAAATCAATAAAGCAAGATTTATGGTTCTTGTGCACTGCACTGCGCCTCATTGAGATCTATCTACTTATGAAGTTTCAACTTCCTAACTCTTATACTTTGTGAGATATGCCCCGGACAAAAAGTAAGTATGGTAAATTTCAAAGGGCATTAACTCTATAATGAATAAAGCAAGAGTTATGGTTCTTGTGTGCTGCACTGCTCCTCAACGAATTCATTCTACTTATGAAGTTTCAAGTTCATAACTCTTATACTTTGTGTGATATGCCCTGGACAAAAAATAAGTAAGAGAAATTTCAAAGGGCAATAAATCAAAAATCAATAAAAGCAAGAGTTATGGTTCTTATGCACTGCACTGCTCATCATTGAAATCTATCTACTTATGAAGTTTCAACTTCATAACTCTTATACTTTGTGAGATATGCCCCGGACAAAAAGTAAGTATGAAAAATTTCAAAGGGCAATAACTCAAAAATGAATAAAGCAAGAGTTATGGTTCTTGTGCACTGCATTGCTCCTCCCTGAGATCTATCTAGTTATGAAGGTTCAACTTCATAACTCTTATACTTTGTGAGATATGCCCCAGACAAAAAGTAAGTATGAGAAATTTGAAAGGGCAATAACTCAAAAATGAATAAAGCAAGAGTTATGGTTCTTATGCACTGCACTGCTCCTCATTGAGATCTATCTACTTATGAAGTTTCAACTTCATAACTCTTATACTTTGTGAAATATGCCCCGGACAAAAAGTAAGTATGAGAAATTTCAAAGGGCAATAACTCAAAAATGAATAAAGCAAGAGTTATGGTTCTTGTGCACTGCACTGCTCCTCATTGAGATCTATCTACTTATGAAGTTTCAACTTCATAACTCTTATACTTTGTGAGATATGCCCCGGACAAAAAGTAAGTATGAGAAATTTCAAAGGGCAATAACTCAAAAATGAATAAAGCAAGAGTTATGGTTCTTGTGCACTGCATTGCTCCTCATTGAGATCTATCTACTTATGAAGTTTCAACTTCATAACTCTTAGACTTTGGGAGATATGCCCCGGACAAAAAGTAAGTATGAGAAATTTCAAAGGGCAATAACTCAAAAATGAATAAAGCAAGAGTTATAGTTCTTGTGCACTGCACTGCTCCTCAAGGAGATCTAACTACCTATGAGGTTTAGTCTTGATACCTCTCATAGTTTTTGTGTAATTGTCCGGACAATATTATGACGGACGGACGGACGGACGAACGGGACGGACGGACGGACAAAGCGACAACTATATGCTCCCCCGAATTTCGGGGGGAGCATAAAAACTGACAAGTTTCTTACTGCAGTAATCATTTCAGTAAAAAATACCAAAGAAAAAATTTTTTGAGTGATACTAACATTTTTATTAAAGCTTCAGTGGAACAATATGTTTCAAACATACCTTGTTTGCGACCATTATATGAAAATTCTGTTTTCCTCTTAAGGACATTACTAAAGCAAGTCGATAGCAGACGTTACTGATAACGTCCAGACGAGGCTGGATTTGGTGAATGGTAGTGAAGTAGTAAAGCAAAATCCTGTGACAACCTTATCGAAGCACTTTACAACTAATTTACTAGATTATTATTGCACTACCCTTAAAAGCTGACTAGCAACTAGATGCTTATAATGTATCTAAGCAAAAGAGCAAATAATTAGCGAAAAGACAGAGTAAAAAAACAGCTTGTAAGCTTGTAAACAAAAGTAACAAATTAAAACATAGAATGTATTGAAAAACAACATAAAATATGCACTAACACTAAACTATGCCTCGAAAATGTTTAAAACAGAACCATCTTTGTAAGAACAATTGTTTCATATGCTCTAATCAGCATCCAATATAAAAATACATATAGTAGTTAAATTCAAAAGAAAGGAGAACCATTCCGTTCACATTCCCTCAACAGTCAAGCATAAGAATACAGGTTTCCAGGCTGCCCTGGTTCCCTCAACAATAATACAAGAAGTCTTTAAAGTCATAGGAAACATAAAAGGTAAAATGTAACTTGGATCTAAATATGAAATTTGACCATTTTATTCCCTTGACCCCTTAAAATTGGATTAGCTGTCATTCAACAGTAGTTTTACACAATGATAGATGTCAACAATTATAAATCCTTGAAATTACAAAATTTACAGAACTTTTAACTTTACAAGTAAACTAATAGAAAACAAGAGGGCCATGATGGCCCTTTATCGCTCACCTGAGTACAACAAAGTTATTTTTAGTAACAGTGACCAAGACCCAGATGACCCATATTCGAACTCATCCGAGAAATCATTGGGACAAACATCCTGACCAAGTTTCATGACAATCGGAGCAAAAATGTGACCGCTAGAGTGTTAACAAGAAAATTCTATTTTTAGTAACAGTGACCTAGTTTTTGGACACAAATGACCCATATTCGAACTCATCCAAGAAATCATTGGGACAAACATCCTGACCATGTTTCATGACAATCGAGGCAAAAATGTGACCGCTAGAGTATTAACAAGAAAATTCTATTTTTAGTAACATTGACCTAGTTTTGGACCCATATTCGAACTCGTCCAAGAAATCATTGGGACAAACATCCTGACCAAGTTTCATGACAATCAGAGCAAAAATGTGACCGCTTGTGTTAACAAGAAAAATTCTAATTTTAGTAACAGTGGCCTAGTTTCTGGACCTTAATTACCCATTTTCGAACTCGTCCGAGAAAGCATTGGGACAAACATCCTGACCAAGTTTCATGACAATCGGAGCAAAAATGTGACCGCTAGAGTGTTAACAAAAAAAATATTATTTTTAGTAACTGTGACCTAGTTTTTGGACCCAGATGACCCATATTCGAACTCGTCCGAGAAATCATTGGGACAAACATCCTGACCAAGTTTCATGACAATCGGAGCAAAAATGTGACCGCTAGAGTGTTAACAAGATAATTCTATTTTTAGTAACAGTGACCTAGTTTTTGGACCCAGATGACACATATTCGAACTTGTCCGAGAAATCATTGGGACAAACATCCTGACCAAGTTTCATGACAATCGGAGCAAAAATGCGACTGCTATAGTGTTAACAAGAAAATTCTATTTTTAGTAACAGTGACCTAGTTTTTGGACCCAGATGACCCATATTCGAATTCGTCCGAGAAATCATTGGGACAAACATCCTGACCAAGTTTCATGACAATCGGAGCAAAAATATGACCGCTAGAGTGTTAACAAGAAAATTCTATTTTTAGTAACAGTGACCTAGTTTTTGGACCCAGTTGACCCATATTCGAACTTGTCCGAGAAATCATTGGGACAAACATCCTGACCAAGTTTCATGACAATCGGAGCAAAAATGTGACCGCTAGAGTGTTAACAAGATAATTCTATTTTTAGTAACAGTGACCTAGTTTTTGGACCAAGATGACCCATATAGAACTCGTCCGAGAAATCATTGGGACAAACATCCTGACCAAGTTTCATGACAATCGGAACAAAAATGCGACTGCTATAGTGTTAACAAGAAAATTCTATTTTTAGTAACAGTGACCTAGTTTTTGGACCCAGATGACCCATATTCGAATTCGTCCGAGAAATCATTGGGACAAACATCCTGACCAAGTTTCATGACAATCGGAGCAAAAATATGACCGCTAGAGTGTTAACAAGAAAATTCTATTTTTAGTAACGGTGACCTAGTTTTTGGACCCAGTTGACCCATATTCGAACTTGTCCAAGAAATCATTGGGACAAACATCCTGACCAAGATTCATGACAATCGGAGCAAAAATGTGACCGCTAGAGTGTTAACAAGATAATTCTATTTTTGGTAACAGTGACCTAGTTTTTGGACCAAGATGACCCATATTCGAACTCGTCCGATAAATCATTGGGACAAACATCCTGACCAAGTTTCATGACAATCGGAGCAAAAATGCGACTGCTATAGTGTTAACAAGAAAATTCTATTTTAGTAACAGTGACCTAGTTTTTGGACCCAGATGACCCATATTCAAACTCGTCCGAGAAATCATTGGGACAAACATCCTGACCAAGTTTCATGACAATCGGAGCAAAAATATAACCGCTAGAGTGTTAACAAGAAAATTCTATTTTTAGTAACAGTGACCTAGTTTTTGGACCCAGTTGACCCATATTCGAACTTGTCCGAGAAATCATTGGGACAAACATCCTGACCAAGTTTCATGACAATCGGAACAAAAATGCGACTGCTATAGTGTTAACAAGAAAATTCTATTTTTAGTAACAGTGACCTAGTTTTTGGACCCAGATGACCCATATTCGAATTCGTCCGAGAAATCATTGGGACAAACATCCTGACCAAGTTTCATGACAATCGGAGCAAAAATATGACCGCTAGAGTGTTAACAAGAAAATTCTATTTTTAGTAACGGTGACCTAGTTTTTGGACCCAGTTGACCCATATTCGAACTTGTCCAAGAAATCATTGGGACAAACATCCTGACCAAGATTCATGACAATCGGAGCAAAAATGTGACCGCTAGAGTGTTAACAAGATAATTCTATTTTTAGTAACAGTGACCTAGTTTTTGGACCAAGATGACCCATATTCGAACTCGTCCGAGAAATCATTGGGACAAACATCCTGACCAAGTTTCATGACAATCGGAGCAAAAATGCGACTGCTATAGTGTTAACAAGAAAATTCTATTTTAGTAACAGTGACCTAGTTTTTGGACCCAGATGACCCATATTCAAATTCGTCCGAGAAATCATTGGGACAAACATCCTGACCAAGTTTCATGACAATCGGAGCAAAAATATAACCGCTAGAGTGTTAACAAGAAAATTCTATTTTTAGTAACAGTGACCTAGTTTTTGGACCCAGTTGACCCATATTCGAACTTGTCCGAGAAATCATTGGGACAAACATCCTGACCAAGTTTCATGACAATCGGAGCAAAAATGCGACTGCTATAGTGTTAACAAGAAAATTCTATTTTTAGTAACAGTGACCTAGTTTTTGGACCCAGATGACCCATATTCGAACTCGTCCGAGAAATCATTGGGACAAACATCCTGACCAAGTTTCATGACAATCGGAGCAAAAATATAACCGCTAGAGTGTTAACAAGAAAATTCTATTTTTAGTAACAGTGACCTAGTTATTGGACCCAGTTGACCCATATTCGAATTTGTCCGAGAAATCATTGGGACAAACATCCTGACCAAGTTTCATGACAATCGGAGCAAAAATGTGACCGCTAGAGTGTTAACAAGATAATTCTATTTTTAGTAACAGTGACCTAGTTTTTGGACCAAGATGACCCATATTCGAACTCGTCCGAGAAATCATTGGGACAAACATCCTGACCAAGTTTCATGACAATTGGAGCAAAAATGTGACCGCTAGAGTGTTAACGAACTAAGTATGGACGGACGACGGACGACGTCCGACGGACATTCATCGATCCTAATAGCTCACCCTGAGCCAGCTCAGGTGAGCTAAAAAGTATCCTTTGTTTGTCTGAGCAGAGTAAATTTCTTTACACAGTGCATTTATGAAATAATTATCAACAAGAATGTTGTGTTCCGCGGAACACATGTGTCGCCTGCATGGAAATAGTTGAAACGTGGGCCTATGTTTAATCATATATAATAAAAAAAAATTATTTAAGTTGATTTTAATACTACATCACTGAACACATCTGTCATTTAAAATGCTTTTAAAGGGGAATAACTGAAACCTGAGTTATCATATTCAAAAATTGGTTTGTAAATGCAGGCTTTCTGCAATCACCGAACTGTGATTACGGATAAAGCTGTGTTGCACAAAAATAAGTAGTGCACAACTCTTGTCATCACAGATGGCATATATCATGCTGATGATATATTCTAAGTATGAAGTGAATAGGACAAGTACTTTCAAAGTTATAAACATTAAGTTTCAGGTTAAAGTTGCATTGGAAAGGGACATAACTAAAAAAATATTGAAACTGGAGTTATCATTCTTGTTGTCATAGATGGCATTGTTCATGCTGATGGTATATTCCAAGTATGAAGTGAATAGGACAAGTACTTTCAAAGTTATAGGCAACATTAAGTTTCAGGTAAAAGTTGCATTGGAAAGGGGCATAACTAAAAAAATATTGAAACAGGAGTTATCATTCTTGTCATCACAGATGGCATTGTTCATGCTGATGATATATTCCAAGTATGAAGTGAATAGGACAAGTACTTTCAAAGTTATAGGCTACATTAAGTTTCAGGTTAAAGTTGCATTGGAAAGGGGCATAACTCAAAAAATATTGAAACTGGAGTTATCATTCTTGTCGTCACAGATGGTTTAAGTGAAAAGGATAGGTTCTTTCACAGTTATAGGCAACATTAAGTTTCATGTTAAAGTGGTACTTGAAAGGGGCATAACTCAAAACATATTGGAACTGGAGTTATCATTCTTGTTGGCACAGATGGGGTTGTTTATGCTGATGATATATTTTAAGTATGAAGTGAATAGGACAAGTTCTTTCAAAGTTATAGGCGACATTAAGTTTCATGTTAAAATTACATTTGAAAGGGGCATAACTCATAAAATAGTGAGAGGAGTTATTGTTCTTGTTGTCACTGATTGCTTTGTTCATGCTGATCATACATTCCAAGTATGAAGTGAATAGGACAAGTACTTTCAAAGTAATAGGCAACATTAAGTTTCATATTAAAGTTGCATTTGAAAGGGGCATAACTCATAAAATAGTGATAGAGGAGCTATCGTTCTTGTTGTCACGAATCGCTGTGTTCATGCTGATGATATATTCCAAGTCTGAAGTGAATAGGACAAGTACTTTCAAAGTTATAGGTCACATTAAGTTTCATGTTAAAGTTTCATTTGAAAAGGGCATAACTCATAAAATAGTGAAAAGGAGTTATCGTGATTGTTGTCACGGATCGCTGTGTTCATGCTGATGATATATTCCAAGTATGAATCGAGTAGGACAAGTACTTTTAAAGTTATAGGCCACATTAAGTTTCATGTTAAAGTTGCATTTGAAAGGGGTATAAGTCATAAAATAGTGACAGAGGAGTTAGCGTTCTTGTTGTCACGGATCGCTGTGTTCATGCCGATGATATATTCCAAGTATGAAGTGAATAGGACAAGTACTTTCAAAGTAATAGGTCACATTAAGTTTCATGTTAAAGTTGCATTTGAAAGGGGCATAACTCATAAAATAGTGAAAGAGGAGTTAACGTTCTTGTTGTCACGGATCGCTGTGTTCATGCTGATGATATATTCCAAGTATGAAGTGAATAGGACAAGTTCTTTCAAAGTTATAGGCCACATTAAGTTTCATGTTAAAGCTTGGGGACTACCGGACGACGACGCCGACGACGCCGACGCCGACGGACAATAGGATCCCTATGTGTCTACCTGCTACCGCAGGCGACACAAAAAAGTATGATCCAGTAGATCATAATATTATGAACTCTAGTTGGCATTTCAAAATTACATACAAGAAATCAAGGGAAATGCCCAATAAATATTATAATGATAATCAAAATACAGGTATAGGATATTTAAGCACACATTTAAACAATCAACATGTGAAATATTTAGTTGATAAGGAATAAACCTATAAACGATAAACAGACTAACAGAGGACCAACTAAATGTACTCCTAACAGTAAAAAGAAATAGGCTTAACCCTTTCCTCCATATATATGCGTTTTTATGCATGTGCGACCAGAGTAGATCCAGATCAGCAGGCACATCCGTGCCATCTAATCAGGATCTGCAATGGTTGCATTTTGGTCAGAAATAACCTTATGAATCAAAAAGCAAACAGCTTAGATCCTGATCAGAGGACACTGGATTTCACTGGTGGCACATGCATAAAAATGCGTACATATGCAGGAAAGGATTAACTATGACAACTAAACTTAAGGCCTGTCTATAAAATCTAAACTTAATACTTATGACAATAGCTATGTAGTAAACCAGAAAAAAATCATATTATCAGGTAAAATATATATTATTATGTAAACAGCGCTTGCACCATTTATGAATGACTTTGAATTCCCGGGAGGAAAAGTATTAACATATCAAGTCACATGTTAGGGAGAGATCGTTAAATCAAACCATTAGAGAAAAATAAATCACTGATGTCACCAAGATATCTAAATGGCATCACCTTTGACATATTGCCCCAAGATTATTAAACTGAGAAAGGAAACCAGTCTCAAGCTCAAGCATTTGATTGGCTGAAATGGCGACTGGTCGCCATTTCAGCCAATCAGATGCTTGAGATTTCAGACTGGTTTCTAATCTCAGTTTTATAATCTTCAGCCAATGACATCATAAAAGTATGCCATTAGTAGATTATACAAGTGTACATTACACCAGAATTTTGACAATTTTCTTAATAATAGTTATTATTATATGAACTATAAATAGACGCAACGCTATTGGTCACACCCCCAAAATAACCGAGTCAATAATTAACAAATAAAACATGGCATTGAGGGCAATATGCAAGTTTACGGACTGGTTGGTCAGACTGAGGAAGGTATATGGCCCGAAGCGCAGCTGAGGGCCATATACCTTCCGAGGTCTGACCAACCAGTCCGTAAACTTGCATATTGCCCTCAATGCCATGTTTTATTTGTTATATTATACCGAATATAAATTCTTTCATATCTTTTGTTGCTGTCATTTTTACTATAATTTGCTTTTAAATAATAATTTGATTTGTTCAGTGTGTAAAAAATCCCATACAGATTTTTTATTATTTACAAGCCATCAGGCATATAAAGCACGCCTTTTACTATTCCATTTTTGTTAATCAAATTAAATATTACTAGGCAACAGACCCGCACTTTATAAGATAATTATTCTTATATTAGATTCTGAAGTAATCAAAAACGGTCAATATAAGAATTATGGACCGGATAGCCGGTCAATATGCGATTTATGGACTGGATGACGTCATATTAAATACAGAAGGGCTTATGCAAATGAGGTATAATATATCTAGATATTGACCCGCTTTCGCTGATATTGACCTGTCTATAAATAGAATCCGAAAGTTTCCATCTTTTTTATTATTTATAGTTCATGTAATAAACTATTATATATATATAACTATTTATAGTTCATGTAATAAAACAGTTATTTACTTATTAGCTGGGAAATATGCTGTTGATATTGACCGCAAAAATCGTTATTGACCTCGGCTATCGCCTCGGTCAATAACGATTTTTTAGGTCAATATCACAGCATATTTCCCAGCTAATAAGTAAATAATTGTATAGTATTATTATAAGATTGCAATTAAAACATCTGGTGCAGCTATTTGTTGACAAAACACATAATTATTTCTAAACAAATATTGCAGGCTCAAATCTCAACTATCTGATTGGCTGAAATAGATACAACTTCTATCAACTGTGTAGATCCAAATCAACTGGCACATCTTTGCCATCTCATCCTGATCTAAACTGTTACTCTGACAAATGATTCTATAGAAGTCTTATGGTTTCACTCACCAGTCACCAAATTAATGTAATGGAGTCACCTTTCTGTTCATTTGAGCAAGTCCATTTATTGTTTGTAGGGGTGTTTTAATTTTTATAGAAACTTTTTAAGTGAATATACTACAAATTTTGATTTCAGTTAGATTTTGGCTTGCAAACAAAACATCAAACACGACACACGGCGACTGATATTTTAGTTGAGAAGTAGCAGGGGAAGTATAATTGACACAATGTTGTTCATTTTAAATCACACCTTTAGGATGCTTTACTTAAGCCACACCTTTTGTTATTGTTTCAACATCAGCAAGGGATATGAACCCACAGCCACAAAAATTTGATTGACAG